>ML787725.1:643949-658541 GCA_009831015.1 Picea engelmannii
GTGGTTTTTCGGGTCCATGTTTTTTGGGTAGCCCATAGTATTGGTATTATGTCGATGGATTGCATGCAATGAATCCTATAAAAGGCTTGGTGATCTCCATTGTAAATGGGCCTGAAGGTAAGTGATGGAGGCTTACTTGGCTGTCTTGTTCGAATTTGGTCAAGGGAATGTTTGTGTTAAGGTGGAGCATTGAGACTCCAGTGTAAATTCCCTGGAGGTGAGCAACAAAGGTTCACTTGGGTTGGCTTGGCCGAATTTGGTCAAAGTTGTTCGAAGGCAAAGTTCGAGGTGGGACAGTGTGTCGAGGTTAGAAAGGTGGGTCTGTAGAAAGGATGATGTGTTGCCAAGTCAATCAAGTGTTTGAGAATATATGATGAAGGTAGGTTCATATCCATGGAACCTAGAAAGTATTGCAAGGAAGTTGGGATCGAATAGGCATGTTCAGTAATGCCAAGTTGCAACAATAGTTGTGGACAAAAGTGGTTATTCTTTCTGGTAACTCGATCACCATTGGTTGCGAAAGACTGAAAAATTCTAGAAGAGGTATGAACAGGTCATCTGGTGATTACTCAAACATGAAATTATTTGGTTGTGATGCTTATGTTTTTATCAACATTCTATGTAAGACCCAGATCAAACAGGTAGATCTTTGATATGGTGATGATGTTAAGGGATGCAGAACGTGGGATCCTACTTCCCACATAATCATCATCAACATAGATACAATGTTTGATGAATCTCCTTTTATAAAATAAAACATAGTAAAAGATGAATAGTTCAAAGCATGACTAATAGTAGAAGGGTATTTTAAAGGTATTGATTTCCATGAAAGTTTCTCACCAGTTGTTAAAAGCTTGTTTCTATTCATGTTGTGTTAGCGCTAGTTGTGTTACTTGATCTTCAGTTGGTACAACTAGATGTTAAAATTGTTTTACATGGAGTGTTTTTTTGGAAAGTGGGATATATATGGAACAACCAAAAAGGTTAGTTCGAAATCAAAACAGAAGATTTGTTTGCAAACTCAGGAATCATTGTATGGCATGAAGCATGCTAGGAAAATGGTACAAGATGTTTGATTCCTTCATGGTGAGCCAAATTTTACAAGAAGTTAGTATAACCATTGTGTTTATGTTATATTTATTATCTTGGTGTTAAATGTTATGCTTGTAGCAAACACAAGCATGTTTGAGATCAACAGGTTGGCTCAATTGGTTAGGATGTTTGTTATGAAGGATCTAGGAGCAATGAAAATAAATCTTGGGCATGGAAATACACAAAGACATGAAATATGGTAATCTTGGTTATCACAACAAAAGTATGTGGTGAAGATACTCAGGAAATTTAGTGTGAATAATGTGAAACTGGTAAAATTCTTTTGGCTTTCCATTGTAAGTTTTCTTTAGGTTTATGTCCTAACCGGTGAAGAAGAAAATTGTTATATGTCTCGAGTATTATATGATAGTAGGAAGTTTGATGATTGTGATGGGAAATGGTCAACATTTCACATGCAGTTGGTGTCTGCATCCATGTCAGGGACCTTTAGTATCGGTGTCATTGTCAACAATTCCTTGATCCTACGAAATGATTCCGCTCATTTCTCGGTCCAAACAAACTTCTTGTTTTTCTTTTGCAATTCCATGATCGGATTTGCTATCCTTGAAAACCCTTCTATGAATCGTCAATAGTATCCTGCTAAACCCATGAAGCTACGCACTTCCGAGACATTCGTCGGGGTAGGCCATTCCATGATAGCCTCGACCTTGGTTGGATCCATGACGATGCCTTCGTTGGAGATGACATGCCCTAAGTAGAGAATCTTCGATTGATAAAATGAGCATTTGGACAACTTCCCATACAATTTGTGCTCTAGCAAACACTGTAATACCAAGCGCAAGTGCTCATCATGCTCCTCCATCGTCTGAGAGTAAATCAAAATATCGTCAATGAACACTTCGACGAATTTGTCCAAGTACTCGCGGAACACCATGTTCATCAAACTCATAAATACCCCTGGGGCGTTTGTCAGTCCAAACGGTAAAACAGCAAACTCGTAATGTCCAAACCTCATTTTAAAGGCAGTTTTAGGGACGTCATCCTCCTTGATCTGCAACTGGTGATACCTTGATCGCAAATCGATCTTGGATAACACCATCTCGCCCTTCATTTGATCGAACAGATCATCAATCCTTGGCAACGGATATTGATTCTTGATCGTGGCCTTGTTCAATTGACAGTAGTCAATGCAGAGCCTCCACGACCCATCCTTCTTCCATATGAAAATAACAGGTGCACCCCATGGTGACACACTAGGACTTATCAGTCCTAGGTCCAACAAATCCTTCAATTGCATTTTCAACTCTTGTAACTCTGGGGTCGACATCCGATAAGGCGTTCTTGCTATCGGTTCAGTCCCCGATTTTAGGTCTATGGTAAACTCCAATTCCCTCTCCAGCGACATCCCAGGAAACTCCTCCAGAAACACATCTGCAAACTCTCTCACCACCGGAAGGTGTTCCAAACCTTCCGCTACTCCCTTCTCATTTAACGCAAGGATCGCATAAAGCTTGCACCCCTTGCGCATGCTCTTCCGAAGTTGCAAGTAAGAGATGAACCTCAGGGAAACTCCCTGGTTATGGCCTACAATCACACGTCTCTATCCCTCATCATCGACCAAGCTCAACTATTTCGTCTTACAGTTGAGTATCGGCTCATGCGATTCCAACCAATCCATACCAATCACGACATCATAAGATCCTAGGATCATGACGTACTTGGCCCTTGTGACAAACTCTACCAGTTTAAGGACACAGCCCATAACCTTTCCTCCAAACTTCTGTTTGGCTCTCGAAGCCATCTCTACGAAGCTAAACTCATCTTGTTCGACTGCCTTTACCTTAATCCTTTTTAGCGTTGCAACAGAAATGAAACTCTCAGTAGCACTGGGATCTATCAAAATACTAAGGGTCTACTCAGCGACAGTACTTGTCGTCTCGAGCATAGTCAACTAATGCTCTGCCTGGAGGTTATTCATCACTGCATGAATCCGATGGGCCTTGCCCATATCTCCCATGGTAGTGGGTCCGGCTGATCTGGACACTCTAGTCCTCTCCACAGGGCAGTCTCATTGGTAGTGTGGCTCCCCACATGTCCAACACCCCTTCTTCGGCCCAATAGTCTTGGTACCCGAAGTAGAAGATGACGACCCACCGGCCTGGAATCCTGGTATGTTCTGCTGAATGGGCCCAAATTGTTGTTGCTGCGGTCGACACTACTACTGATGTTGTGGTCCCCGATAAGGTGCTCGTTGTTGAGGTGTCGGTCATCGGGGTGTAGTGAAAGTGGATCCCCTCTGGAAGCCACAATATCCCAACGTATGTATGGTTGGTGTCTGATGTTGTCGTGCTCCAGATGAAACCTACCCTGCTGGTCTTGCTGGAGTCCTGGTCTGACCCCTGATGATAATCTCCTCCTCTGCTATGAGGAACTTCTGGATGGCATCATGCAAGGTTTGAGGCATCAGAATCCTGACCTTTTCACGTATGCTTTCATTAAGGCCGAACATAAACCTATTGACCTTAAGTTTCTCAGTGTTAAGGTGTGGAGCATACTAGAGCAGCTCCATAAAACAGGCCTCGTACTCGGGCACCATACGGCCTCCCTATCGTAAGGTGTTGAACTCATTGAGATGATGCTCAATGAATTCCTCTGAAAGGTACCTCTCTCGGAACCGTTCCTCGAACAGTTCCCATGACACGTCTTCGACAGCCATGTTCAATTGTGGTATAAGTGTCTTCCACCATAGAAGAGCGCTCCCCTTCAGTTGAAAGACCGCCATGTGGACCTTCATGTTGGAGGTATAATCGCGAAGTGTGAAGCACATCACCATGTTCTCCAACCATGCCTCGGCGACTGTGTCGTCCGAGGCACCAAAGAACTCAGGAAATTTGACCTTCTCGAGTTCGCGGTGAATGCTACCAATACCGACTGGAGCACGCAGTGGAACCTTAGTGGGTGCCGGTGCCCTGGCCTCATCTCTGTCCAAATGGTTGATCAGTGCCTCGGACATGCGCTGAAAATATCTCATCATTCAGACTACATCACCAACTGCTATCTTCTCCTGTCCGAGAACCTGCTCATCTCCCTGGGGGTTAGACCCCTTAGGTGTGGATGCTACTGGAGGTGCCATGCCTCCTCCCCTAGCACCCCGTCGTTTGCCTCCACGGTGTCCTCTAAGCATGATTACCTGCATGAATACAAGTCAACTCGATTAGCAACAGTATACTCAAATCATACCAACGAAAGCTGTAGCGATCCCAAGTCCCGGGTTGAACCCTGCTCTGATACCATATGTCACAACCTCCCATTTTGTTACGACAGCAAGCCTCATATAACAAGTGCAAAATTTGTTTTGAGTGCGTGTGTAGAAGGGTAATAAAGACATTATACTCAACATCGTAACATATCGACGAACATGATGCATGCAACTCACGCAACAACAACATAACGACCCAAGAAGCACATCAAGCATCTGGAAGCAATGAACGAAACTCAACCAACACAGAATAAGAATGACTACCCGTCCGTCCTACCCTGCAATGGTTAGGACCTCTAGGACATATAAGAAACATTCATGCCCAGGTTCCCATTGATTTTGACCATTTGAGGTCTCAGGGTTGGCGACTGTTCTGAGGAACAAGGAGGTGTCTACATCCTTCCCGACATAGGCAGACCAAGCTTACTAAGCTAAGGAAAAACATCCTAACAACCCAACGCACCCAAAATTAATTACACAAGCAACTAGAACCCTTACAGTGAGCGAAACCAATCACATTGAGCGTGTACAAAACCAAGTACCAACATTAATTAATAATAAACAACAATCACCCTCAACGGGAAGCGCAAGCTAAAAATGACTTTGTCAACCACCCAACCATTAATCAAGGCTAGATGGTCAATATCTATGATTTAAATTGACGTTAATTATAGATCAATTAACCAGTCTAATTTAACAAAGATTACAATCTAAGAGTAAGTCACCTTTCAATTAGTCACTAATTACAATTTTGTATTTGCATTGAAATCATTTATAAACTGTAATTAAGTCAACAAGTTAATTTAATTTAACATTTAAGAACGATCTAATTTAAGGATCTGACAAATAAATATACAATGGTACCAAGTCATAGTATAAATTCTCGTGAATGATTAACATGATTTAACAAGGTGGAATCATTAAATGCAATGCTTGATAAGTCATTAAAATTACCTAAGCCTTTTCTCAAGGTAGTTCCTAAGAGAATCATCATTAAACAAGGGAGTCTTTGGCTTATTATTGGAATTCTTTTTTGAATATGTATATAGTGAAATACTAAACAAGTGAGAAGGTTAATCAATGTACTGAAAGTCGTTTGGTTTTATATCGTTTATCACCTAAGTCCCAAGTCAAGCTTCTACTTCATGTTACGTACCATCGAACAGAAGGTTCTAAGAACCCAAGTATCGAAAACACCCACATGAAGTGTCGAGGAGAGAAATGCCCATGGGTCAATTAAAAGTGCACTAAGCATTCGAAGGCGGTCAGCTCACAGCAGTCCTTCCAAGTAAAACGGATAATTATTTTAAATGCACAACATTTTTGTTTCTAACTCATACATGTTGGAAAGACATTACGCCTTTAATACTCAAGCCCAGTCAGACAACACATCTCAGGCAGTAATTAAATGGTCATTGTCATGCCACCGGTCGCAGCACTGTCAAACAAAGGAGAACGTTGTCAAGGAGAAGGTAAATCTAATTGTTATGCCATCAAATAGTAATTGTCAGCAACTATAATGGCTTGGCCAATTTAAGGAAGAGGCGGTGCATTATCCACCACCGATGGGAGTATAAGTCGTTGTTCTTCATAGCTGAATGCACACGTAATTTTCACGGCCAGGGGAGAAATTCATGGGCAAGGAACGTAGTGTTCATAGTTGTTAAAGGTTGCAATCGTTGGGGTATGGTGTCACAGAAAAAACATTGTCTACAATCGTAGAGGTAAGGGTTTATACAGCGAAACCAAGATGGGGTTTGAGATCCTTAACAAAATGATCATTATCTTCTAAATTCCACAACCGAAATTAGAGAACCCACTCTATTTAATTGGAAAAGTCATGGACTCAGTACAGCCAAGGTTAAGCTCTAAATCGAAGTCTAATCTCCTTCAGGCTTATAATGGCCAAACACAGGCAACCCAAGAATAAAAGCGCAGGGATGCATTCGCCCTTCAGGTGGTAATGCTAAGAAAGAAAAAAAAAACAACGCAGGCCAAGGCTCAAGCAAACAAATGCTCTGCTCCAATCAAGGGCCTTCCAAAGTGCTCAGAGGGATCAGTCCAATGGTGGTATGCAGAATTTAATGAACACACAACGATTTTCTGAAATAAAAAGAGAAACACAACAAACCAAAGTCAAACATTGAGGGAACAAGGGTAAATTTAAAAAAAAACGTCGGGGTAAAAATTCACAGACTTAGAATTTACCAGGAATGCATCAATACAATAAACACAATTCATTTCATCTCCATTTTAGGCTTTACAACAATATCTATCTATCAATGAATTCAGATATGCATGTGTACATCAATATGCAGACTTAGAATTTACCATGATTGCATCAACGCAATAGACTCATTTCATTTCATTTATGTTTCAGGATTTACAACAATCGCGATCTATCAATGAATTCAGATATGCAGATGTACAACAATACGTAGACTTAGAATTTAAGTGTTTCTTCAGCTTTAGGATGCCAAATGAAAATGCAGATAGGAATCCATTGGTTTCCCAATGCCAGAGTACCAAATGTTAAAAAAAAAATGCCGACATGAAGTCATTTCTTTTTTTGCCAGAATACTCATACCACACATCATTATATGTAAAATTTTTGTCACTCAAATTGCTACTACTAGAATGGTAATAAACATATGTCAAAAATAATCACTTTTAATATATTTATAATGGTCGAGCCAAGAAATGTCAAGTAATCAACTCTTTGATATCCCAAAGCAGAGCATAAAATTGTTGTCTCAAGTTAAAATGTAGGTATGAGGTCAATTGTAGACAAGGTAGGGATGATCAATCAAGTGCATAACTAGACCAACAAGGATGCAAGGGCACTTTTCCTAGAAGGCACAAGTCAAAGCATCAACCAAAGACAATAATGAAGGTAGACAGCTAACAGGTGCATCCTTCACTCATCATCCTTGCATAGAAAAGCAGGGCATTGAGATCCATAGGTCTTTTAACGCTAAGGCGATGATCGTAGATCAATCTCCTGGCCAACTGCTCAGGCAAGGACTAGCGAGCTAGGGACGAAAGGAAAAATAATCGCATGGATCACAGTCAACCACAAGGCTATCAAGTCATGCGGGGATGAAGGCCATGGGAGTCAACAATCATCAAGCTAGGCTAAGCAAATTTCAGTTATTAAATTTTAAAGATAACTCAATTTACTTCTCCACTAAATACGTAGATCCATGCATAAGTCCTAATACATTCTACCATACAAAAATGAAAAGTGTACCGTTGTCTGATCGCCCGGTCTGATTGGCATCCCGCGTGCTCCATGCAACTACCGCTCACCGTCGAGACTTCACCGGTACCTCCCAGCCAATGCTAGGGGTACTCTTCTTCCCCCTTAGCCCCGCAAGCCGCAAAGGAGCCACACACTCCTGTCCAGAGATTTCGATTAGCTCCCAGCTCACTTCACAAGGTCGATCTACCACTCCTCACCGAGATGGGTGTCCCAACTCCCACAAGTTAAGTCAGTCAAGTGAATATTTCTCCAGCGTAACGTTACGCAAACAAAAGATGATCCAACCTCCATCACCTCCCTTCATTATATAGAGTTTCTTGGTTCCTTACTTTCCAAAATTTCTCTTTTAATTAAGTTTTTATAATTTATTTCCTAAAAATTCCTCTCCGTACAAGTGTTGTCCATCCCCTTCCTTCCTCATAAATTAACTTCTTTAATTAGTTAATCATCTTTATTTCCCTCACCCACCTAGAGTTACTCCTAGAATCATTCCTAGGTGTCCCCAAATTCTCTTACAGGTTTTAATAACTTTCCTTTTTATTAAATTGCTTGATCAATTTAAATTAGAAAGCTCTTAATGGTAGATAATTTTTCTAAGTTTGACTTTCCACTTTTTCCCTTATGTTTCCCCTTTTTCCCGTTTTATGTTTACCTCTTTTCCTAGTTCCTAAATTTTTAGATTTTCCCTCTTTCCCCTTTTTAATTAGAACTCAAAAAGGCAAGTGTGGAATTTAAGCCCTTTTCCCCTTTTATCATTCAATTAGTATTTTTTAAATTATCTCAAGATAAAACAATTAATTCCCTTTTTACATTTTATATCCACAGATTTTACTTTTTTATGAATAAATTAAATTTCTTACTCCCTTCATGTTACAAGATTTAACGAAAATCATAATTATTATTTAAGTTGTTTTTATTTTTATTATTATTTTATTATTATTATTATTATTATTTTATTTAGAAGACAAAATTTTACCACTAGCGTAATTTAGACCTAGGCCTTAAATTTCACACTGGACGACATTTAATTAGGGAAATTGTTTTAAAAATTACTTAATATGGTATTCATCTTTGGGCCATCTAGGTTCATCCCTCTATCATCAACACACGACGTGCCCTTTAGGATGCACTAGGTGCTCCAAGGGTGCCACTCGCCTCATCTGTTCCCTTGCGCGATGTGCCCTTCAGGACGCACTACGTGCTCCAAGGGTGCCACTCGACTCTTGACTAACTTGGTAGACATCAATAACCCCTAGAGTCAACACTCCGCCAGGTGACCTCGTGGGAGACTAAGGGCCTCTAAGGAATAAGGCCCCTCGCCTTATTGCGCGCCCCTTAGAATCATCGTGAGTGATTGTCACAGTCTGCCCTCACGGCATCATGGGTCCTCTCGAACTAGGTAATTGTTAACCTATAGTTCGAGCCACGACAGGAGTGCTAGTAGGTTGTGGCAGGGTTGTTGTCCACACCTCTCCCTCAACATCTCTTGTAGTCATGCGTGACCCCTTTACTCCATATGTGAGTCTGGTTGGCAAGCTATCATCAGCATGCATCATCAACAAATCATGTTAGAACATATTCATATCATATCTTCTAGTCATATGCACTAATATCACAATAAAACAATCAAACCCCAATGGCACACTCCCTGACTCGATCCGGAGTTTAAGGGGTTCCATCGATGCCTCTGCATCCTCGAGGTCCAAAACCCTGCTCACTCAATAAAATTGAGTCAATAGCACTTGTCTATGTCAATGTAGTAAAACAACATATCATCAACCCATAACGCCTCATAATAAAAATCAAAGTTTTAATAGCATAATAATTCGGATCACTTGCGAGCAAGTGTCCTCAAAGAATAAGTTCACTTAGTGCGCCAGAGCGAGATGTTACACTAAAGAGCAGATGATCCTCAAAATAAGTGCTAATGGACAGGCATACGCCACCACAGTTCAAGAAACACAAAGAGAGGCCAAAAGTTGGGGCCTCAAAAAGGCTAATGACCATTTGCTATGTGAATTTCTATTAACCATAATAATTGAGTAAAGTTTAGATGTATTAATGTGTTAATTGGGATATTGTGAGAAGCTTTGGCAGAAAACATGGGATTTTTTTCTTCAATACGGTCACAAACAAGGTCATTACCGAAATGTTTATGATTGAAACTCTCATCAGAGTCATTTTTTTATGGGTTAGCTTTGTAACACCCTGTTTTCCCCTGAGATTGTAATTATGTAAACGTTACATTATTTATGTTATGAAACATGTGACTTTGTTTAATTTAATAAAAACACCAAACCACTGACTGAGGAGGAACGGCCTTGATAGAATTGGCCATGATACACCAGAGGAAGTTGACAAAGCAAGGGTTGATTGAATGGTTGAGTGCAAAGGAAGTTGCAGTGCATTTGTGAAGAAAATAGGAAGCTTGTCTAACAAGCTTACTTATGCTTGTTAATCATAACCTCACACCTTTAGCATACTAGACCTGTATAGAGCCATGTGACCAATAAAAGGAGTCGCAGGGGTGGTTGGAAAAATTAGTGAATGTTGGCAGTTGACCCTTGAAGAAGGAAAGGGACAATTAAATGAATTGACTGTAGGACCCTACGGATCTGCCTCTTGAGAATGAGAACCACGGATTGCAAGTCACGTCTGCGGGAAGCCATGATGTTTCCAAGGGGACAAAAAAAAAAGAAGAGAACACACGCAAGGAAAAACACAACAACACATAAGAGACAGCAAGAACGATCAAGAGAACAAGAAAATCTCGCAAGTGTAAAGGAGTGGGTTCAGAAACACACCACACAAAGATGTTCAAAAACATTGATCGAAGAGAGAAAGGAGAAGAAGAGCTTACTTGAAGAAAATAGGAAGCTTGCCTAAACTATGGATGATCACATTGAACAAAGAATACTTGAATCATGAACTGGAACAATAATGAGCTACAACTTGGTGCTCACTAGACAAAAACTGGCACTAGTAAGGGGAGTTCGTCGAGGGACTATTTAGTAGAGAAGGGACTCCCTTGTGCAAAGGAAATCCAGTTGAGAAACCACTTGATAAACCTGTAGAGACCCTCATCTCAGTGGAAGATGGGAAACTTATGATGTGATAGAGGGGGAAGGAGAGTAACCTTCCTAGATCATCATAAGCTTGGAACCTGGCAGAGTCAATTTTCTTGGTGGTATCATGGCTTGGCACAGGGGTGGTGCACTAGGAAGGCACTATGCAGTAAGGCCTAAAGTTGGGCGGAAATGCGTCCTCCCTCGGTCAGTTGGTGTTGGCAAATTTCCTTATCAGATAAGTGTCTAATTTAGCTTGTAAATAAAAATTGAATATGAATGATATGTGTATGTAAATATTTGATGCTATGGGACATGTAAATACTTATGAATGATTTTGCAGAATCTCTAAGGAACTGATTTTGTCGATATGGAATTTAAATTATGTATCAAATTGTAAAATTGAATGGGTGTATATTGTTGTATCCCTGAAAACCTTGAGTTGTTAGAAGAATGTTTGCAGGATATGGACAAAGACATCATTCCGCCACTGATGGGGTGATCTATAACCCAGGAAATCCTTTGTGAGGAAGGGAGGACCCTGAACCCTGAGAAAACCCCCAATCTATTGAAGAAAACTTGTAAGATCTATAAGACCTTACACATTCATGAAGCTACGAGACCAACTAGGGACAGAGAATGCCAGTAGACCTTAGAATGTCTGGACGGAGCCCAACAAAACCCAGAAAATTGACTAAGTCCCAATGTGTGGGCTAACTAGTCAAGAAACTATGAGATGAGTCAGAAGAAATTACAACTGTCGATTGGGTGGGATGAATGAATCCCAACCCTTCATCAAAAAAGGTCTATCCTTGGGAATGACCAAGAGCCAAAACTTGTAAAAGTTTGGCAACGAAAATAAATGTCAGAGGAAGAGCGAAAGTCATCAATATGGTTGGCGATCGAAAGTGAGAAGGGAAAGTTTTGCCAGGGAAGTGCCAACAATGTAGTGGCACAAGGATTTACGAGAACGGTTGATCTAAGCCTAAAAAGAGCATATCCTCCACCATCTTTGAGAGATCACACTCAGGTTATGAAGGAGGATGAAGATGTCATGATGACACGATATGCCAACTTGGTAGTCCATGTGTAAAAGTGGTAACAAGTGTTACCGGAAGATTGGTCAATGGGATTAATGTGGGTCCCATTGGGCGAGGAGGTTCTTTGAACCTTTGTTTTAATGGTGGTCGTTGGATCTACGAGCCAATGGTTCTGGACCGTTGATGCCCGAGGCGTCGTCGTCGAAAGAAAGGGGATGGTGAGTTAAATGTCCTCTATAGAGTGTCGATGACAAAATAGGTTAATATTGTTGATAGTCGTCGATCTTGTCGAAGATGTGATCACGAGATATGGACCCTTGATCCTTATGCATTATCGTGGGACTTGGGAGTCAAACCTGTAGGGTGTTGGTTAGGATTATTGACTGTTAGAATATTGGATGTGCTCGTTTAACCATAGACAATATAGCAATATTGTCACCTAACCATAGGCACTAATTCCACCCTCGAGCACCTTGACCTTGACAGAGAGAAGAATTTCTGACAACAAATCAATAGCCAACCAAGGCTAATGCACCAAGAAAAGATAACCAAAACTGATCAAAGAGTCCAACCCAGAAAAACCAAAAAATGTAGATTGTAGAACTGTTGGCAGCAACTGCTCCCAAGACTTGCGCACAAGTGTACTTCGAGAATTCTAAGAATTCTAGCTAAAATGAAGACTGGCCTCCTATATTTATACTGCTTCTGCTAGACTGTCTGGGCCGACTTCTCATTCTAGGTGCTAATTACTTAGTATATAATATTTCCTTTAGCCGACTTCTCTTCTAGGGTTATATCCAAATCTTTTCTTGCTTTCGGAATATTATAATCTTGTCAAAGGTCACAAATGGAGGTTAATACCTCCCGCAACTACCATAATATCAACACTCCCTTCTAGCTAGGGAGGTATAACAGATAATGGTCTTGAGCACATATAGACCATTCAACATGTAGCATCATTATAGCCACACAAGCTAATTTAAATCATGAGCACCGTCATTATTATCCAGCTGCATAATCTCCATGACAACTAGTACAATGTCAACTGATAGAACACAACTGTGTCTATCCATAGTAGTACAAAACTAATCAATCTGTGGCACATGGTCACAATCAGTGGAACATACCCACCACAGTAGCATACCTCTATTGTCTAGAGACATACAATCTCCATAGAAATCATATCATCTGATATCAACCTACACAGAAACAATATCATGATATAACTGAGTCATTTGGGCCATTCTTCCACTCACATCTGTGAGACCTGGAAGAGCATCTGCCCTCAGAGAGTAAAACATCAACGATGGGCTATCTGGACTATTCTTATCAAGCATGGAAGAATAACTGTCATGATTTATGAGCCTAGACCATTCACCAATTTGGGCCATTCCTCTGACACTAAACAAAGTGCAACCTGGAGAGAATGAGGCTGCCCTAGGGAATGTATGTCCCTGATTGCTAAACCTGGACCATTCACCTATCTAGGCCATTCCTCTGGCACTAAACAAAGTGCAACCTTGAGAGAATGAATCTTCCCTAGGGAATGACTTTCCGGACCATTTCCTAAGGAAATGATTGTCCTGCACCAACCTCCAAAACGGACCATTCTTCGAAACTGCTCACAATTATGAGCTTCGAAAGAATGATTGTCTGGTGAGGCGGACTAGTCTTCTTGACCACTGTTGAGAGTGACCGTCAAGAAGAAAGATTGTCTTAGACCATTCCCCCACACTGGCCACAAGGGGAATCGTTGTCTATGGTACATCAACAATCCATCAAACCATTTTCATTACGAAAATGACTGTTCGATCTGGACCATTTTCCAAAATGGAAAATGCATGTTCGTCAGAAATCTCAAACCACTTTCCGAACTAGAAAGGAACTGCCCATCCTAGACCATTTTTCAAAGCTAAAAAATGATTTTCCATAAATCAATGATATGTCAGTTCTCCCTCCCAACCTGGAGAGCCATCTCTTCCCTTTCAACTAAGGGAGTTATTTCCATGATCCCCAATTTGTCTCGTAAGTATGCAAACTTTATTCTAGACAGAGGCTTTGTCAACATATCTGTTGTCTGCTCATCTGTGGGTATATACTGGAGCTTCACTTATCCTTCTTGTACTTTATCTCAAATAAAGTAGTATTTGATATCAATGTGTTTTGACCGTTCATGAAACATTGGGTGTTCTAATAGCCTTATACAACTCTGATTATCACAATGTATTATGGTCGAATCTGGAACTTGATCAAATAATCCAGAAATCAGCTTTCTCAGCCATACTTCTTTTGTACATGCCTCACATGATGCGATATATTCTACTTCTGTTGTGCCGAGTGTGACAGACTTATGTTTCTTGCTGCCCCAAGATATCATAGCAGAGCCCAAGCTGAAACACATCCCTGAAGTACTCCTTCTGTCTTCTACACTTCCTGCCCAACCTGAATCTGTGAATCCATGTAGTTGTATGTCACTGGATGTGGTATATCTTAAACCATAGTTTAGTGTCCCACGAATATATCTTAGAACATGCTTTGCAGCTATCCAATGCTCATGTATGGGTTCCACCTGGAACTGGCTTAGTGTGTTTACGACAAAGCAAATGCTTGGTTGAGTATTTACTAAATACATCAATGACCCAATCAATTGTCGATATAGGGACGGGTCTATTGGATCAGAATCTGAGTCTCTTACTTTTCTTATATCCATGGTCATAGGAGTGTCCATGGATTTGCAATCCATCATTTCAAAATTCTGAATAATCTTCACTACATACTTTCCTTGTCCAAGAAATACTTCACCATGCTTCTGCCATACTTCTAGTCCCAAGTAATAATGCAGGAGACCAAGATCTTTCATATCGAACTTAGAATCTAGTTCCTTTTTACACTGGATGATGAGAGACTCTTCAC
>ML787726.1:23150-35815 GCA_009831015.1 Picea engelmannii
CCCTTTTCCTAGCTCCCAAGGATCTTTGTAATTGAAGAAAAGTTTTATCCTTCTCAACTCATTGTGGGTTTCCTCGTCCATCTTCTACTTTCCATTCCACTCTTTTTGAAAAGGTTTTGTATCTTTGTTTTTCTAGGAAATGAAAGGATTGCAGAAAGGCTTGTTCTTCGGGACCACATCCTCCATGTCCCATGTCCTAATGATGGCATCTTGTAGAGTCTTGGGTTTGAAGGCAGAGTACTCGCATCTTTTTGAAAATTTTGAAATGGTTGTTGCATGCAATTCATGCACCTTTCTGCTGAGTGCATCAGCCACCTTGTTTTCCTTCCCTTTGATATGCTTGATATCAAAGCCGTATTCACACAAAAACTCCAACCACTTTATTTGTATAGCGTTTAAGGTTGGTTGCTCAAACAAATATTTCAAACCGTGGTGGTTTGTTCTCAATTCAAATCTTCTTCCCATGAGGTAATGTCTCCATTTCCTCAGAGTGTGGACGATTTCTAGCAGCTCCAAATCATGAGTGGCACAATTCTTTTCATGCTCTTTCAATTTCCTGGACTCATAACAGATTACAAATCCATCTTGGCTGAGAAATCCTCCCAAACCTTCCTTACACGCATTTGTGCACACCATGAAATCCATATTTGGATTTGCAATTCTCAGGATTGGAGCATTGGTTAATAGCTGCTTCAATCGCTGGAAACTCTCTTCACATTCTTCAGTCCACTAAAACTTTTTCTCCTTCCTTTGCAAGGAAGTGATAGGGTGAGCTATCTTTGAGAACCCTGCGATAAACCGTCTATAATAGCCTTCCAGACCCATAAAGGATCTAACTTCTGTCACATTCCTTGGTGCTGACCATTCTCGGATGGCCTCAACCTTCTTAGGATCCACAACAATCCCTTCTTCTGAAATAATATGTCCCAAGTAATGGATTTGTCTTTGATAAAATGAGCATTTGCTCAACTTGGCATACAACTGGTGTTCTCTCAACACTTGCAACACCATCCTCAGGTGTTTTTCATGCTCTTCCTATGACTTGGAATACACTAAGATGTCATCCAGGAAGACTATGACAAAATTGTCTAAATAGTTCTTGAATACACCATTCATCAAGCACATAAAAACAACAGGTGCGTTTGACAGTCCAAACGACACCATTGTGAACTCGTAATGACCGTACCTTGTTCTAAAGGCGGTCTTGCTGATATCCTCATCCTTTATTCTTACCTGGTGATATCCTGATTTGAGATCTATCTTCGAAAATATTTTCGCACCCTTTAGCTGATTGAAAAGATCATTGATTTTCGACAGAGGATACTTGTTCTTGACAGTTACCTTGTTCAACTGTCGAAAATCAATGCACAACCTCAACGTCCCATCCTTCTTCTTCACGAACAGGATTGGGACACCCCAAGGTGACATGTTGGGGTGAGTGTACCCCTTCTTCAAAATCTCTTCGAGCTACAATTGCAACTCTTTCAGCTCTGGCGTACTCATTCTATAAGAATCTTTCGACATCAGAGCTACTCCAGGCATCAAATTAATAGAAAAATCGATGTTTCTCTTCGAAGGTAGTACAGGTATGTCCTGAAATACGTCCTTGAACTCTGTGAGTACCTCATGGTCTCCAATTCTTGAGACTTCATCTTTGGATGCTTCCTCCACATGGGCTGCAAATAATTGACAACCTTTCATGTAACACTTCTTCAGCTGCATGGATGAGATTTCTCTAACAACCACATCTCTGGGAATTCCTTGGACTGTTTTCCAATTTCCCTCCTCATCCAAGCATGTAAACCTCTTGTTATGATAGTCCAGGAGGGCATGGTGCTGGTCCAACCAGTCCATCCCAATTAAGTAGTCATAAGAGCCTAAAGGCAGAACATTCAATTCAGCCTTCGTGCTCAATCCATTCATGTCTATCGAATAGGATTTAACCAATTCAGTGACCTTCCTCTTGGTTCCTATAGCCAACTGCACTAACCAAAACCTTTCATGTTTGCTTCTTGATAAATGAAAACTTTCCACCACCCTAGGATCTACATAACTATGGCTAGCCCTGGAATCAATTAAAATAATAAATGGTTGGTTGTTGATCATACCTTCCACTTCAATCATGTGCAATTGAAATTTTGCTTGCTTGTTGTCTAGGGCTGCGTAGATCCTTGGCATCCTGCTGCCCATATCCTCCACTGTTTCATCTTGCTGAACATTGTGGACAATTCTCTCTTTATCTTGTCTGTGGGGGCAGTCCCTATACCTATGGTTCCCTTTACAGCCCCAACACTCCATCGGTGGTGGTCTGGGCATTTGCTCACCCACTTTAGCCTTCCTGGGCTCTCCGAAAGATGGTTGTCCTTGAGGATTGTTTCTGAAAAAGGGAGGCTTGTTTCCCTTCTGCCTCTGCTCTTTCTTGAACTTCTTCTGATCATCACAAGCCTTCCGAAAAGTAGGCCTTTCTCTTTGTTGTTCATAGAAGCATTTTTCCCTTGTTATTGTTTCTTCCATAGTCTTAGGATCATCATATTGAATCTTGTCACCAATAGAAGGTGGAAGTCCACTCAGATATCTCTGAATCTTGACAGCCTCATCTTTGATGAATGGAACATACTTTAGTAGTTCCAAAAACCTTTGTTCGTATTCATCGATGGTCATGCTGCCCAACTTGAGTTCGAAGAACTCCTTCAAATTTTTGTCATAGTACCTTTTGGTCAGGTATTTCTTCTTGAAATACCTATTGAACTCCTTCCAAGTGATATCTTTCTCTCTGATGTGTTGCACCTGCACAAACTGATCCCACCACATGGATTCTTTTTCCTTTAGTTGATACATCGCAATTCTTTCTTCTGCATGAGGGGAATAATTTTGTAGTTGGAAATATTTCCTCATGCCTAACAACCATGTTTTGGCATCTTCCTCCTTCTTATGTTCTCCATCGAACATTGGAGGCTTGATCTTGTTCATATCTCCTTTCAATTCATCCCTTCCAGATGTTCGATGTTTTCTAGTAGGGGATGGGCTTGAATTACTGTGTGCTTCCCTACTGGAATGCTTTGGGGAGCGACAATGATGTTTGCTACCACTCCTTGATCTTCTTCTTCTCTCATGGGTCCTGCAACTCTCTGTATTTCTTGAGCCACTCCTCTTCTCCAACTTCCTTTCTATTCTTTCCAAGTTCTTCAACATTTTTAAGTTGAATTTTCCCTACTGATCCCTGACCCTCATGAAATTTCAGCTATTAGCTTGGAAAGCCTGGGCATCTTTCTACAATATTTCTATGAGTTTCATCATATGTCCTTCCTTATCCATCTCTTTTCTGTGCCCATTAGAGTTTGATCCTTCGACTCCCAAGTTGACATCCCTTCCTACCCTTTCGTCCTTTGTTTTGGAGGCAATCTGTACCTTTTCCATTTTTATACTCTGCATAGATTCACGGTTGACCTGACACTCGTTGAACTTTTCACTCACAATGTGAAATCAACCGAAGTTTGTCAGGCCCTTAAACCTCCAAGAAACTTACAACACTCCTAAACCAACATGAACAAGAAAAACGTTTTGATTCCATTAAGTTTTCTGAGCTCTGTTTGGCTCTGCAAATTTTGGGACTTATGGTTTCGGGGTCTTGGTCCACGAGACTCTCATACTCGCTTTCAGGTGATAGCTCCCTCTTTCTCCCTACCCTCGTAACCAAAGGCACCTTTCAAAACTTTGTTATCTCATGAGTTCGCGAGTCAAAGACCCTCGACTCTTCTTCCTCCAAACGTCGATACCCGAGATGTGATATGGGTATGGCTCCCTCCTCGCAAGTGTCTGTTGCATATAACCATAGGCTAGGGCTAAGTGCTAGCACCTCTCACAACTCACGACTTCACGAGTTGGAGTGTTGAGCCCTCATGCTCCTCCTTTGCGAATCCCGAAATCTCGATTTACTTTACCCTTCGGGCCCACGTAGCACAACTGTCTCCACATCTACAGTGGTGAGTGGCACCCTTAGGAGGGTCCACTTTATCTATGGTGATGTCATCAGGTCCCACCATGCTCACTTTTCTTTTGTCCCACTGGCACGTGGTACACACCCATGTGTCCATGTCCATTTCAAGTGAAATCCAATGATTAGACCTTTCTCAAATCTACGATGTAGATTCCTTCGGCGTTTCAGGGTTTCGGGCATCGGGAGTTCATGCCTCCACACCTCTTGAACTTCCGTTTGCCGAAATCCTGAAATTACTGTCTACCCTTCCACTTGATCCAATGGTCAAGTTCCTATCTTACGATCTATGGTGTAGATCATTTCAGGTTTTGCTATTTCACGACTTGCGGAGACAAGGTTCTTCTCTTTTGGTTTTCCGGGTGCCGAAACACTGTCCAGAAGCCACGTGTTCCCCCCGATGGACGGTCCCGACGAATTCGGGGTTTCGTGTATCGCAATTTCCACGTTCCTGTGCAACTCCAAAGGGTTTTCAAACCCTGTGCACGTTTTCCAGATCTGACGGTCACGAGGGTTCTCCTTTTACGCAAACAGATCCTACGGCTCCAACACTTCTGGTGTGGAGGTTTTTATGGTATATATTAGATCTTTGGATTTTTTTTTATAAAATTGATAAGTTGATATATTATAGTTTTGAAAAATAAAGATGAAACTTACCACATTTTAAAGTTAATTTGGAGAATTTGTTTATCTTGTTTTACTTTGCACATGCATAACTGAAATTGGAAATCTTCAAAAGGGAATTCCATTTAGTATTTAGTATTTATGATGCTTTAAAATATCAATTAACTTAAATTTATTTTAACCTATATTAAATTATAAAGTATTTATACTAAACCAATGTGTTTTGTATATCAAATCTAAATGTTACAAATTTGTTAATTAAACAAATTATATATATATATATATATATATATATATATATATATATATATATATATATATATATATATATATATATATATATATATATATATATAATTTGTTTAATTAACAAATTTGTAACATTTAAATTTGATATCTAAAACACATAATATATATATAAAATTTGTTTAATCAATAAGTTTGTAATATATATATATATATAACCATTCAAATCCCAATGGATAGGATGGAGTAACTAAGCCACATCTGACCAATATACATATGGTAGCATTAAGAAGAAATGGCCACATGGGGGTTTTAGGGTTTTAGATCCCACTGCAGAGTGCATTATTACTCGTCCACTTGACAGGGTTTGAACTGACCGGCCCTGTCACGATCTCCCTGCTGGGATGATTTTGTTATGTTTTTTGTTCATCCATTGGAAGGGGTTGTACATGTCATATGAAGACATGGAAACTATGTTGGATCTGGATTGGGAAGAAGAGGACAAGCTATGGGCCAGGGAGGGTATTTTTCTCTTTGACGATACATACCGGTTCATGTACCAATGTCAGTGTGCACCTGTGTGGGAGGGATACACAGAAACTAGGTAGGTTACAGATGATCCCTTAGGTGATAGTTGGATGTGACTACCTAAGGAAACAACTGTGAGAGATGAGGGAGGTCATGTGACGACCTTGGGGAACCACTCGAGGAAGATGCCTCACAAAAATGTTGTTGCGAGGGGTGACGAACGATCTTTACTTTGTCAAAATTAGGAAGGCAAGGGTTTCATGGGAATTGGACCTGGGGGGTTTAGGACTGTAGATATCAGAGGTGGTGGTGCAAGTAGGAATAGAACTAGAGGAGCGATAGCTAAATCAAATCGGCTAGATAAATGTTGGAAAGTAAGAAGCAAGAAACCTAAATACATGTTGGGGAAGGATATCCCTTTGGAAAGGGTGGAAGTTTTGGCATCCAAATCCCTGGTTGGGAATTTCTATTACACAAAGATGAAGAAAACACAACTAGCGATGTGGATTCAGGAATTTTGGAAGCCACATATTGGCTACTATCCTAGGTATAACCTTATGTCCAACCACTGTATTATTTTCCACTTTCTATCAGAAGAAGACCTGCTAAAAATTATGGAGGTCCCATGGATTATTGGAAGGGGTGTTCTTATTCTTAAGAGATGGATGCCTAATTTCAATCCCTTTTCAGAAACTTTCTCAAAGAGGCATGTATGGATGCTCCTCCCTAGCTTCCCTATTGACCTTTGGGTGACAAGGGTGTTTGTAGACATTGCAAACATAGTGGGGAAATTTGTGTTCTTCGATGAGCAAGACCTAAGGTGGAATAATAAAAGGTTGGCTTGTATGTTGGTTGAAATGAATATGGAGCTTGGTCTACTGGAGGAGATTGAAATCATAATAGAAGAAAAATCCTTTCATTAGACCTTGGATTTCTAGCGTGAATCATTTCGTTTCCATGCATGTTGACAGACATGTCATTTAAAATTTAACTGCCCTTCTTTGGTGAAGACAATTGAGGTTCCAAAGTGCGCAGATGTCTAGACTCAAAGGTCCAAATCCTTTCCTCAGACTAGCTCAAAAGGTACATGCATCTTCGATAGGGACTCCTTTATAGGTAATATTCATACTTTCTTCCCCTCCTTTTTTAATTCTCTATCGAAGGATGATATTGTGTCCCTTATTAATCATGAGTATTGGATTGTAGAAATTTTTGGGGATTTTTGGGAACTTGTTCTGAAGAAATTTGAGAAAACCTCCTCGAAGAGTAACCTGCTAGTTAAGCGAATGGGTGTTTCAAGTTTGGATTTCCTCGACCCTCCACTATAATCCCCTTCCTATAGTCTCTTAGACAGGGTGGATAGGCCCTTAGCCTCTTGACTATGTTCAGGTCACTCCACTTCGGATTTCCCCTCTGGGTCTGAAGGGAAACCTTTGGTTAATGCTTCTGGGGGGATTGGACACTATCTCCCCATCAGGTGGTTCGATGTATAGGAACCCTCCCTATGTTTCTAGCTTGGTGGGTGTGGAGGGTTGCACTGTAGGGTGGGACCCTTCTTTAAAAGCAGTCTATACAAAAACCCATTTATAAGTTTCAAACAGAGGGATGGTTTACAATGGATTGGGAGGCAGATCTAATGTAACAATGCATAAAAAGGTTGTGAAAAAGAATGATAGGAAAAACATGGGTGCCATTGATGGAGGTTTGGCACCTTTCATCCCTCCCACATCATATGTGCTTTCTCCTTGCATTCCTCCTCACACATATAGGGATCTTAGAGAATTGCAACCCGATAGGGGGTTGGAGTAATGATTATTCTCTCTCTCAACCTATGTGGGGTAGGGGGTGCCCAAAAGATATTAACCCTAAAACATTTGATAAATTATATTCGCCCTGACATAATATTTTTGCAAGAAACAATGGTGGTATGTTAAAAGGAAAATGAATTTTTCTTGAAGTGTTGTCCAAATTGGGATTGTGTGGCAATAGACTCAAATGGTCGTTGTGGGTTTATTTTTATCTAGTTGGAACCCTGTGGTAGCTTACCTCCATGCTTTTGGTACCAATACAAGTATCCTTCTGAAGGCTCATCTAAAAAACATCTCCAGCGAGGTGAAGTTGCTAAACTGTTATAGCCCATATAAGGACACATAATCCTTTTGGTAGCCTTTGATGGACTATGGGATTATGATGGAAGATGGGTTGATCATTGGTGGGGATCTAAACCTAACTTTTTCATCAAGAGAAATCTAGGGTGAACATGCCAGACATGATCCATTGGCTGACAATTTCTCTTCATTGTTCACTTTTGTTGGACTTGTGGATATCCACCTAAGACATCTCAATCCTATGTGGAGGAATGGGAATTTGGTGAGGATGGCATTTCAAAGATACTTGAAAGGTTTCTTATCAAGGTTACTTTATTGAAGAGTTTGGGAAGATGTAGGAAAAGGGTTATAAATTCCTTCATTTCATATCACAATTCTGTATGCTTGCAAGTAGAGGAAAACATTGATCGAAACTTCACTCCTTTTAATTTCAATTGAGCGTGGTTGAAGGATCCAGACTTTAACACTCTGGTTCGGTTTGTTTGGAATTCTATAGATTCATGGAAAAGTCCCTCAGATATGAGATTAGTATTAGATAAGTTAAAGAAGTTGAAGAAGCAGTGGTCTTTTGGCAATCAAAGAAAAAGAAGAAACTCCAATCAGAGTTAAAGTAGACAGACAAAAACTGGCAGAGGTTTTCCTTAAAATCCCCTCACAAATATTTTATGCTAAAGAAAAGATTATTTTAGGTTCACTTGAGAAGAGGAAGTTCGAGATCCTTAACCATGAGGAAGAAATTTGGTGCCTTAGGAGTCGGGTAATTTGACTAGAAAGTGGAGACCGGAACACAAAATTGTTTCATAAATATGTTGAGCATAGAAGGGTCATCAACTCCATTTGGGACATTGCAGATTTGGAAGTTTCAACCCTCTCTTCACAAGAAGATATAAGGTCAGTAGCTTACAAATTTTATAGTTCTCTTTATCAAACTATAGGGAAGGAAGACACATTAAACCAGTTCCATATGATAAAAGAAGTGCCACATTATTTCTCGAATGAAGAAAGTGATGATGTTAGAAAATAGATTTCCCTTCATGAGGTAGAAAATATGGTGGGTATGATGCCTGGGGACAAAATTCATGGGCCTGATGGGTGGACACAGGAATAGTTCCAACACTTCTTTGACATAATGGGTAATGATTTATTGTCTGTTGTGGAAGAGTCTAGACAAACTGACATGGTTTTTGGATCTTTGAATGTTACCTTTGTGGCACTAATTCCAAAGGAATCCAAACCTGCATCATTTAATGATTTCAGGCCTATAGCTTTATGTAATTATGCTTATAAAGATATTACAAAAATCATTGCATCCAGGATAAATGAAAAGTTTGCTACACACATCTCAGAGGAGCAATTTGGATTTATGAAAGATAGACTAACTTTTTATGTTGTAGGTCTTGCACAAGAATGCATGCACTCTATGAAAACAAGGAAGATGAAATCACTGATATTGAAATTGGATCTTAAGAAAGCCTATGATAAAGTAAACTGGAACTATCTGAGATTGATGCTAATTCGAATAGGTCTGAAGTGGGAGGTGGTACAATAGATTATGGGATGTGTAACTAGTGCAAACTTTGTTTTTTTGGTAAATGGATCCCCTACAGATTTTTTTAAAAGTCACAGGGGATTGAAGCAAGGTTTCCCTCTTTCCCCATTGTTGTTTCTCTTGGTGGTGGAAGGACTTAGTAGAATGTTGAAAAAGGTTGTTTCTGAAGGAAAATTCTCAGGGTTAAAGGTTGCAAGAGGGGCCATCATTTCTCACTTATTTTTTTTGGATGATGTAGTAATTTTAGGTGTCGGATCAATTGAAGAATGGATGGAGTTCAAGAAAATTCTAACAAGTTTCTGTATGGCCTCAGGGATGGAGATAAACTGTCAAAAATCGCGTTTTCTTGCACACAATTTGGAAGAGGAGATGTTGGGAAAGATTGTAGAGCTTTTTGAAATTCCTTTAGAAATTTTGGATCAAGGTATGAAATATCTTGGTTTTCATTTGAAACCTAATGATTATAGGGTATAAGATTGGATATGGCTCCTTCAAAAGCTAGAAAAGAAAATTGGTCATTGGACTTATAGGTGGTTGTCTCTGGGTGGAAGAATGGTCCTTATTAAATCTGTACTACAAAATATGTCAGTCTATTGGCTTAGTTTAGCAAAGGTTTTGGAAAAAATCAAGTATAATATTTGCCAGATTTGCTCTCGGTTCCTTTGGAAAGGAGCTAGGAAAATCACCGAGCTCCATTTATTTAGCTGGGATAGGATTGCAAGGACAAAGTTCCTAGGTGGATGGGTTTTTTGGAACCTTCATTGGTTTGCATAGGATCTGGCTGCAAAATCAATGCGGCATGGTTTATTTGGATTTGGGTTGTGGAGCAAAGTATTGGTGAAAAGGTACCTTAAAGGTGTGGATGTTGTATTATGGTTGTGATATGAACAATACAAATACCCTTTGGCTTCAAACCTTTGGAAGAACTTCTTAGTTTCATTTCCACTCATAAAAAGGTGGTTAACTTGGTCTGTGGGAGAAGGGACATAGGTGCAGATTGGACAAGATCCTTTTATTGGGAGTGGGTCCTCCTTCAAACTCTCAAATGATCTTATACATCATTTAAAGGGAAAAAATATTTATTCCCTAGCGCTTATTTCTTCCTCTACTGCGTTAAATGTCTCGGCTCCACAAGGATGGACCTCAACAGAAGATCTTGAACTTGTTGGTGATCTGGCTATGGAATGGAATGGATTCTTGTTGATGTTAAAGGAAAGTGGAATTTCACTCAATGATGTGGAGGATATTGTCGTTTGGTCTTGGAATCAATCTAAGGGCACGATGACTGTAAAGGATGCATATGATGCATTAATAACATAACATGTGAAGGTGGATCAGGTATGGTGACACAAAGCATTGTGGAAATTATAGGTACCTCTAAAAATTATTCTATTTTTTTGGTTGTGTCTAAAGGATCGTGTTCTTACTGGTGAAAACTACAGACTCAGGGGTGGAATAGGTCCATCAACTTGCACTCTTTGTTTAAAATAAAAAGAGACAACAATGCATTAGTTTGTACAATGTCAAGTTTCACAGTCTATATGGAACAAGGTTTGTGCAAAATTAATTTAACTGGATCTTGGAAACTCCAATCTCTGAATGAGAATTACTTGTCTTGGTTCATGTCTTTCCCAAGGAACAGGGTAGTCCCACTCCATGTTCTTTGGGGTATATGAAGATACAAAAATAAGATATTGTTTGAGGATCTTCATAGGAATGAAGTTGTGCTATGTTCTAGAATTGTTTTCTCTATTAAGGAGATGTCTGACACATATAGGGGTGAGCGACTTGATTATATTATGAACCCTGTTTATTTTGAAGAAAAACGCATTGGGTTCTTTGATGGCATCGTTGCAGGAGGGGTATGTGGTGTTGGCATTGTCCTCAAACTCAGTGTTCAACATTTCTTCAGAGGCTATCTTGTTGTTGGTGCATGTACAAACATGAAGGCAGAGTTGCTTGAATTATTGTGTCTTCTTCAATTTGCAAAGAAATGTTTGATAGCAKAATTAAYGGTGRTTGGGTATTGGAATGTTGTAATAGATTGGTTTGTTCGGAAGTCACACTTAAATGCTCTCCCSTTACTGCCCCTGGAAGAAKACTATTTTGGACCTCAAGCARTGTTTCAGCTGGACAAATTGCATTCATGTACACAAACAGTTCAACTCATGGGCAAACTCATTGTCAAAACATGCCCTGGGGAAGCAGATTGGGTGGTTGATGTTTGAAGAAGTACATAATGATGTGGTGATCAACAYTGGTACTCATCACATGTTCTRGAAAGGACATTGGCARATATACTATTGAACTTCAATCAATATTAAGAATGTTTTTGTATTTTGGGTATAACTTACTCTAGTGATAGAAGGTCTACTTGATGTAAAAGCACATTTGGATAGAGCATAGAGTCTATAGAGGACAAAAAAACTCTTTTTGTTTTGATAAGTAAAGCATGGTTTGTAAACTTAAACAACATTCAAATATGTAGGTTTCCTTACCATTAGGTTGCAGGTTTTGGAAGCCAAGAGCCCACAACTAGTTCCAAAGGATGACATGGGATGTGTAGTAGATAATCCCTCAGTTAACGTACTGTTTCTTTGTGAATATTAAAGCATGTACAAAGCCGAACCGGCTTATCTTAGTCCTCTATGTACAGTTAAGCTCAGTCTTCCATGGGCATTTTCTAAATATTTTTTGGCAATTCTCATCATGCTTTCATGACCGTCTTTCAATTGTTTTTTATGACCAAATATTAAACACCAACTTGAATCAAAAAACACACATATATATATATAAAAAGGGACTATTTTATTAGAAAGATAAAATTGAGTGATGTCACGCCATACGAGAAGGAGAGATTGTTTATGGCCTGAATTTGTCAGCTTCTCTTTGGCTTTAGAGAATTGGAATAAAAATTGTCAATTATTAATAAAATCATACGCGACTAGCAATATATTAGTGGAAAGTAACTTAAACATCTCTCCTTGAATTGAGAGAGAGTTGTCCATTATCAAAGAAAATGTATTTAATGTGTCCATAGCAATCTAATTTAATATGCCTGCTCGTCAATATTAGACTGTAATGGTTTACGACGTTGCGAGAATAACTGACTTTTGTGTATTATTAAAATATAATGGTTTACGACGTTGCGAGAATAACCGACTTTTGTGTATTTTATATTTTAATATACTACAAGTTGGTTGCGTTCTTAGTGAAATGATGAAATCAAAGCATCAATATCTCATGCATATCTACAATATCTATTAAAAAAAAATACGAAAGGGTTATATAACAAAAATAAAGAAATATAAAAATTGACCCCCTTATTATTATTTATAATGAATCTAATTAAAAATTGACCCCCTTGTTATTATTATTTATAATGAATTTAATTTAGAGGACCATAATGGTGTTGATTTCGATGTGGTTTATGTAAGATAAAGTTGTACAGTGCTACACAACTTTTGATGGTGAGAGTTTGACTAATTGTACACATGAAAGGCTAAATTTTGTCCTATGTGGAGGACCTACCTCATGCATAGCTAAATCTTTGGTGCTAGTAGATCCATTATCTTTAGTTTAAGTGATCTTATACTTTTTAGTTTTGAATTTTTTT
>ML787726.1:38036-71158 GCA_009831015.1 Picea engelmannii
TTTTTGAATGCCTTAATTGCACCTCCATTGGGACCTTTTCAAAATAACCATTGAACTATTCCTAAGAGGTTCGATGGCCTAGAGTCGTCAATCTTTGAAGTAAAGGGTGGGACCTATTAAAAAGCACAATACTTTAGAGATCTCCTCTAAAGATGTTTAAATATCTATATTTTGGATTTTTTTAATGATTATTATTGTAATTTGGTTATTTAATTTTTGGTGAAATTGTAATTTTTCATTGGTAAAATTTCATTTTTAAATGTATAAATAACTTTATTATATTTGGATTATACTCACATGATACTTTCCTACATAGTGGATGATATGAAGTGTTAAACCGTATCCTCAGAGACCCAACTAAATTCGAATCCGTGACCTCTCCCCAACCAAAGAGTATACGCACGTCTTACCAATTGAACTGACCCTTAAGTAACCAAAATCTTGAAAATAGAATATTTATACTACGCAATTAGAAAAAGCATCGCGCCTCATTTTGTTTGCAATTGTTAAAAGTTACCAAGCGCCAACTTCCAAGCGTAATAAACCCCAACGGTTGACTTCAAATAAATAGCCATGTGTTCACACTTTTGAATTTAAAGAGTTAGGTAAGCAAATCTCAAATTTCTTGATGCCGAATTGTAAACGGGCCTCCTTCCTAGTGGGAAGTTACGATAGTCACCTTTGTGCACCGTCCAAATTTCTTGTGAATTTTGACTTCTTGCATCGTCCCTTTTGAATTTATTTCTCTAATAATCAAAAGGTATCAAATTACACCAATGTGAACTGAATTTTTATTAACCTAGATAGATGGTTTTGGTCATCGCCACCAAGTGAGACTATGGATATTCAAACCTTCTTTCAAGCAATTCCTTAAAATAAATTTTCTCATTTCATTTCGAATATTAATCCAACTAATAAAACTTGACTTGACGTTGTTGTGAATGCACAATGGTAGACTCTTTCCAATGGAGACTCTTTCCAATGGCCTCCACGAAGGGGAGACCTAAAAGAGTAGGTTTGAACATCGAAGAAAGGTGAAAGAGGGCACCACGGTGGTCTAGATTGATGTCTCCAACCAAGTGGGCCTCCCTCATAATTTTGAGTAGGTATAACTTTTCAGAATGTACAAAGATGCAATTACCTTTTATCAACCCACATGCATAAGACATTAATGATGCTATTAGGAAGGACAATGTCATGAGGTCTTAGTGACACAATGTGGTGTCCCACTTAGCCCTCTTAGCCTAAAGAAGGTCTTAGTAACACAATGTGGTGTCCCACCTAGTCCTCTTATCCTTAGGATAGGTAGTCACAATATGAGCCTTTCACACCTAGTCCTCTTTAGTCCTCTTATCCTTAGGATAGGTAGTCACAATATGAGCCTTTCACACCTAGTCCTCTTATCCTTAGGATAGGTAGTCACAATATGAGCCTTTCAAATTATGGCGTTTAAAGGTCATAAACCCATAATACCAATTAAGCAAGCCATTTAGGGAGGGCCAAAATTAAATAAATGCATGCACATGTGTGATGCTTAAAATAAAATATAAATAAATAAGCATGGATTAACATAAATTCATGGTAACCATTTCAAGCATAATTGTATTTAGCATGTAAAATACATGGATTTCTATAGCAAAAATAGCATCAATGTTGCATATTCATAAACAATAATAGAACTCTTGTCTTTTAATAGAAGTTGGTCTAAGAAATTGGTTGTGTAGGAGTAATTTTCCAGTCAACCATAGGTATCCATTGAATACCACCCCCAAGTCAAGCTATGAGGCCACATGGACAAAGGAGACAACTCATAGTCTTTTATATCTCTCAACCCAACCCATTTGCTCTCATGTTCAATCAATATGTACATTATAGAGCACTTTAGGCATCCGATCAAACCATTAAACAACCATGACACTCTCTTCTACTACCCCACACAACACAAGGAATATCTTCCCTCTCTATGTGTAATTTTTCGTCATGGATATTCTTCCCTCTAGTGCTCTTTAGTGTGGTAGAAAGAGCACAATCTACTATATGATTTCTAGGAATTTCTTGCAAGAATAATACTTGGCTCTTAAGCATACAAAGAGTTCAAAATGCACAATGGATGTGTTGGCACTACAAGATAAACATGCTCATCGCACTTTTGGATATTGTAGAGATAATTAGTTGACAACCAACACTTGGCTACAAGAGTCGATTGAGACATCAACTGAGCATTTGACTGGTTGATCAAGTCAAATATGGTAGTTGACTGGTGCATAGGTCATGGTAGAATTCACAGATTATGCTACCTAACCCGTCAAAGTGAAACATGTCTTCCTTGTTTCAGGGGGGTTAGTTACACTTTGGTAGTATATATAGATGGTCTTATAGATTGAACTACAATGTACTTTTGTATGTAAGCTTTTTTATTTCTTATGTCCCCTATTGTATGTTGAGATATGCTCACTTGTGAGTAAGTGTTGTATTGTGTCTTTACACACCACTTCTTTTTGGAATGTATAGCTTCGTGATCTATTAATTCCCTGCTTCTCCAACATGGTATCAAAGATATTGGTTTGAGATCTAGCTTGTTGTCTACAAATCTATTAGAGGTTGTTGGTTGTGTGCATTCTTAACGAGTTGGATCTCAATGTTACATTGGATTAGGATTTCGTCTTGAAGACCACATCGAGGTTTACATTTGTAGATCAAGATCATGAGTTCCAAGTAAGAACCTAGGGTTCTGAATGACCACAATTATGGTGCGTGGGCATAATATATGGAGACATTGTTGAAGAGTAAGACACTTCAAAAATTCATGAAGGTTGTATTTCTATATCTGAAGAATGATCAATAGAAGTGTGTCACCAATGGAAAGAAGGATGAGGCTATAAGAGTTGTAATGACCTACATATATAGATAGATTCACTTTCATAAGAATGGGATCGATTTTCCTAATCAAGTTTGGAAGAAGTTGAAGACCCAATTTGATAAGACTAATAAAAGTTAGGTTATGCATATTGAGAAAGAGTTGATCTCTTTTGATTGTCTATCTTTTAATGAAATTGAAGATTATTTGGCTCATATGATGATCCAAATTTAGGAGCGGAACGAACTGATTAACAAACTGAATACAATAAACACAAAGATATGAAGAACAACACAGATATCCAAAACAATATCTTCTATTGAATAATGAAATAGGATGAAACTGTAAAACTGTAGAACTGAAAATACTTGCTCGAATGGTGGTAGCTATCTCTGAGAAGAGATTTGGTTGCTATGCACATCTGTTGAGAAAAATGAATTACAATCAGGCTCTAGAGGCCTTTTCGATATTACTCATGAATGCCAAAACCCTAGACATCCAAAAACCTAACCCTAGAAGGTGAAACGCGAAAAGTCATGTGGGCCCCTATGGTAAGTTGGGACCTCAACTTCCTGGGGTTGTAACTTTTTTATACGAGCTCCATTTTAGGCATGTGATAGTCCGTTGGAAAGGTCTTTAAGAGGACTACACATTCCGCCATCAAAATCTAACTATGTCTACAGCTTGACTGTGTCGAGCCAAAACAACAATGTTTAGGACCCCAAAACGACCCTGGAAGTACAACAAGATGTGCTGACATGAAAAGATACAAAATAAGCCAGTTGGATTAGGTGATAGGCCACCAGTATCCATCTAGAGGATGTGTGGGGATTAATACAACCCTATAAGTGTAGAACCCACAATTACAAAGAAGTACAGAAGAACGTGCTGAACAAAAACATATAAGCGGAGCCAGTTGGAATAGGTGGGTGGCCACCAATATCCACCTGCATCAATTCTCCCCCCTTAGGAAGAAATGGTCTCCATTGCATTGAGTTCCCCCATCAAGTGAGGAAACTTATACTGGATTTGGCCCCAGGTGAGCCATTTGCCTTGGTGTACGAGTTGCTCTCCCTTGACAACCCGATAAAGATGGATCTTTTGTTGGCAAGTGCCCTTGACCTTTGTGTCCACTATCTGATTAGTGGATGCTTGTTCCATGTAGTTAGAGTTGAGCTCTGTTGGTGTCAGTTGTTTTGCGATCTCGGAGGTGTCCAATAATGGTGGAAAATATGGTTGAAAGAGGTCCACACTGAACACTGGATGCAGGTCAAGGAAGGATGGAGTGTTGAGCTCAAAAGCATTGCTACCCACAACCTTTGTGACAGTGTATGGCTCATAGCAAAGTGGGCGAATCTTCTGATGGGGCCCTGTGAGATGCTCCTTCTGCAAATGTAACCAAAATTTGTCGCCAACCTGAAATTGGTGTGGTACCTTGTGTAGATCATGGCACTGCTTGTACTTCACATTAGATTTTTGCAAAATCTCCTAGACCCATTGACAGATGTGTTGAATCCACTCAATGAATCTGGTGGCCTTGTTGATCATAGACTGATCATGGGAAGAGTCAGTTTGTGTGGTGGCAAGATGAAGAGCAACATTAATGGGTCCCAAGGGTTGGAATCTCAGACCCACTTGAAATGGGCTATGGCCGGTGGAGCTATGGAGATCCCTGTTGTAACTGTGTTGAACATAGGGGAGACTCTTGTCCCATGTATGTGGATTCTTAGAATTATACATGCACATGATGTACACAATCATCCGATTGACAACCTCTGTTTGGACGTCAATTTGGGGGTGGAAAGCAGTGGATTTCGTGAGCTTGGTGTCCAACAATGACCATAGACTTGACCAAAATGTGTTGAGGAACTTGCTTTCCCGGTCGGAGATGATGGTTTGTGGTATCCCAAAGTGGACCGACACTCATTCGAAGAAGAACTTGGAAGTATCTGCTGATGTGATATTCTTCTTGCAGGTTGTGAGGATGGCCATATTCGAAAATCGATCAACTACCACAAATACACGATCATTTCCTTGCTTGGTGGACAACAGGCCAGACAAGTAATCCATTGACATGGATTCCCAAGGCTTCTCGGGAATAGTAAGAGGGGTGTATAATCCTTGCTTCTTGATGGTTGGCTTGGCAATGAGAGAGGCAGTACAATATCTGATATACTTGCTGACGTCCTGTTGAAGTTTTGGCCAATAAAAATGTTTCTGAAGAACGCCAACAGTTTTCTCCATGCCAAAATGTCCTGCCACCCAACTGTAGTGGGCTTTCGAAATCAACTTTGCATGCTCACTTTTAGGAACACAGAGATGGCCCAGGTGGCATAAGAGTCCATAATGAATGTGAAAATCTATGACAGTCGTGTTTGTACCCAAGAGCTGATAGGTGGTGGTGAAGTTCATATCTTGTTGATAAAGTTGGGGCCACTCAGATGCTTCATGTCCACAAGAATGGAGGACAGTGGTGAGTGCAGCCATAGGAGGCCGATTGAGACAGTCAGTGACACGATTTGAGATACCTATCTTATACTTGATGTTGAGATGGAACTGCTGCAGGTAGGTGGACCACTTCTGATGACGGTCGTTCTGTAATTTCACCTGTGTATGTATGAATTGCAGAGGCTTGTGATCAATGTCTATGATCGTCTCCTTTCTCATAATGCAATGTTTCCATTGACGACAGGCTTGTATAATGGAATACATTTCCTTGTCATAGGTGGGGTATTTTTGGATAGTATCTGAGAGTGTCTCACTATGGTATGCCATCGGATGATGATGATGAGTGAGAATTGCACCCACAACATAGTCAGTTGTATCAGTCTCAATCTCAAACGGTTGCTACAGATCGGGCAAGGAGAGTAATGGATCTGAGCACAAGCAATGCTTCAGATCATCGAATTCTCATTGTTGTTCCTTCCCCCACACAAAATTGGTCCTACCACCGCCCTTGGTCACCTGGCTGAGGGCCCATGAAATATGGAGAATCCCAAAATGAACCATCAGTAGAAGTTGGCTAGTCCCAAGAAGCTATGAATCTCGGTCAGTGTGGTCAGGGATGGCCAGTCATGGATGACTTGGATATTAGCTGGATCAACATGTACCCCATGCTCATTAACAATGTATCCCAAGTATTGGACCCTGTTCATGCCAAAAAAACATTTTTCCAAGTTGGCATATAGCTTGTGCTACCACATAGTGCTCAAAACCTGTTGAATATGTTGCATGTGCTCCTCCCACATTCTGCTGAAGACGAGGATGTCATCCAAATATACCACCACAAAGGATTTGGTGAAGGGTCTCAATACATCATCCATCAACCTCATGAAAGTGGTTGCTGCATTTGTTAATCCAAAGGGCATGACTAGCCATTCGAAGAGACCTTCTTTATATTTGAAGGTTGTCTTCCATACATAAATTGGTTCGATGGGAACCTGGTGGTAGATAGATGATGTAGGAGCATCGTCAACAAATCCCACATGGAGGGAAAACTCATTGCCATAACATGCCTTTTTAAATTAATCAAAATCTAAAAGATGGCATTTATTCTGCAGATTCGTTTTGAACGAATGATTGAAGAAGAGAGAAACGCTTGGAAACTGAATGATTGTGAGAGGTCCGGGAGTTTCAATCTCAGTATTGAATGTAACGGATCTTGAGTATTTGTTAGCTATTACTTCGATAGGAGAGGTAGTTAGAGAGAACCCTAGGAAGCTTCTTGTATATGTAGATGCATGGCATGCCCAAATGAGGCTATTGGAGGATTATTGTCATTGAATAGGAAGTAGAATAGTTTGTTTTGAGAGAGCTGAGACTCTGTTACAGTCTAGCCTGCACATATTGTAATCGAACATTCATCTTAATAGAAAGAAAGCAGTGTTTCCTGCATATGAACTTTTTGTGTGTTTATGTATTTTCATTCATTGTTATGATTTTATATGTCGTTCATGTTTTGAATGTATGAACTGGTGAAGAATTGAATAAGTTTCAATTTCTTCTCTTCTTTGAGTTTTCAAGTGCAAGGAGTGCACATAGTCTGCAAGGAGTGCGTTGACAGAGGTGAATTAACCTCAGAGAAGCTTAGGAGAGGTAGCGTTGATATTCATCAGCAGAAGTGCAAGGAGTGCAAAGGAACAAATCTATGTTGAGTTCAGAGAGAGACAAAGTTATAGAACACTCTGTAAAGAGGAGCTATGCAAGGTGTGCATCAAGCAAGAGGAACGTCAAGAGGGCAAGAAAAAATTATTTTCAAGAAATCCTTCAGATATGAGTTTGACGAAATCCTAGAAATGCAAGGAGTGGGTGGGAAATCAAAATCCTCCAAGGATCAAGATTAGAAGGGATAATGATTTTCATAAGTGCAGAAGAGACCCAATAGAAGGACTCGAAGGAGGAGCAAAGGTCAAAGCCTTTGAATACTTAGAAAATATTCCAAGTCAGAAGAAGTCAGAATCTCAAGAGAGAGGGAAATAGTGGCCGTTGGATCATAGTGCAAAAGATTCTTCATTGCGGAAGAAAGGAAAAGTTTGATATTTGAGAGTTCCGAAGTCCAGAATTCTGAAACGACCCTAGCCGTCAATCTGGGAGAGGGAGATATGAACTGTTGGAGGTAGATATTGGTCATCCATTTAGGACCACTATCAATATCATGAGATCGATGGTCACCTCGCATTGTGGGGATAGAAGGTGCTTGAGCTTTACGAAGTCGAGGGCGGGCCGCAATTCAAACCACGGTTTTGGAGAAAGGATGCGTGGAGGCTCAAGATGAATTGCGGGGTGAAAGGTAATTTGGTCTCAAACCACCTTTGAGCATTCTTGTAATTGCATGTTTGTGTGAGGTCATCACCCAAGGTCACCTATAAGGAGGAGCCAAGGAAAAGGGGAGAGTGGACTTGCTAAAGTCCCAAAGTCCCGAAGTAATTTGGGACCATCTGATCGTCCGAAGTAAATCTCAAGCGTCAGATCGTTCGAAGTAGATATGAACCGTTAGATCTGAATAATAGGTGGCGTGAATATGTGGATCCCAGGTGAAGACCCAAAGTAAACGTCAATTTTCTGATCCAGAGGGTAGGTGGTATAAATTTGTGGACTCCGGGTAAATACCCGAAGTAAATATGAACCGTCCGATTCAGGAGAGTTAGATATGAATTGTGGGTATGAAAGAGAGATATCTCAGCCATCAGTCCAAAAGAACTGTCAAGATCGTAAGATCGACGGTCACGCTCGATCGCGGGGCCAGAAAGTGCCCGGATGTTAAAATTTTGAGGGTGGGACGCAATCGAAACCACGATATCGGTTAAGAGGTATGTGGCAATTGGAGGTAAATTGCGGTGAGAAAAGCGGTTGATCCCAAACCACTCTTGGGCGTGCCCGAAATCGTGAATTTACACAAGGACCTAGCCCAAGGTCACATGCAGTAAGGGGATAACGAGAAAAGAACTAGTACCTGAAACCTGAGAGTTTAGCAGTTGCGGAAATAGGTCGCGGGTGCCATAGAACCTCCACCAAAGGACTAGGAGGACCTATGTTAATTCACAAATGAGACCATTACAGTCTCAAAGAGACAATTTAGTTCGGAATTGAAGATCCTAGACTGGGAGGTCACGCAACCTCGAGGAGAGAAGGGGGGGGGGTCTGCATCAAGTGGTATCAGAGATCAGATTTTTAATTTTTGTAGCAGAGAGTAGATAAAGAAAATACTATGATACCATCAAGTGGTATCAGAGCTGAATTTTTGCTTGTAGACAATATGCAAAAGAGGAAAAGAGATGAAGGAGATAGTTTGATATCATCAAGAGGTATCAACATTGATTTTTCCGTAGATTTCAGATGAAGGAGATAGAAAAGACATTTTGACTACACCAAGTAGTATCAAGAACTGAATTGTGTCTGTAGATTGCAGGCAAAGGTGAAAAGGTGAATACAGATAATCTGATGACATCAAATGGTATCAGAAGCTGAAGCTCGCATGTAGACAAAAGGTGAAGGGGGAGACAAATTACTGATGCTCTGTAAATAATGTTGTAAGGGGTGCAACAAATGGTAGATAGCTAGGAGGGATGAAGATATAAAAGATGGCTACTGAAGTCCATGAGCATGGTCGAAGAGGAGACCACCAACATAAGAGTAAATAAGAAATTGACAAGGAGATCATTGAGATAAGAGCAATAATGGAACAATTGACATTGAAGATGTAGTAGGAGACAAAGGTACACTAGAGGTACGAATGGCCTCTAAACAGGTAGGTAAAATGGCATGTTCAAAATTTGTTGGCCAGAAAACAACAACAAGAGTTGAGGAAGTGGCTGAGGCATGTTGGAACCCTCACTGACACAGAAGAGGAATTGATTCACATCTGTGAACCAAAAATTGGTATACACCTCAATGATGAGGAGGAGGTGAGATCAGATAAAGATCTCATAAACTTCCAAGAGAGCAGAGATGGATTTTCATATTTCTAGGTGGGCAATGAAATGAGATCATTGGAGGATCTCATAGACTGTCAGGAGGATAGTAGTGGAAATTCATATTTCCGGGTGGGCAATGATATGAGATTAGCAGGAGATCTCATAAAATTCCAGGAGGGCAGAAATGGAATTTCAAGTTGCTAGGTGGGCAATAGAAAGAGATCAATGGAAGGTCTCATATACTTCCATAGGAGTAGTGCTGAAAGTTCAAATTGCCAGGTGGGAAATGAGATGGGATCAATTGATCTCATAGACTTCCAGGTGGGCAGAGAGAAAATCCCAAGTTGTCAGGTGGGAAAGGGAAAAGAGATGAACTCAATTGAGAGTTCATATCAGCAAGGAGTTCTGATGGAAGAAGATCATAAGTGTGTTCTGATCATTGGGGGAATTCAAATATTCCTGCCAAATAGTCCAACACAGGCTAATACAAGCATTGCACATGAGGAGATAGTGCAAAAAGAATCCAAGAAAGAGACCATGGAGACAAGTGATTTTAAGGATAACTGTGTCTATGATGTAGGTGCAACAGAGGAAAGACAACCAACAAAGACTGTTAAAGAGGAGGAGAAGGAGAAGCCATTGATGTCTTCCCCAACATAAAAGGAGGATAATTCAGATGAATTTCTCACTCAATGGGAGGAAGAGCTGAAGATGTTGGAGGATTGGTTGGACAATCCATAACCAAAATATGGCTACCAAGAGATAGTCATGCAGATTTCAGGAGAAGAGCATTCAACATAATTGCTCAAAATTTTCAGCCTGGGGGTTGAACAGGAGATGACTGCAGCGCTAGAGCCTGCAGTAGAAGAGAAAGAAAAGAGCATAGATTTTGCTGAGTTGTATGAGGAACTAGAATCCCTAGAGAGGAGGGTAAATATGCAGAGTAGGAATCTCCAACATGTCAAATTGGAAACAGGTGGAGGAACATACCAACCTGGGGAGCAGCTGGAGGAAGTTGGAGTTGAACCAACACAAGAGGAGATGATAGAAGTCAATATGCCGAAGGATTAAGATGAGAAGAAACTCAGTGGTGAGATTGCAGAACTGGAGTTTGCAATAGAGTGGCCAACTAATTACATAGGAGATGAAGATAACATGAAATTTCAGATTGTTTAGATTGGTGAAGAGGATAAAGAGAACACATTTCAATGTGCCCAAGAGATGGAGAAAGAAGAGCATTTGGTGGAACTGCTAAAACATTTCATCCAAGGAGCTGAGAAAGAGATAACTGTAGAATACGAACCTATAGTAGAGGAGGAATAAACTGATAACATGAATCTTGTTGATCTGCATGAAGAGATGGAGGCCCTAGAGAGAAGGGTAACAATGCAAAAGCATCTTATCCAACAAGTCAAGTTGGAAATTGATGGAGAGAAAAGGAAACAAAGCATACTGCAAGGGGAAAACCAACCAATGGACCAGCTAGAAAAAGAAATAGAGGAGAGAAAGAGGTTGATGTTGGAAGCAACACAAGAAGTAGTCATCAAAGAAGTATGGGACAGAAGAAAACCTGTAGGAGCAGCAGGGAAAAAGAAGCAACAAGGAAAATGAGTAGATGAACAACTCCAAGAGAAAGTATGGGACCCTAGAGGATCTCAAGAACATGGAAGAGAGATCCATGAGAAAGAGCTCATGTTTTTCCCAACAATGGAGTATTATGCAAAAGCATCATCAACAAAGCCCACATGGAGGGACAACTCAACGCCATAATGCGCCTTTATTAAATTAATTGGAATCTAAAAGCTAGCATTTATTTTGCAGATCCGTTTTGAACGGATGATTGAAGAAGAGAAAAATGCTCGAAAACTGAATTATCGCATGAGGTCTGGGAGTTTCACTCTTAGTCTTGAATGTAACAGAGCTTGAGTAGTTGTTATTTGTTACTTCGATAAGAGAGGTAGACAGAGGGAACCCTAGGAACATTCCTGTATATGTAGATGCATGGCATGCCCAAATGAGGTTGCTGGAGGAGTATTGTCATTGAATAGGAAGTAGAATAGTTTTTTTTGAGAGAGTTGAGACTCTGTTACAGTCCAGCCTACACATATTGTAATCAGACATTCATATTAATAGAAAGAAAGAAGTCTTTCCTGCATATGAAATTTCTGTGTGTTTATGTATTTGCATTCATTGTTATGATTTTATATGTTGTTCATGTTTTGAATGTATGAACTGGTGAAGAATTGAATAAGTTTCAATTGCTTCTCTTCTTTGAGTTTTCGAGTGCAAGGAGTGTACATAGCCCGCAAGGAGTGCGTTGACAGAGGTGGATTAACCTCAGAGAATCTCAGGAGAGGTAGTGTTGATCTTCATCAACATAAGTGCAAGGAGTGCACAGGAAAAAATCTTTGTTGAGTTCAGAGAGAGACAGAGTTATAGAACACTCTGTAAAGAGGAGCTCTGCAAGGTGTGCATCGATCAAGAGGAACGCCAGGAGGGAGAGAATAATTTCTTTTCAAGAAATCCTTCATATCTGAGTTTGACAAAATTGCAAAAACGCAAGGAGTGCATGGGAAATCGAAATACTCCAAGGATCAAGCTCAGAAGGGATAACTCTTTTCATAAGTGCAAAAGAGACCCAATAGGTGAACTCAAAGGAGGAGAAAAGGTCAAAGCCTTTGAATACTTAGAAAATATTCTAAGTCAGAAGAGTTAAGAAGCTCATGAGAGAGGGAAACAGTGGTTGTTGGATCACAATGCAGAAGATCCTTCATTGCAGAAGAAAGGAAAAGTTTGAGATTTGAGAGTTCCGAAGTCTGGAATTCCGAAACGACCCTAGCTGTCGATCTAGGAGAGAGAGATATGAACTGTTGGAGGTAGATATCGGTTGTCCATTTAGGAGAACTATCAAGATATTGAGATCGAGGGTCACCTCACATTGCGGGGATAGAAGGTTCTTGAGCTTTACGAAGTCGAGGGAGGGCCACAATCTAAACCACGGTTTTGGAGAAAGGATGTGTGGAGGCTCAAGGTGAATCACAGGGTGAAAGATAGTTTTGTCTCAAACCACATTAGAGCATGCCCACAATCACATGTTTGTGTGAGGTCACCTCTAAGGAGGAGCCAAGGAAAAGGGGAGAGTGGACTTGCTAAAGTCCCGAAGTCCTGAAGTAATTTTGGACCATTCGATCATTCGAAGTAATTCTCAAGTGTCAGATTGTACGAAGTAGATATGAACCATCAGATCTGAATAATAGGTAGCGCGAATCTGTGGATCCCGAGTGAAGACCTGAAGTAAATGTCAATCGTCTGATCCATAGGGAAGTTTTCATAAATCCGTGGACTCTGGGTAAAGACCCTGAGTAAATATCAATCGTTTAATTTAGGAGAGTTAGATCTGAATCATTGGTATGGAAGAGATAGATCTCAGCTGTCAGTCCAAAAGCACCATAAATATCATAAGATCGACGATCACACTCGATTGCGGGGTTAGAAAGTGCATGGATGTTAAAATTGTGAGGGCGGTCCGCCATCGAAACCATGATATCGGTGAAGAGGTACATGGCAACTGGAGGTAAATTGCGGGGAGAAAAGAGGTTGATCCCAAACGACTCTTGGGTGTGCCCACAATCGTGAGTTTACGAAAGGACCTATCTCGAGGTCACATGCGACAAGGGGCTAACGAGAAAAGATCTAGTACCTAAAACCTGAGAGTTAAACAATTGCAGAAAGAGGTCGTGGGTGCCATAGAACCCACACCAGAGGACTAAGAGGATCTGTGTTAATTCGCAAATGAGACCATTACAGTCTCAGAGAGCCAATTCTGTTCGGAATTGAAGATCCTAGACCGAGAGGTTGCGCATCCCCAAGGAGAGTAGGAGGGTATGCATCACTAGATTTTAGGTCAATCTTGCTGAAGAACTTTTCTCCCTTGAGTTTGTAAAGAAGGTCATCAATCCTAGGAATGGGGTACCGATTCCTGACTGTGATTTTTTTTAAGGCTCTATAATCAATGTAGAGTCTCCACGTCCCATCCTTCTTCTGCACCAGTACAATCGGGCTTCTACAAGGGGAGGATATGGGTCTAATGTGCCCCTTTTGAATAAGCTCTTGGATCTGTTGCTTGATTTTGTCATTCTCCATCAGCGAGCGACGATAGTCTGGTCCATTAGGTAGGGGTGCGTTGGGGTTAGACTAATTTGATGCTTGAATTGACAGTGTGTCGGTAACCCTGTAGGTGAGGAGAAGATGTCTCTGTATTCTTCCACGATACCCTCCACTTGCTTCTGTTGCAAAAAGAGGCTCTGGGTAGAGGCCATAGATGTGGTGGTGACCTTCTACTTACCGTGAGCATGGATCACAAAGAAGAAGAACTTCCCGGTATGTGAGATGACCTTACTGCATTACTTATCAAAGATTAAAGAAATAATAGTAGGCGACACTACCTCTGGTATCCTGTACAATTATCTACCCAAAGTAATAATAAAACTGCGGGGTGTAGACTCATACACAACATGATGCTTCCACAAATATGGTTGTCCTAAAAGAACATCACAAACTTCAAGGGGAGAAATATCACACAATACCTCATCCTTGAAAGGCTTGATTCCATAGGGAAGACATCATTATTGGCTGACACAAAGATCTCTTCCTCGGCGAATCTAGCCGATGGTGTAGGGATGTGGGTGTGGTGTCATTGGTAGGTCCAACCTCTTGAGACCTCTGCTGAAATTAGTGTTATCATTGAAATTTCGTTCGCAAATGGTTACACGAATCCAACATCTTCAAACAACTATTAGTACACTCATGGACCAAAAATGGCCAAAAATGCATTTCCAAAAGGCCCAAAACTATACAATTAGCAATAAAATCAGCATGCGCTAAGACTACACAAAGAGCGTGCGCATATGCACCATTCAGATACGCAGGAAAAAGAGAAAATGCGCACGATGCACGACTGTGGAAGCAAAAAAAAGCGCATCCCTCAAAACGTCGCATTTATGATATTGGTCGGCTTCTCACCCACTTCTGGTTCAGCTTCCAAGTCGATTTGACATCCAAATCTCGGTTGAATCCAGTTGGGTGGCTGGTCAAAGACCTAAGGGTGCCCTAAATGGCCCCTTATTCACAATAGAAGCTGGTTGAATAATGCCTCAAAGTTATGCTATAAAAAGAGGCCATGGGTGCACTGCATTTTCAAGGAATTCATTTGTATTGTTATGTTGTTGATATTCTCTTGGAGGATCCTCTTTCCTCATCAAGAGCATGCTAGCACCATTTCAGTTAGCCATTCATATCACCTCTAGATTGGATGTGCTTTGGATTCTCTTCACCATTTCATTTTAGTTCCTCACTTGTAAGAAGAGCTCAATATTTGGGGGTTCAAGAGCCCTCCCTTGGAGGAAGAGGGGACCCAAAGTCTCCCTTTCTCTTTGGTGTTTTCTTTCCACTAATATAATCCTTTCCATTGGTGGAATGAGTCTTGTTTGTTTCTTGTTCTAATGTCCTTATGCACTATAGTTTAATTGATTTTATCCTTATTAGTTTAATTCTTTGCTTATCTTTTATGCTTTACACTTCTAACTCTTTCCTCTACTGCTGTCTTGCCTAGCTAACCCAACTGGGCTTGTAAGCACCCCTATTTTACTCATTTAGGTGACAAAAGAGGTGTAACAGATTGACAACTCCACTGGGGAAAGGTATCAATTTCATTCCCCATTTGGGTTATTTTAGCTCTTCTTTCTATTTATTTAACCTGCAGGTACCATAACCAGCCCAAGCCGACCTGCAAAAAGTTAAATTCAAAGCTGAGTTGAGAGAATTTCGTTCGAAATTTTCTTCACGACCGTGTGTCAGACGTGCACAGGTTTTTCAAACCACAGGTGCGTCTTCAACGCATGTGCGCCGAACCCACTGTTCTGCACAGAGCACCCTGTGCACCTATGCCCAAAGGTCACTTTCAACCTGCACATTGGCATCATATGCGCCCCTGTCTACTCTAAGACCTACGCATCTGCTCATAAAATTACACATTGTAAGGTTTTGTGATCTGTGGAGGGCCCATAGCCTTCTTAAAATTGATTCCATGCATATTGTAATATGCACCACACTTACATTCCCTCTCCATATAAAGGGATTAGTCAAAACATAGGCACTTAGGGTTTAAAATCATTATTTTTCCTCTTTTTGTTTGTCATTTTGCCACATGGATGGCTTGCTTTGACTAAAGTTGAGTTGGAATCATTCTACATCACATACAAAACTTGCATTGGGACCAGAAATTGGATATCAATCATTGAGTATGCTCTTCTCTCGCACCCTTAAGCAATCTTGAGAATTAGAAAGAGATTGAAGGAAAATTTCATCTCCCTTAAAAAGACAAAAATCTTTAGCTGAGGACAACAACCCCCTCGGGACTCCTCTTAGTTTATTTTTCAAACACATCTTAAAATTGTAAGGGCCCATACATGCCCACATGCTACAAAGATAGGATAGTGATTGAAGTTTCCTTTCTTATAATAAATCACTAGGGAAGTTTAAAGGTTTTGTAACGGGTCCATACATGCCCACATATGCACAATCTAGGATAGTTTCAAACATTTCTTAGATTAAATCACATTAGGGAGTTAAGGGAATAAGTAAGGACCCACATGTCCACATGCTAGTTTCCTAGGGACTTTAAAATTCCGCAAGGTTGTACCAATGACATTTAGTTAATTAGGTAATCAAGACTTGTAAGGACCAAGCGAAGTCCACATGCAACAAGGTGTCACCTAATTTATTAAAAATATTGGCACACTTTCACTTGTTCACACACAAAAGTCACTACTCACTCACATAGTTTTTCATCTCGAAATGTGGAGGTTGAAGTAAGTTTCAAACAAAGGGATTCTGAAACACCCCACCCTTTTCTTGACGAAACTATCCACTCCCCCTTAATTTCAACAAGATTGGATCACACCCCCAATCTTTCAAACACCAACATCTAAAATTCTTCTAAAAACTCACTAAGTTTTCCTCCACAGGAGGTGCCAAAAGAAATTTTTTAGTCTAGGTAGGATTTCAGGGATAGGCATCCAAATAACTCCCCGTTGTCTGGTTCTCACATATTCAAACAATAGAAGTTGTCAAATAGGGAACTTTAAATCCTCTAAGTCAACTGTTCCTACACCGTAAGGCAGGTCGATACTCGTGAAGGGTTGAAGATCGAGGTCCAGTTGTTTTGTGCATCCCCCCTTGAGGCACCCACCTCTTGGAAGGGATCCAGTCCGTGACCCATTTCTTAGGCTGAAAATCTAAATGCCACACTTTGATTGAGGTACCTAGTGACCAAATTTTAGGACATATAGCTAGGTGACAATTGTGGGATGCAATTGCACCTTGATCGGATTTTGTGTGTCTACTGGGAAATATCGCCATCTCTTTCGGGATATGCACCCTCTACCCCTCATTATAACTGATTACTTCATCCTTCACTAGTTTCTCTCCCGGTGGCTTCAGACCCCATTGTTGAGTGATATTGGAAGGTCCAGTGCTCTTTGAGAGGAAGGATGCTACGTCTTTTAGGACACAAACATTTGTTTTATTTGTTCTCCCACAAAAACAAAATCCACCTAACCACATGTATGCTTCTTTATTTTATGTATGTTGTTCTTCTAATTACATACAATTGTGAGATATATTGTGGAGGTCCAAGTTATACACAGTCTCTTGTTCATTTAATTTTCTCTCATCACCATTTGCACACATCCACTTTGCTATTCGAACATCATAGGGGATCCACAGAATCCCCGTCATTCCATATGCTTGCTAAATCTCCCTCCCATCCTTGGGGGAGTTCCTAGTATTTCCAACTCATTAGTCATAATTTCACACACTCCTGTAAGTGCTACTATCTTGGGATCAACTTTGCTTGGTTCCACTTTGCTTGGGTCCACTTCCCAAGGTCCAACATCCCCACACTCTCCTTTACACGGAAGTAGGGGGCCAACGTCTTCTCAAGGGAGGAGTACAAACCCACCTCGTCCCCCTCAAGGGTCAAGTACGCAAAACACTCACACCATGGCTGGAACTAATCCTCCACCACCACTTCAGATGCCATACTTGGCTTCCCTCAACATACCAGATCTGACTAAAATCACCAATGATCCTATATTGCACAACCCCACATAGCCTTCAATGCCTACCAAACTGTCTTCAGACATCCCCAAGTTTGAATGAAAACCGAGAGACGATCCCACCAACCATATCATGACCTTTCACTTATGGTGCTCTTCAAACAACATCATGAATGATTATGTCCGATTAAGGTTATTTCAACGTACACTCATTGACCCATCAACTAAGTGGTATGTAGAAGAAAAATCTGGATCCCATGTGACCTTTGAGTCCCTGGCTAGAGATTTCTTGACCTTCTTTTAGCTACTAATTCATCATGACAATGGCGTCGAAATACTCTCAAAATTTAAACAAACCTCCGCCATGCACATCGCTGACCACATTCACGAATGGCGTTGGTGACATAGTCTCTGCAAAGATGAAGCTACTCCACAACAATGTCTCAATTGGTTCCTCAAATCACTTGTTTCCCTCCTTGCCAAAAATGTAGTCGCCACCTTCCCCCAGTCTGAAGAAGAATCCATTAGAAAGGCCCAACAATTCAAACTCATTTACTCACAGTCAGGGTACTTGTATATGGTCCTACCTGAAGCCCCGAAACCCGTGCCATTAAGCTAGGACAAACCTGAGATGTCTCACTCAACGGATGGATTGATTGGTACCACTACACACCACAATTCACATCCCCAACAACCACCAATGTATGGCACACCTCAATATCCACCAGCATATAACAAACCCCTTTATTATAATCCTCCCCCTTATCCACAACCATACCCCTTAACCTTTCCTCCACCCACCAGCGGACCACCGCCAACACCCATAATACACCCCGTAGCCCAACCTAGTTTCGGTACCCCTTCTACCTCTTCTTACACACTAAACACTAGTGAAAGCGTCATGCCTTCCTACACATCCTACGGATCATTACCATAGAATAATCCATACTTTTCTTTCCTTGGACCCCCCCAGCCCATTCCTTTCCCACACGAACAAACACATGCTGGGGTTAATTTTGTTCAACCCTCTCTCGTTCAGCAGTATCAAAATTTTGAACAGTTGAATACAGCTAATCCATCCCATCAGTCAAACAATGCTAGGAAGAAAGGAAAAAATCAAAACAGTAATAATCCTGGACCAGGAGGAAATTAGAACCAACCCAACCTGAACCAAACTACCAGGGGTAACCAACACTAGGAGAACCAAAACCCCCAAGGGAGAGATAAAAACAAACGCCAAGGGAAGAAAAACAAAAATATTCAGACAAACTTCCCTTGTGCTCTTTGCAGTGAATATGGCCATTATGCTCACCATTTCCCCCAAATAGCTGAATTTAAATGAATGAAAGAATCTGGAAATGGACCATGCCCCCTAGTACTTCCTGCCCCCCAACAGGCCCCACAACAATATGTGCAACACCCACCCCCGACCGTGATGAAAAACCCCATACCACATCAAGGGGTGATGAACACCCAACCAGAGATGAAACCTACCCCACCACAGGCAGGACCATATTACAACTCGAGCACTTCTGCAGATTGAACTATCCTCCTCACTAGTGAGGAAGAAATCCTTCTACAAATGCGTGGTCGTCAATACATCACACCCTATGACCCTACTCCCACTACTTCAGAGGCTACCCCATTCACGACTAGCACACCTTTGATGATTTCGTGCCCTAATACTGAAACACCTCTTCGCATCCATTGCATCCCATTGTGCAGGAATTCCCACAACCCTCAAGCTAGGGAAACCCACAATTATAGCTTGTTCAATGACTTGGCACAATCCCCCGCTGCCATGTCAGTCTTAGAAGTTCTTCTAACTTGTCCTACTCAACGAAAATCATTACTTTCTGCCCTGGGGGTAGTCAACCCTGTCAATACTCGACTCATCACATTTGATCTCGACAATGGAGAACCCCGTCTCCCCGCTCTTATCGCTTTTCAAATACTGGTTAAAATCTGAAATATCACAGTCCATCGCTGCATTATCAACGAAGGTGCATCCACTTGCATCATGTCCAAAACCATATGGTAGAAACTTGGCTCTCCAGAGCTAATACCCTCTGCCATTACTCTGAGGGCTTATGATGGATGACCCTCGTCTCCTGAGGGGCTCTTCCAAAATGTCCCTGTCGAACGCAAGGGGAAAACCATCCCTATAGACATTGAGGTTATCGATGCCCCACTCGACTATAATATTTTTATTGGTCGCATCTACATGTATGCTTTGAAGGCAATCGCCTCTTCCGTGTTTCGAACCATGATGTTTCCCCATAATGAAAAGATCATTACCATTGATCAGGTATCACATTATGAGCCTAACCCTTCATCCAACATCAACAACATCCTCTCTTTTGTCCAAACTAATCCAGACGCCTATCCACTCATCGAGATGGGCCCCAGAATTTTTAAAGACCCATACTTGCTAGGGACATACCATGGAGCACCACCGCTTGTCCATCCCTCAGCACAAGTATGTGTCGTTTCCACCAACGGAACAAGAACTGAAGATATTCTCCCTCCCATCGAGGCCTCTTTCACCCCTAATGTCCCACTAGTCGCAGAATACCTCCCTCAGGAATCTCTTGGAACTTGTTCAGCTCCACCCATCCCTAATCTTCCCCTCCCCCAGAGTCATATCCTGGTTTGGGAAACAGTCCCCCAAGCCATTACCCAAATCCATTTATTTTACTCCCCACCAGGTGTACAAGATTTCCAGGTAGCTGCAATGCTCACCCTCCCTAACATGGTGCTGGTAATTCCAGTATGGTATCTACATCCACCTGAGATGGTCCCTCAACCATCCCTCCCTCCTCGAACAGAAGGAATCCCAATGGAGATTCCCATACTTACCCCCACCATCCCACCCACACTCCCACTCACCAACATCCCTACTATACCTGGGGGCAGATGGAAAAAGAAAGATCCCATCGCTCCACTTCCCCCACGTGTCCAACCTCCTTGCGCGCTATGTGAGAAAGACAGACACCCCACCAACAAATGCCCATCTCTACCCAAGCTACGCAATATAATTCAACTCCCTCAAGCATTACCACCGCTCGTTGCTTCATCCAATACTACTGCTATCTCCCCTAACATAAATAGAAAAGGATTGCGAACCAAATTTGCATGTGCCATCTCTTCAGCATATGGCCATTACACACACCATTGTCCAGCGTTACCTCAATTACGACAGACGCTAACAACCATACACCAGAGCTTTCAGCAAGAACCCAACCCAACACATGTCACTGACATCCATTATGTCATGACCTCAGTCAATGAACATATGAGATGTTCCCGCTCTCTATGCAAATCACATGATTATTTCACATATCAATGTCCTATGATCATTGAATACAGACGTCGCCAAGTGACCCTAATTCAAAATCCTACACCCCCCCCTCCAGCAGGACCAGTGAGTACCCCTACCCCATCACTTGATGTGGTTCATATCTTCTCGCTGGAACATGAGGCACTCCCTACTCCCCCATGGTTCCTGGGTGATTTATATGAGGATTTTCCCCCAAATCCCAACAATTCTCCAATTCATTTCCCCACGGAAATTCTACGCCCAACTACCATTTTCAACCCACCATATCTCGATATTTGGTTTATGTCGAGTGAACCATCACAAAATCCTTGCGATACCCCCTCTACATCGTCACCACCAAAAAACAACCCCATGGTGACCATCACCAAAGTTACTCCTCTCAATCCCCTATATTTTCGACAGTTTCACTGCAACAAAGACATCTTTGAAGAGTTAACTAAACCCAATTGCCAATGGGACGTGCTCCACCACAGAGCGCTTTTTCCTTCACAGGAAGCCTTCACGCCTCCTAACCAAAACCCCATATATGTAGTTAAAACCAAATATTTTCTCCCAACGGGGCATATAGATTGGTTCAATAACCCTATCCCTGCCCCTGACGCTTTTGAAGAAGGCAATATGGCCAATATTTCCCCCACCATCAAAATCAATATTTCCATCAAATCTGGGGTCATAGAGGAAATCACCATTGGTGCCGCATGCTCTCCTTAAGAAATCACCACCTACAAAGCTCTCTTCCAGGAATACTGGGACATTTTTGCCTAGTCATACATAGAGGTGCCTGGCCTTGACCCCTCTATTGTCAAACATCATATAGACACCTGGCCTGATATCACACCTATTCATCAAAAGCAACGTCCGCTACACCCATCCAAAGCAACGACCATCAAGGCCAAAATTGACAAATTACGGGATGCAGGGTTCATCTACCACATCGCATATACATCATGGGTCTCCAACCCCATCCCCGTCAACAAAAAACAGGGCACTATCCACGTCTGTATGGAATTTTGTGATCTCAATCACGCCTGTCCCAAAGACAACTTTCCAACTCCCTTTATCGACCAAATTATCGATGATTGTGCTGGTCATGAGGCTTTGTCCTTCATGGACGGTTTCTCTGGCTACAACCAAATTCAAATTCACCCAGCCGATTAGTACAAAACCGCATTCACTACCCCTTGGGGAACTTTTGCATATCGTTTCATGCCTTTCGGCCTCAAGAACACAAGATCCACTTTCCAATGCGCCATGACATACATTTTTCATGATCTGGCACAAATCATTCTCACCTACTTGGACGATCTCACCGCTCGCTCCAAAAAACAACTCAACACCTGAATGACTTATGAATTTTATTCCACATGCGTCATTAGTACAATATCCGATTGAATCCCCTCAAGTGTGTATATTGCGTCACTGCTGGACACCTCCTTGGATTCATCATCTCCCAACACGACATCACAGTCAACCCCCTCAAGGTCCAAGGCATCACAAAAATTCCCCCACCACGGAATTTATGCCAATTGCAAAGCCTACAAGGCAAAGCTAACTTTTTATGCCACTTTGTCCCTGATTACGCCACTCGGGCACATGGTTTCCTTCGCCTCTTATGTCATGATATCCCATTCCAATGGGACGGAAATTCCCAAAACGCTTTTGATAATCTGAAAACGACCCTCTCCAACACCCTGTTAATTATCCCACCTGACTATAACTGTGACTACATCGTCTATATCTTGGTCTCAACCGTCTCAATAGCAGGAGTTCTCATCCAACTAGGGGACGATCATCGTGAGCATGTAATTTACTACGTTAGTTAAAATATTTCAGGGACACCCTTGAAACACAAACACAAAGAGAAATTGGCCCTTGCAGTTGTCCTCGCAGTCTAGAAATTGCGCCATTACATCTTGCTTCAAACTACCAAAGTTGTAGCAGATTCTAACCCCATGCAATACTTGCTCAGTCGTCGGCAAATTAATTGTAAATTTTCCCGAAGGATCGTGATCCTTCAGGAGTACGACCTTGAATTTTCAACACCCAAGAGAAAGAAAGCCCTCTCCCTCGCTGAATTCATCATGACATTTCCCTCCGATACCACCCATACCCCCGTCAATTCTGACTTCCTCGACAAACATATCTTTTACATATCCTCGGATGACCCTTGGTACGATGATGTTTTCGTTTACCTACGAACAAAGAAATTCGGAAACCACCTCTCTCAAGACGATCATCGACGTATTTATCACCATGCTCCCCGCTACCTACTTATCAGTGATATCTTATATCGGTGAGGGGTCGACACTGTAGTTCATCGATGTTTGAATGTCGATGAGGCCGATCGATTCTTGAATGAATGCCACATCGGCACTTGCGGGGATCACCTCTCCGGGATGTCCACTGCTCAAAAAATCATTCGTGCCGGTTATTTTTTTCCTACACTGTTTCACGATTGCATCCACGCTGTGAAATGATGTGACACATGTCAACTTTATTCCAACAAAGTACGAGCACCACTTTCTCTTCTACACCTGGTCATTACTACCGGACCCTTTTGCAAATGGGGCATAGACTTCATGAATTGCAACCCTCCATCTAGTAATGGACACAAATACATCATCATCGGAGTTGTTTACTTCACTAACTGGGTTGAAGCCATGCCTACATTTAACAACACTGCTGACACCGCAACACGCTTCTTCTTCAACAACATCATCTCCCTCTTTGGAGTCCCACTACAACTAGTCTCCGATCACAGGAAACACTTCGAGAATGAGATATTTTTTGAACTTTCCTCTCGGTTAGGCTTCTCCCACGAGTTCACTTCTCCATACTACCCTCAGTCCAATGGACAGGTAGAGGCGGTCAACAAGGTCCTCAAAACCATGTTGCAGGGCGCGGTTAACAAACATAAGACCAATTGGCATCATATGTTATTTTTCACGATATGGGCTTATCGCACGACATTTAAAACGACCATTGGTTTCACACCATTTCATCTAGTCCATGGGGTTGAGGCCACTCTTCCCATCGAGTGCGAAATTCTCACCTTACGCACCGCTATTGAGATATTACCCAACATTGCTCCAATGGAGCAACATTTGCTGAACTTAGAGTCCCTGGATGAGGATCGTCGATCTTTATTATAGAACAATGAGGCAGCCAAAAAATGGTCAAAGACCACCTTTGATCACCATGTCAACCTGTGCTCATTCAACGAAGGAGACCTCATCCTTGTTTACAATATCGCTTACGACACCCTTGGCCATGGAAAATTCGAGTCACTTTGGCATGGACCTTACATCATCCAACATTGCCTCACTAAAGGTGCATACATTCTGGCCTCTCCTTAAGTCCACCCTCTCAAAGAACCCATCAACGGGTTGTACTTAATTTTTTTTATGCCTAAGCGTAGCCATTCTACACTAGGATTTTCTTTTTCGTACGTTTTTTTTTAGAGTTTTTAATCTTCTTTCCACATACCTTGCATCTAATTTACCATTTGTATTATTGACATATGCCTCCTCCATCGGCCTACCACATCAGTTACACCGACGAAGCTAGCCGTTGGACACAGAATCTCTCTTCGGTCACTTGGGCCCTCTATTCCCCCTCACATGAACTGCTCCACTCCAACAACATATGTTTGGGATCAACAACCAACAACCAAGAAGAATACACTTCCGTCATTGGTCTCCTCTCTGAGCCTAGCCACCATCATATTCATCACCTTAGCGTCTTACTAGATTCCCAACTTGTCATCCTTCAACTCAACAATGTGTATAGTGCCCGCGATCCTTGCCTCTTTTGCAAATACTTGCAAGTTAGAGTTTTATCTTGACATTTTGATTCCATTACATTTACAAATATTCCATGACAACTTAATCAAATAGCGGATAACATGGCTAACCTAGTGTTAGATTGGCATTTATCACATCAAGCTACCAATACGCATACATCAAACATCAATAATCTGTCACAGCATATAAATTAGACATCATCAACAAAAAAAATAAAAAACATGAGAACATCACAAAGATCTCAAAATGTATATATATATATATATATATATATATATATATATATCGGTCAAATGTGCCATCAAAATGTTTACAATAAAAATATATATATAGCACATGTACAACATCCATAGGCTGGTGAACCACCTCGCCCNATATATATATATATATATATATATATATATATATATATATATATATATATATATATATCGGTCAAATGTGCCATCAAAATGTTTACAATAAAAATATATATATAGCACATGTACAACATCCATAGGCTGGTGAACCACCTCGCCCGTATCGATCCAAAACTGGCGTCACCACACCAAGTAGGCTTGTAGGCCTATATAAATACCAAATAATACAAAAATGCATATAGAGACACTCATGGTGCCTCTATAGCACCACCACCCGGCCCTCTCTTGGGAGGCGATACCCCACCAGCTATCGGTCCCTCTGGCCCTGGGGGAAACTACCCAGTCATCGCAACATCTGTTATTGTTGCTCTTCAGACCACGGTCCTCCACACCAATGGAACACCCACACACTGCTCCATGACTCCCTCTTCCTTGATCTGTGACCACATTCCCTCTGGCAGTCCCTATAACAACGCCTCCAAGCGGTGACGAATATCCTCAAAATCTCCCCTGGCCTTGGCGAGAGGAGCTTGTGACGGCCCTGCACCAGGGTCATCAAAGAGGCATCTCCTAGCTTCTCTCTCCTCATCAACGGGTCTTACCTCAACATCCTCCCATTGTCGCCTCTCTCCTACCCGCGACTCTCCTCGTGAAGGTCTCATCGTCCCCTGACGAGCTGGCGCTCTAACCATCTCAACCTCGCTTCTGTGAGGCCCCACATATGCACATAAAACAAACAAATGATAGCATCAACATCCACCCATACATAAAAATATACATGCTATACTATCTAAAAATTAAAATATCACATCATACCTCTGTGGTCGAACACCTCTCCTGGGGGTAACACCATCTCTGGATCATCCCGGAAGTCCACCCCGAAATATGGGAATCACAGTATGATCTGTGGAATCTGACACCACACCTATGCATCCTTAGCCATGAAATAGTGGCCACCCTCCCCACCACTGTGATGAATCAAAATCGTCGCCCATCACCTCAGTCGCGGCTCTCGCACACCAGGTGTGACCAACAACACTCTTGGGCGCAACATAGGCACCCTCTCTAGGAACCATGCCACCAAGATAGATCCAAAACTAAAATCGCCTGAGTCTACAACTTGACACCTGTCCAGCTTCCCTAACATCTTGGCATGCAACATCAAGCCCCAGGTGAAATGCTCACCTGCCAGTGCCCTCTCCATAATCCTCAGCTGACCACCATTGATCCACTGAGTCACGAGGGACCCATATACTCTCACAACCATCGCTACCACACAACGATGAACAAGGGTTTCCATCGCCCCGATAATCACCATAGAACCTGACATGAAGTTCTCTCCCATACAATACCTCCGGGCTAAGGTAACCAACTGCCTGTCCCTTGGTATCACGGGCTCTGCGGGTAAAGGGGTTCCCCGAAATGGGAGCCCCGTAAAAAAATATACATCCTCCACCGCAGTGAAGGCTAGCTTCTCTCTCTGCACCATAAAACAATGTAGATACAGACTCCACATCCGAATCAAGAACTGCAAGAGGTACTCCTGGGCCCGTTTCAGGGGGCACTCAAAGAACTTCAACCACAAGCTGCCAAAGTATCACGGACTGTCGACTCGTCATTGGTCACTGCCTCTCGCAAGTGTGACCAATCTCTCTCCCTCTAATGAATCAACATCATCAAGAGTGGTCACCTGCATCCACATATATAGCACTCGATCAGCTATCATCACCCATAAAAAAAAAAAAAAACATTCCAAAAAGTCTAGTTTTTACACTTTTTTAGCTTTGCCTCAAAGGCGCGACTATTTTCCCCATAGGCGCGCACATATGCACACCTGTTCAATCCATAGTCGCGCACACATGCGCGCATGTCGGTGATATAGGGGCCCATGCATGCACCCCTTTCACATAAATAGACACGCCTTAGGGCATGACTATTTGTTACACAGTTGCACACATATGTGCAACTGTCCGAACCACAACCGTGCACGCATGTGCAGCTGTGATTCGCACAGGCGCGCATCCCATGTGCGCCTGTTTTCATCACTTGAGAACCCCTGTGCGTGGCTATCAAGGATACATCCACGCACACGTGTGCGAGAATCCCTTGATCGCCCGTGCACTGGGGAGCCCACACTCACTAAAACCCCCTGTACGATCCCCGTACAACCCTGCCCAAAACAAAAACCCTAAGTCCTATGTAGGAGGATACAATGACTAGCCTGAAACTCATGGATCCTAGAAATACTACCTCGATTGTCCAAAATATCCCAATCTCCTCTCAAATCACTCATCCACTCAATAAGACAGTAGGTACAAATGAGGTATCATTGTAGGCCCTACAACTATATATAGTCCATTTTGCCAATATTCCAGACTCAATTCTGGGATCTCCGAACGTCCATTTTTTGAAACGTCTTCAGCCACGGGACCACAATACTGCAACCTACACAATCATATTCCCCGGGCCACTTTCCGCTCTCAGCGCTCGGGGAGCATTTTTTTTTTATCATACTCACACTCAAGTATGCATGCTCAGATTCACATCTTGTTTCATAACTGTTAAATGTTCTTTATCTTCAGATATTGTTCACATTGGGTATTTGGTTTTCATGTGTGAAGGTACTTGGTCATCCTCCATCCGCGCTACCCTTTTAGGTATATCATCGATCCTGGCAAGTAGTCATTCCCTCTAAATATCATTTGCATCTCCAGAAACACCCTCTGACATTTACCTATAGGGTCCATATGTCCGGCTCTGCAGTACTGTCCCCTCCACTGCATTTTGGTACTATCACCCAGTAGCACTCTTCCCCACATGATTTGTCCCACTCATAGTCCCCATTGGCATTTTGACACTCATGCTTATTTTACCCTTTAGAGATGGGAGTCTCATTAGTCTTACACATTTTTTGAGAATCAACCACATACTCCTTCTCCTCATTTTTCTAACTTACCCAATGGACTCCCAGGTTACCTCATCATGGTTCTATGTTGACTGCCCTTCTGCAGTATCATTCACCATCCATTTCATCCACCATCAGTTTTCCTCTCTGCAAATTGCCCCCCATACGTTTCCTTAATACAGAAACCCACTTATGGGGCCCCAACCCTCCACTTATTTTTCCAAGCACCTTGCGCCATCATCAGTTCAAGCCATCTTACACTTGGCCACCTGTTTATGTATCTGCACAGTTGTCCCAACTTATTTTTTATTCTTTTGGTAATTGTACAAACCCTTTTTTCACATTTTCATAGCTTCCTGTTGTCGCCTTTAGCGACCTTCCTTTTTCGGCAAATCAACCCTTGTCGCCCTTGGTTGGGGCATTTTTCACTTCCCAACATCAATGACACTATCCATAAAACCCCAAGCATCTTACAGCCCATACACCTTTTTGATCTCTGTGTTCATCCATTGTGTCATGCCTTTGGCACAACTCATCCTCGTCTAGTCGTCCCCCTAGTGCTAGATTCAGTTTTACGGTTGATGCCACTTTGCATATCTCCCCAACTAAGGGAAATTTTGAGTTTTCACTGCATATGGACTTCGTCCATATACCTCATCAGTTCCTGATCTCATCCAATGGATTTCTGAAATCTCTTTTCTTCTTGGAGTCGACTCTCCCTTTCTGTCGACATCAGCACAGTTTCCATAAGGGTGACAATATCTTGACTCTCATTACCTTTACAATGAAGAGCCTCGAACGACACAGGGAAAACCACCATTGTTCTCTGCTGTCGTTGACCCCCATAAGATTTGACTTCAAAACTATCTCATGTTATGGTGGATCTTACTTTGCAACTATTGCAGTTGTTTTATCTTAGCCGAAGACCTCTGAAATTTGATAGACTATCAATGTCTGCACATTATCGACACTTCTCACAGGTGTCCTTACCCTTTTTTAGAGTTTTTTTCACCATTAGAATTGTCCTATGTTATTATCAAACTACCTCGGAGGGAGCTGCAGTGATACACATCCACAACATAGTCAATTACTGTGTTACATCCTTTTGAGTTACATGACATGAGCATGGGGCATGCCCGCCTCATTTGTACACAATTTTATTTTTTCTCCCACACCTTGGGAAAGGCTTGGGTACTACAGGTTCCCCTCTCCTTCCAATGGACCGCTCTTGACACTCCCCACAACACTCTTTCTTACACAGGTACTCTCAGTAGAAGAAACATTGATGAATTTCGACTATACGTATGCTCCTATCCTCATCCATCAGGGGCATCTATTATCACTAAAATTTCGTCCGCAAATGGTTACAGGAATCCAAAATCTTCAAAAATCTATTAGTACACCCATGGACCAAAAATGACCAAACATTCATTTCCAAAAGGCCCAAAACTATACAATCAACAATAAAATCAGCATGCGCTAAGACTACACAAGGAGCACGTGCACATGCGCCATTCAGAAATGTAGGAAAAAATGCACATGCGCACAATACGCGACTGTGGACATAAAAAAATGTGTATCCCTCAAAATGACACATTTATGATATTGGTTATCCTCCCACCCACTTCTGGTTCAGCTTCCAAGTCGATTTGACATCCAAATCTCGGCTGAATCCAGCTGGGTGGCTGGTCAAAGACCTAAAGGTTCCCTAAATGGTCCCTTGTTCACACTAAAAGCTGGTTGAATAATGCCTCAAAGTTATGCCATAAAAAGAGGCCATGGGTGCACTACATTTTCAAGGAATTCATTTGTATTGTTATGCTGCTGATATTCTCTTGGAGGATCCTCTTTCCTCATCAAGAGCATTCTAGCACCATTTCAATTAGTCATTCATATCACCTCTAGATTGGATGTGCTTTGGATTCTCTTCACCATTTCATTTTAGTTCCTCACTTGTAATAAGAGCTCAATATTTGGGGGTCCAAGAGCCCTCCCTTGGAGGAAGAGGGGACCCAATGTCTCCCTTTCTCTTTGGTGTTTTCTTTACACTAATATAATACTTTCCATTGGTGGCATGAGTCTTGTTTGTTTCTTGTTCTAATGTACTTATGCACTATAGTTTAATTTCTTTTATCCTTCTTAGTTTAATTCTTTGCTTATCTTTTATGCTTTACACTTTCAACTCTTTCCTCTACTGCTGTCTTTCCTAGATGACCCAACTGGGCTTGTAAGCACCCCTATTTTTCTCATTTAGGTGACAAAAGAGGTGCAACAATCAGGTTCTTCTAAATTCCGCTATTGACAAAGAAATGAAGCAGAGCCCCCTTTACCCACAACTGCGAGTGAAAGAGGCGTTCTCCTTCATCTAGTTATTCTGGTTCACTTGGTTGGAATTTGGTGGTAGCGACAGTGGAACTGGGTTCATAATCAATAATCCACTTCCCTCCTTTAGGATTTGATTCGGAATCAGAATCAACCTCTGAATCAGAAGCCTTCAGTTCGGCCATGAGTGACTGCTTGGAGAGACATTCTTCGGTGTTGTGCCAAGGGATTTTATGGTACTCACACCATTTTCCCATGTCCTTCTTCATCTTCACATTTCCCTTCTTTTGTTTTGGCTTGGACTGGTTTTCCCAGGGGTAGACATCCCGACTTGGTCCCTTGCTGTGTGGGTTGGGGATGCCTTTTCCCTGCTTCGACTGTGAGGGGTTTGTAGATCCAAACTCTCTCCTTTTCTTCTTAAATTTTTTCTCAATCTTGACCGCGTATCTATAAGTCATGTCGAATGAGGCGATGTACATAAACTACATTTATGCTTGGATTTATTTGTGCAAACAACCACGGTATTTGAGCACCATATGACACTCATAGTATTTGATACCCAATTTGGTGCATAGGGTATGGAAAATATTGGTGAAATCTGGTACTGTTTGGTCCCTTTCTTGACATAGGGTGGTCCATCTGGTGTACTGGTCCACGTAGCTTCCAATAGGGTAGTATTGTTATTTGATGGCATCTTAGAAGGAATCCCATGTAGGGGCCACCATAAACATTATATATTCCTCTACTTCCCTTTGCTCAGAGTAAGCATCCCACCATTCTTTAACATGGGGAACGACCTTGAGGAGTGAAAAAGTGATATTTTCCCTATCGGAAAAATTGTGGACCGAAAAATACCCTTCGAGTAGATTCAACCATTTATCTACAACATTTGCATCTATCAGTCGTTCAAATAATGGAATATCAAAATTTACATGTACCTTGAATGGGGTTGCATGGCTGCTTGATGGAGATGCTTCTCCTATGGGAAGTCGTCGAAGGATCTGCATGAAGTTGTCCATCATTTCATTCCTTTATCGCATGAGGGATTCCTCGAGAAAAAAAATAATATGATCTATTGCTCCATCATCTTTATTTTCATCCCCCATGGGTTGTTTTCGATCTTGACGCAACCAATATTACAATGGATCGATTGGTTCGAGTCCCAACTTCTTGTACCCAGATTTTGTCGGGGACATGCATGAAGAAAAATAAATGAAGAGTAGACCGCTCTGATACCACTGATCCAGATTTAGGAGCGGAACAAACTAATTAATAGACTGAATACAATAAACAAATAGATATGAAGAATAACACAGATATCCAATGAACACTATCTTATATTGAATAATGAAATAGGTTGAAATTGTAAAACTGCAGAACTAAAAATACTTGCTCGAATGGTGGTAGCTATCTCTGAGAAGAGATGTGGCTGCTACACGCATCCATTGAGAAGAATGAATTACAATGAGGCTCTAGAGGCCTTTTTTATATTACTCATGAATTCCAAAACCCTATACATCCAAAAACCTAACCCTAGAAGGTGAAATGCCAAAAGTCATGTGGGCCCCTATGGTAAGTTGGTACCTCAACTTCTTGGGGTCGTAAATTTTGCATATAGCCTCCATTTTAGGCACGTGATAGCCCGTTGGAAAGGTCTTTCAAAGGAATACACATTCCAATTTCAAAAATCTGATTCAGTCTATGGTTTGACTATGGAGAGAAAAAAAAAATGTTTAGGGCCCCAAAACAACCCTAGAAGTACAACAAGATGTGTTGACATGAAAAAATACAGAATAAGCCAGTTGGATTAGGCGACAAGGCACCAGTATCCACCTGGAGGATGTGTGGGGCTTCATAATAGCCCCATAAGTGTAGAACTTTCAATTACAAATAAGTACAAAAGAACGTGCTGAACAAAAATGGACAAAAGGAGCCAGTTGGAATACGTGGGTGGCCACCAATATCCACCTAGATCATGTGAGGCAACTAAAATTGAAATAAGGTGATTTCCAATGAATCTTTTCAAAGAATAATGGTCATATCATAGAGATAATTTGGATGAATATGAATATAGTTTATGATGTATTCTATTCGACATTCTATGATAGTTTTGCATCTCGAAAAGAAGATGGTAAGGATTTTTCCTTTCACTCTTTTTGTTTTTTTTCTAATTAGGGAATAAGAAAAATTGCTTGATGAAGGGGAACTTGAATTTAATCAAGAAGCCCATTTATTTAAGGGAAAGGGTTGCCTCTACAGAGAATAAGATTAAGAATTAAATCAAGAGAAGGATTGAGATTGTGTCAACTAGACTATTAAGAAGAAGCATCATGATTAGGCATCAACTAAGAAAGGTAGGAAGAAGAAGACCTTTTGTTATTGATATAATTTATGGCATATGGTGAAGGATTGCTAGCAAAATACTAAATACCTAGAAGAGAAGGTCAAGAACCTTGAAGGAGATATGTTTACTAAATGATTGACTAACCTACAACACTAAACTTTAGAAGGTAAGGAAGATAATTATACGCTCTCAATTAGTGCTTCTTAGGTATTTTATACGCACACTTCTAAATGTGAGTTCATAGTCGACTCCGGTTCAAACCCATCACATGGCTAAATATGCTTCTCTCTTTTCCTCATTGAGTAAGGCTACATAAAAATAAATCTACGATGTTGATGATTATTCCCTTATTGTTATTGGTTGTCGTGAAATTGAATGTCAAAATGGTGTGATCACTGATAAGTATTGTGTACCTAGTTTGAGTGCCAATTTGTTTTATATACCCCAACTAACTCAAACTGGAAAGAGGGTAGAATTTTATCCATATGAGTTTATTGTGAAATATATGCACATTAACTTCATTGTTTTAACTTTTCATCGTTGAGGGTATTCTTGATCATCGACCTACATGGTAGAATCCTATGACTAATGAGTGTTATTGGATAAATCCGTAGGTGCGGACACTAACCGATCTCCCTAGATCCACCTGGATCTAGAACAAA
>ML787726.1:72903-83582 GCA_009831015.1 Picea engelmannii
GGTCCCATCACGGGTCTGTCAATGTTTGTTTAACGAGTCCAGAGATAGAAAAATCGAAGGTTTTTCAAGATTATAGAGTTTGGAAAAACACTTAAAAGAGAACTCTCTCAGTTCCTTTTTCATAAAATAGTCTGGATGAGACCGAAAAAGAGATAAATTTTCTCCCACCAGACGCGTATTTCAAATACTTTATCGAGCGTGAAAATAGCAAGGTCGCTCGGCGATCTTTTCATGTTTAGAGAGTCTGAAAAGAGCTTAAAGAGGACTCCAGGGGGGTTCCTTTTTCGTATAACCTTGTTGAACCGAAAATGTGATAAAAGTATGCTCGATCACGTTCTCATGTATTTACGAGCGCAAGAATGGACAAAAACGACGCTCGAGGTTTATGTAAAAACCATAAAAAACAATAAAAAACACGCGATAACAAAGAAAAACATGTCCGTAACCCTGTATTTAATCATCAAAGTCATCACACCTGAAAGAATTACACTCAACATGACATTATTGATTAGGGTTTAATCGATCAATAATCATAAAAAACCAAAATGATATAGTAAAAGTAAATAAAAGGAGTAAATACTCTTTTTACCGCACCATTTTTACATTTCCACTATTGAGCTCAAAAAATCTCTCTTTTACCCTCCAAGTTTGGCATCAATTTGCGGGAGCTACGAGAGACCATTCAACGAGCCGTCTACGACATTAAGGTAAGCTCTTTGTCCTTGAAATTTTCATGGTTTAAATTTGTAATTTCATTGGTTAAATTCTCAGTTTTAAGTTGTTTTTCCAAGCCCTACATGCGCGCTGCCATTCTCGCAGGCAGGCTATACAGGGCCTGCGAGAATGATGCATTCTCGCAGGTGAGTCTAAAGCCACCTGCGAGGTTCTCTCACTGTGCACACAGGGCACCTGCGAGAACCGCAAAGCCCATTTTTTTTTTAAATTTTAACCCAATGAAAAAGATCCAAAGCATGAAAAAAGTTATTAATCCTCTTATTGTGTTCCTTATGCAGATAATTGGCCATAAACATGGTGCTTGAGTGGCACGAAAGGGAACATGAAGAGGACAATGCAATGGCCGAAAATCATCCACCTACCATAGCTTCTTTGAGAGACTATGGGCTCTTGAAGTACTTTCGCATCTCGGGCATGAGGGCCCAAGTCAGACTATTAGAGTACCTGGTGCGTATGTGGGACCCGGATCAACAGGTGTTTCGTGTGGGGGTCCACACACTGTCCTTAGACATTGAGGAAATTTACTTTTTGACTGGTTTGTCATGGTGGGGTTACTATGTGAGCTTGACAGGTAGTAGAGGTGGTGGGCTAAAGATGAGTGAGTATTGCAATTTACACTGCGTTCCCGAGGCTGAGAGAAAGAAAGGAAAAGTAGCGATCTGGGGGGTACGAGACTTGACCCTCTGTACTATCCTTTTTACTATAGCTCGGATGTCTAGGAGTTCTGCTCCTCACATGGCGTTACAGAGCTACTTCCAGTACACTATTGAGTGTACTGAGCCTCGAGTGTTCAACTGGGCAGATGTTGTGCTTCGCAGTATAAAAAATAAATTGACCAAATGTAGGCGAGGTGACCTGAAACAATTCGGGTATGGATCTTTGCTGGTATCCTTCTTCCTTGAGCGGGTCCCATTATTGAGGCTACAGGTGGAGTGGAATTTACCGGCTCCCAGGGATCTGTGTATGCTGAGAGGGTGTCGCCTCATGGCCCGACACGTAGCAGGACCGATCATCAGATATGATGATACTTTCTTTGATTGGCTTCAACCATAGATGTTGATGGTTRATGACTATGCTTATGCTGGGCTGGATTTACGAGGAGATCTGGATTTGGTATTACCAGAAGATGCTCAGTGGGGGGACCTTGGTAAGAAGAAAACACATTTTCTCTTTTTAAATGTTTTTGAATTTTTTATCATATTCAAATGTTTTTGTTTTATATGTTCGTCCAAAGACTAAAACAAAATCGTTTGTTGATAACACAGATGTTGGACCTTACAGACCTCCCGACACTTCTCCCATCCAACGACGAGGAGAGGTAGTGGTAGCACCACCGTATGCTGAGGATTATCAAGTGGTGGAACAAAATCTAGAGGGCTTGACTGCAGACATTCTAGACATGACTCTGGAAGAGGTTCCATGATGTGATCAACATCATACTGTAGGGGTATCAACATCTATGATTCGAATGCTCCGTAGGGTTGCTAGGGCAGTCGTGTGTTACCATGAACGTCATCCATGATGTCACTTTGTAGAAGCTATAAGCTTCAATTTTTGACATTTTGGTCTTCAGACAAACTTTTGTAAAAAGCTCTTTTGATCGTTATATATACAGACGGCTTCTACCGGTTTTCTTTATATTGTGTGAATTTTTGTGTGTTTGATTTATAAATGATTCAAATGTCTGTCCAATACATAATTAGCCAATGCATCTGTTAATGTATTTAGACATATAGGAATATGTTGATATTCAATGTGATCAAAATAACGTTCCAAGAGGCGAATTTGCAAATACACCCATAACAAAGTAGGACTTCGAATAGAGTAGATATTACTTAACTGTAGTACTAAAAGATACGAGTTAATTCGCACAACCAAATGACGAATTCCGAGTGAGATAGCATCAACCAATAATTCAATAACGATGCTATACTCTGCAATGTTGTTGGTTGCACGGCCGAGGCACACACCTCATAAAGATACAAGTTCGTTTGTTGGGGCATAAATTGCCCACGCAGCGGAAGCAAGGTTCCGAGTACTACAACTAGCACCATCAACGAAGACAATATAGGGTAGCGAAGACTCCGACATCTGGAAATCAAACACAACGTCACATAAGGGTAGAGACTAGATAACGACAAAAGAAATCTATAGTAACACACACAAAGTATGATACATTAAAATACAAGTACTTGTGCACAGATGATTTATGCATAGTACTTCTTCAAGTACAACCCATTCTTCGGTTCACTCAAAGGGATACCATCGTAATCTACCAACTCATATGCTCCCTTTTCCAAAACTCGGCGAACAATATAAGGACCTCGCCACATGGGTTCGAATTTTCCAGCTCCTAACACATCTCAATCCTGTTCATAGAGAAGAACAAGATCACCTTCGGAGAAAACGCGAGGCTTGACATGCTTGTCGTATTGGGCCTTGACACGTTTTTTCTGGGCTTCTATTACTAGAGTGGCATCACGTCGAGTTTCGTCTAATCACATAAGATATAATAGATGTTCTTCTTCCGCAGAAGTGTTGGGTAGGAGTTCAACAACTAGCTTTAGAGAGGGTATCTCGCATTCTATAGGAAGAATGGCTTCCACACCATAGACTAACCGAAAAGGTGTAAACCCAGTAGCGGACTTGACAGATGTCCAGTACGCCCACAATGCCGAAAACAACATTGTGTGCCAACTTGTTTTATGAATCCCTATCATCCGTCGAAGCATAGTTATGAGAACTTTGTTAATCACTTCGATTTGACCATTAGCTTGTGGAAAATAGGGCGTTGAGTTATCATGGCGAAGACCCAACTTTTCCGTAAGTTCAGACATCATAAAATTCCTAAAGTGGCTATCGTGATCATTGACGATAGCTTGGGGAACACCAAAACGAGCTATGATGTGATTAAAAAGAAACAAAGCTGCGGTCTTTCCAGTATTTTTGAATGTCGGCATCGCCTCGGCCCATTTTGTAAAGTAATCAACGACTACAATGATGTAACCATGCCCCCCGGCCGAGTGAGGGTGACATGTCATGAAATTGATGCCCCATTTTTCAAAAGGACCAACTGAGACCACAGGATGAAGAGGAGCAGGATGTGACCGAATTTTCTGATTGTAGGTCTGGCAGGCATGGAATTTCTAAACGGCAGTAATGCAGTCGTTAAACAAAGAAGGCCAAAAATACCCTGCGTGTAAAATCTTTTGGGCAGTAGCATACCCAGACATATGACCACCACATGCTCCGGAATGGCATTCATTCATATCTTTCTCGGCTTCGTCGAACGTTAGACAACGTCTAAAAATAGAGTCAATTCCTCGACGGTAAAGAGTATCCCTGAGGATAATGTATTGACGAGCTTGATAGCGTATGCGACGTTGTTCAGTACTAGACAAAGCAGGCTAGAAAGTCTGGGTTTGGAGATATATAATGATATCCCCATACCAAAGATCATTAGTGCTAATAAGGAAAAGAGATTCATCGGGTAATGGATCTACTGCTACATTTTTCGTTGCAGAGTGAGGAAAATCGCATATCAACTCAGCAAAAACTAAGGATTTCTTGGACTTGGCATGGTCGAATTCCAAGTCAAACTCCTGGAGTATCACAATCCATTTGGAGTATTTTCCCCCTAGCAATTGACGTGTCAAAATATGTTGCATAGGGTTGCAATGAGAAATCACCATAGTCTTGCGTGAGAGGATATAATGTCGGAAGCATTGGACGGCTTGAACAGTAGCCAAGGCCAGTTTTTCAACATGTTGATACTTGATTTCAGTTGGTGTGAGACTCCGACTCAAGTATTAAATAACATGTTCGTCGTGCGCATCATCCTCTTGGATGAGAACCATGCCAATAGTGTACTCCGAGGCAACAAGATAAAGGAAATAATCGCGACTGTAATCAGGAGGAAAGAGAAGCAGAGCTCGCATTAGGGACAAATTCAAAGCTTCAAAATCATTGTTGGCAATGGTATCCAAGACGAACTCTGAATCTTTCTTTAGTAGCCGGGTAAAACCACGAGTGATCTTGGCGTAATTAGGGATAAAACGACGAAGAAAGTTTTCTTTCCCCTGCAAACTTTGCAACTGGCACAGTGTAGAAGGAGGAGGGAGATTAAGGATCACCTCAACCTTAATAGGATCCACCCGAATCCCTTGACGCGAAATGATAAAACCTAGAAGACGACCGGATTCTACGCAAAAAACACACTTATGAGGATTTAAACGTATACGATAGAATCGACAGTAAACGAAAATGGCTTGGAGGTGGGTAGGGTGATCGACTTTGCGCATAGAATGAGCTGGTAAATTGTCCAAATAAGGTTGAACGATATGCTTTATATCATGAAAAGCATAAGACATAGCGCGTTGAAAAGTGGCGCCCACATTCTTAAGACTGAAAGGGAGTTTTCGATAGGCAAAAGTACCCCAAGGACAAATAAAGGCAGTCTTATGTTGATCCTCGGGAGCAATGTTAATTTGATTATAGCTGGAGAAACCATCCATGAGAGAGAAAATTTCACTTCCAGTGCAATCATCGACAATCTGATCGACAAAGGGGGTAGGAAAGTTGTCTTTGGGACAATCTTTGTTAATATCCCTATAATCAACACATACACGAATAATGCCGCCTTTCTTATCAATCAGGACAGGATTGGAAACCCATTCTGTAAGAGCCATCGGATAAATAAAGCCGACTTTCATAATTTTCTCAACTTCGAGCTTGATAGCTGCTGCTTTACGTGGGTGAACTGGATGAAGGCATTGCCGGATGGGTTTAGCGCCAGGGTATGTCTTTATTTCATGTACAACAATTTCAGGGTCGATACCTGGCATCTCTTCGTATCTCCAGGCGAAGATGTCACAAAATTCTTTGAAAAGAGACGTATAGGTGACGATTTCGTCGGAAGAACACGAAGCTCCAATATGGACATTTTCGACAATCCCAGGTTTGATGGATATGTCAATGGGAATCGTGGGTGAGATATTACTTAAGTTCCCTTCAGCAAACACATCGTGGGTAATCATGAGAACCGTCAAGATGACAACAATGGTCAACGGAGTCGAAATCCGTTGGTAGTTCTCAAGAGTGTGTTGTTCCAGAAAGAGGATGGAACGATAATGCCCATCGTCCCAAGGTGTGTCTTCCATGACAGACATGATCATCTCGTCAGTGGGAAAAACAACATGAAAAGGATCAGGAGACAACTCATCAAGAGAAGGGGTAGAAGGTGTTGCCGATTGAATGGCCTGATAGGCGGACTCAACTGGACTTAACGACATTTCATCGCTGTAACAAAGATGATCTTCAGGGTCAGGGACTATCCAAGGGTCGTGAGACGCAGGAAGTTCGTGAGGCACGGTGGATATCATGTTGATAGAAGCAAATGATGGGCGTGGAACATCAGGCAGTGGAATGGGGAAAGTACCCATTAACGAGGAGTCCTTTAAAAGGCCTACACCGACATTCGCATAACCCGGTGGGGTTTTAGCAATAAATGGCACGTTGCCAGTACGGGTATCAGAATTGAAGAAGGTAAGTTGATCAAGGGTAACAACCTTTCCTTGATGAGGGAAACATACTACATGGAAAAGTGTTGACACAATGACATGCATGGAATCGATCCAGCTACGTCCAAGCAGAAGATTATAATCAAGGGGAGCGTCGAAGACTTCCACTTCAACTTGGATCGTTTTACCTTCTAACGTGATAGGAAACGAAGGGAGAACACCATAGGGCTTAAAACCAGATCCATTGAAGGCTTTAAGAGTGTTCTGGGATTCATGCAAAGGAGGAGAGCCAATGGCTTTCCAACAAGCAAGAGACATAACACAAGTCGAGGCACCCTTGTCGATAACAGTTCGACAAATGTTTTTGTCGGAGACCACTTGGATTTGAAATGCAAGTTGAGGGGGTAACCTTGGAATGTGATCTTCCAAGTCAAATACTATTAAATTCGTATCTGTTGGGTCAATTCCACCTATAGCTTTCAACAGTGCCTTCCGTTGTGCATGACAAGATTGAAGGACTTCAAGGGCTGACATCGCTGAAGGTGCCTGGGCCAGATCTTCAACAATGTTGTAGTTTTGGGTTGCACGAGCATGAGGATTGAAATCCAATTTCCGTACGACACCTTTTGGGGGGGGTCGTAGAACTGTGTCGAGACTCGATCGTTCGAGGTGAAGAGGACCATTGGTAGGTGGAGTTGCTGGAGAGGGTTGTACCAAAGCAGGAGGTAAATTGTCAACATTCTCCTTAGATGGAGAATAATATTTGGCTCGAGTCATGAGTGCAACGTTGTTATGCTTAGAATCACCAGTACACATCAAAACATATGACATAGTAGAAGAGGATGGTTGGTCGGGAATGACCAACTGAGCCTGTTGTTGAGACGGGAAGGGTTGGGACAGGACAGCCGGTGCAGGGGGTTTAGGAGCTCCTTGAAGGAACTTAGTGACCTCGGCACGTCATGGAAAATCCTTCATGTAATGATCATCACCACAGATAAGGAAAGGGTATCGTGGTTTGCGCTTATCCCAATCGTCAACAGGAGTAGTTTTAGGTTTCTCTGCTTGATTATTATTTTTTCCCTCCTTATTCTTACCTCTCCCCTTTTTAGATTTGTTTTTACCGGATGGGGTAGATTGAACAACGTTTACCTCAGAAGTTTTGCCGGTGGGAGTGGCAGGAGATGAAGCATTTTGAACATTAGAAGAAGTAGATTTAGGGGTTGTGCTTGAAATAAAATGTGATTGGGCTTGGGTAGTACCAATCACACCGTCAGCTGCATGTGAGGCAGCTGGAGTAGTTAAAGTGCTAGAAGGATTAGGATGAGGTAATTCAGGTAGTAAATCATAAAGTGTTCCCGTTTGCGAATAGACGAGATCAAGATATTGAGCACGACTAATAGCCTGTTCTTTCGTGACAACGCCACCCATGGAAATTTCCTTACCAATTTTGTTCACAAATGATTTTGTAAACCATTCTTCCAGTAACTGATCGGGGAGTTCAAGTTTAATGAGATGACGTCTCCTTTGCCACTCATGGATATGATCTGATATATGAGTGCCTTTAGTATGTTTGAAGGAAGTCAAAATCTCAGTCCCGGTATCATAACGGATCGGTAACTAGTAATGCATAAGGAAAGCCATAGCTAGGGTATTGAAGTTAGAGAAAAAACCTCGTGGAAATTCGATATACCACTTTGCAGCAGAACCGGTAAGGGTTTGTTGAAAAAGACGTAAACGAATAGAGTCATCCATCAACGAGTTGGATGAACACCATAGGTGAAAATTCATAACGTGATTGTTTGGGTCCTCTCCCACCTTGCCGTCGAATTTAGGAATGTCCGATGGAAGCTTGGCTGGTATAGCAGGCCATTGGGGAGAGTGACGAATAGGATCATTTAAAATCCTAGACAAATCCAACAAATCCAAAGTAGCGAGAAAAGGTAACTGTCGATTCACCTGCGGGTACTGGTGGCTTTGGGGTGGAAGCCCCGTCGGCAAACCAATAGGACCATAAGCAGTCTGCGCATAATGGGAAAACCCATGCATATTTGGTGGTGGTTGGAGAGGATAGTAGCTCAAGGGATTGTAACCTTGAATGGGGAGATGAGTTTGAGCATTCGTACCCCAAATAGGATTGGGTATACCTGGATATGGTTGGCCTATAGTAGGGACAAGAAACTGCTGCCCCCCAGTCATTTGAGGAGAATTTTGTATCATCTGATTCCAATACTGGGCCAAAGAGGGAGGTATATTTTGTCCAAAAGGTGGGGTTGGTCCCCCTATCGTAGGCGGAGTTCCAACCGGAAGTTGTGTCCCAATTGAAGGTTGTGTAGTAATTGGAAGGTGTACGGTAAGGGGAAGTTGAATCGTACCACCTTCTCCACTGACGAGAATCTGCAAGTTTGGTGTAATGGACGGGATAGTGCCACTAGGATTAGGATTGCCAGAAGGAAATTGAGGGAGTGTCAGAATAAAATCAGGAATAGGGTGCCCAGGAAAAGAAGGACCACCGGGAGAACCGGATGGGGTTTGCGGAGGTGTTGGAATAGAAGCATTCAATGCATGGTATCCGGGTGGTAGTGTCTGAGTGACATTGGGAGTTCGCTGAGTGTTTATAGGAGCAAGACCAGCCACAGTGAACTCGGTTGGGACACTTGTAGTATTCTCAAGATGGGCCATTTCGACAAGGATAGTAAAGTGATAAGCAATAGTCAATGGTACTGTCTCTAGGTTAGAGATTTCGGAAATCACAGGTGGATTAATCTCAAAAATCACAGGGGAACCTGGACCAAAAAGGTCTCGTCAGAAAACACCTGTAGACCAAAAAGGATCTTGGCCTTTTATGCCGGGAAAAGGCCCAACGGGTGTTACACATTATTTTCGTCATCCCTATGATCTTTAATGATGTAAACCTATCTGTTTCCTTCAGAGGGGTCAGTGGCCTGAGTTCCTAAAGAGGGAAGGCATAAGAACTTCTCCTGAGAAAAGAAGTTGCATTTTCCTATGTAAAAACGTTATAAAAAGGGATGTTCGCAGGTTGCTATATAGGCAGGGTGCGAGAATGACCAATTCTCGTAGGTTTCACTATAGCCAGGGTGCGAACAGTTCGCAGGTTGCACTATAGCTAGGGTGCGAGAATGACAACACGTGGGAAAAACGAGCGTTTTCTCGAATCTTCTAGAAGGAGAAGCTTTTATGGTGAGGTGGCATCCGAATGGTTTGGATATTACTCTCTTTCATGATTTAGTGGGATCATCCTAACCTCCTCACCTTATCCTCTTCAACTTATAAAAGGAGAGGAGTTCTCATGGAGAAAGTTAGCTTTTGGTTGGCTTGGAATTATTAGCTTGATTAGAGTGGATTTGAGATTTCCTTTGTCAAGATAGATTGTGAGTAGCTATCAGATCTATGGTTTCAGAATCCTTGGAGAAAGAAGTGTGTGGGGAATGAAGGACAGTAGGAAGGGACCTTACGACATCAAGGCTCTGGTTGTAAGTTTCTCTTTCAATTAATATGATACAGTGATATATTTCTTTCCCATAAAGTGAGATCTACTTTATTACATAATTCCTTGATCATATGTATAGATTAGCTATTGGGTATATTATTTTCTTTCACTTTGGTTGGTTTGTGTTGTTTTGATCTTGACTGCACAAGAGCGCTGGAGCGAAGCAAGGAACAACAGAGTCCAAGGAAGCAATTACAAGGTACATATCTCCTTCTCACTTCCAATTTAATTCAATAGTTAGATCTAGGGAAAGCGGTATATTCGGTCCTATTTTGTTCTAGATCCAGGTGGATCTAGGGAGATCAGTGTGTGTCCACACTTACGGATTTATCCAATAACAAAATTGGTGACTCCACTGGGGAACGGATTGTTTTCTAGTTAGTCTAGTTTCCCTTGCTTTGATTGCTTGTTTTATGGTCTCCGAGTCTGTGGGAGATCTATCAAGACTCTCTGGATCTGAAAGTTCTCTTAGAAATTTTGTCTTTTTTCCAAATTTTGCCTGTTTACAACCATTCTCGCACTGCACTCGTTAGTAGCCTGCGAGAATTACTTGAGTTCGCACCCTGGTGTTCAGTCCAGTGCGAACACCTCGTAGTCAACCTATGTCCAGCCTGTGAGAATTCTTGATTCTCGCACTATAATACACTGCTAGCCTGCGAACTCACTTGTGAAAATTTTGGATTAAGTCTTCTGATACCCAGTTTTTCTTTGAACAACTGAATTGAACTTTTGGAGCTTTTATTGATCTATTTATAGTCTGCTTGACATCCTTTGAGTTGCTTTTAGCCACTTTTTCTTTGTTTGGTTTTGAAGGATTAGTCTCTTGATTTGAGTGTCTTTCAATTACAAAGCATGTGTTTTCTTTAGAATTGTTTAGGGAAAGATCAGATTTCTTCTGAATAGTTCGCTTTAAAAGA
>ML787726.1:90126-115532 GCA_009831015.1 Picea engelmannii
TAAGTTTCTCTTTCAATTAATATGATACAGTGATATATTTCTTTCCCATAAAGTGAGATCTACTTTATTACATAATTCCTTGATCATATGTATAGATTAGCTATTGGATATATTATTTGATTTCACTTTGGTTGGTTTGTGCTATTTTGATCTTGACCGCACAAGAACACTGGAGCGAAGCAAGGAACAACAGAGTCCAAGGAAGCGATTACAAGGTACATATCTTCTTCTCACTTCCAATTTAATTCAATAGTTAGATCTAGGGAAAGTGGTATATTCGGTTCTGTTTTGTTCTAGATCCAGGTGGATATAGGGAGATCGGTGTGTGTCCGCACTTACGGATTTATCCAATAACAACGGGTGATCCAGAAGATGTAGCAACTAATTCTCCAGAAGAATTCAATCACATAAATGGTCTGTCATAACCAGGGTGAAGTCGAAAATCCTCTTGAGTATTGGTAATTTGGAAAGGTTCTAGAGAGTCAGTTCATTCCACTTGTGGTGTGGTGACGACTGTGGCTTCACTTTGCCGAGGAGAGCCCTCAGGTGTACATGTATGCAAGGGTCGAGAACCGTCCAGATGCTTTGGAGATAAACTCAACATTCTATGTGAACGATGTGGAGGAGCTATTGTAAACGAGTGACAAACTTTGTGAAGAAAATCCTATGGTCAACTTCGAGAAACAAACAACACGCGCTAGTAAACAAAATCTAGGAAGGAACACCAAACAAACAAGACCTTCTAATTTCGATCTCCCTAGATCCACCTGGATCTAGAACAAAGCAAGACAGAACATGACTCTTTCCCTAGATTTTGATCATTGAATTAAATAGGAGGCAAGAATAAATGACATACCTTATTATCTCTTCCTATGGTCTTTGTTGCTCCCGCTTCGCTCCAGTGCTCTCGTGTAGTCAAGACCAAGAAAACAAAAACCAACCAAAGTGAAGAAAGCACAATCTATTCAACGATCAATCTATGTATATGATCAATGAATTATACATTAAAGTGGAAATAGCTTTATGGGAAAGGGACATATTACTGTATCATATTAATGGAAAGTAAAGATTACAACCTGAGCCTTGATGTCGCAAACTTCCTTTCGATGGCCCTTGGCTCTGACACACACACTTGCTCACTTTCATGAAGAAGATTAAAACCCTTATGATATCCTTGCTGGAGTTTCCTAGCCTGTTGTTCAAGCTTCAATCCTTCACACAATTCTTTCACTAATTCTCCAATGAATCTTGCTTAACCTTGCTTAACCTTTTCCATGAGAATTCCCTCAATATATAGGAGAGAATGAATTAGTTACTTGGATAAGAATGATCCCAAAATATCAGGGAATCCAGTACTAGGATAACCATTCGAATGCCATCTCATCCTTCTAGAAGATTCCCTTCTAGAAGCATCGAAAATTCATCTTTTTCCTTGTTTTAGAAAGAGTTCGCACCCTAGCAGTTCAACATAGTGCGAACTTCTCACACCCTGGCTTAAGGCAACCTGCGAGAATCATGCATTCTCGTAGACAAATATACTAGTGGCCTGCGAATAGTCTTCAAAAATGAGTTTTCTAGAAGAGATGAAAATAACTTTTTCTCAGGAGAAAGTTCTTATGAAGAGCCTGAGTACACCATCATTAATACATCATCATGATGACCAAAATTGTGGGTAACAATGAGTATTAATCCTTCATGAAAAAATAGACATGGGTTTTAGTGCCTTGACCACAATGAAATAATACGGTGAATTGTCGATGGGTATATATGATCAAATATCACATTTGAAGTTGTTTTTGAAAGGAATAGGACTTGTTTAGTTGAAAAGGGTTTTTCTTAGCAAGAAGGCATTGACTACATTGAAACATTTTCCATTGTTGCAAAGATGAATTATATTTGAACGATTCTTTCCCTCCCTACTCATTTTTAATGGGAGATACATCCAATGGATGTGAAAATTTATTTCTTATGTGGTGATCTCACTGAAGATATTTATATGGAGCAACACCCTGGCTTTGAGAAAGACGATATTCTTGTTTATCAATTGAAGAAATCATTGTATGGTTTCAAACAAGCCCCTAAGGCATGGTATGAGAAGACTAATAATTTCTTCCTCAAACTTGGTTTCAAATGCTATGATTTTGATCACATTATATATGTTTTACATGTAAATGGTGAAACTTCAATTGCTTCATTATATGTTCATGATCTGTTCATCACTGAAGGTAAAGTTGATTTCATTTTGAGTTTGAAGAAATAGTTAGTAGATGCATTTTAGATCACCAACTTTGATCTATCACATTTCATTTTGGGCATCAAGGTGAATCTAACTGAAGTGTGTGATTATGCAACAATTGATGCTAATATCTATAGGTAACTTATTGGTATCCTTATTTATATAACTCATGATTGAATTGATATTTCCTTTGTTGTTAGTGTGTTCTCTTAGTTCATGTAGGATCCATGGGAGAGTCACTTGAAGTACGCAAAGAGGATCATGTTAGAAATAATAGGTGTTCTCATTTAACGATAGATAATATAGAAATATTTTCACCCAACCATAGGCATAAGCCACCCCTGAGCACATTAACCTTGACACAGAGAATTCTTATAGAATCAAACCCTAGGTCCAAAAGCCAATCAAGGTAGTGTACCACTCTCGATAGCTAGCGTACCAAGAAAAAATTCCAATCCATAACCAAGAGAAAGTCCAAGACTAAAACTGAAAATACTAGTTGCAGTAGCTGCAACTGCAACTACTCTCCAAACTTGCGCACTTACTGAATTTCTGAAGTTGCAAGTTGCGTGTGTCCAAATGAGGTCTGGCATCCTATATTTATACTGCTCTTCCTTAGCATTCTAGGCTGACTTCTCTTTCTGGAGGCTATAAACTCAATATTAATTATTCTCTTTAGCTGACTTGTCTTCTAGGGTTATGTCAAAGTATTTTAGGGTTTCTCTTGCTTCACATAATATTCTAGTCTTGTCAAGGTTACACGTGAAGGTTAATACCTCCCACAGCTACCAAAAATATAAACACTCCCTCCTAGATAGGGAGGTATTGAAATCAATGGTCTTGAGAAAAAACATATTGTTCGACCAATAGCATCATCATAGCCACACATGCTATCTCATGATTAAATAACGAGCACCATCATCACTATCAGTATCATCTGATAGCATCAAATGCATCATCTCTCAAAGCCATACTCCATCTGAGTAATCAAACATGATGTTGAATAAGTCACTCACTCCACAGAGTGATACAATAACTATTCTTCTAATCCAAACATATTTCCTAGAAGAATAATTGTTCCAACAGATGTTGGAAGCCACACCATGGGATACAAGGAATATTCTTATAATCCGGACATACGTCCTAGAAGAATAATTGTCCTGGACCATTTTCCACTTGGATAATATTTGTCCACTAGAAAACTGACTATCCATCTAGCTAGTAATAATTTCCAACACTATTGATAGCCTTCATGGCAATCAAAACAATGTCATTGAATAGAACACAACTATGTCTATCCATAGTAGTACACAAATACTATCCAGTGGTACACAACCACACCAAGTAGAACACGACTATTTAACCAGTGACACATTGTCACAACTAGTGGAAAACATCCACCACAGTGGGATACAACAACTACCCAGAGACATACAATCTCCACAGTAATCATATCATCTGATATCAACCTGCATAACAATATCATGATACAAACTGAATCATCTAGGTCATTCTTCCACTCACATCTGTGAGATATGGAAGAGCATATTCCCTGATCCAGATTTTATGAGAAGAATGAAATGAATATAGATTATTAACAGGTTCTTAACACAAAATAATAGATATACAATAAAACTAGTTTTCTATTGAATAAAGAAATAAGCTGAAACTGTAAAATGCAGTGGAAACAAGCTTGCTGGAATGGTGGCGGCTTATCTCTAAGAAGAGATGTGACGGCAGCATGCATTTGAAAGAAGCGGGTTACAATGAGGCTCTGAAGACATTTTTACAATAAGAAAGAATGAAAAAAACCCTAGACATCCAAAAACCTAACCCTAGGAGATGAAGCGCCAAAAGTCATGTGGGCCCCATTTGGGTAAGTTAGTACATCAACTTCCCGAGGTCGTAACTTTTGCATACGATCTCCATTTTAGGCACGTGATAGCCTATTGGAAAGGTATCATTGAGGATATTCATTTTGGGGGCTCAATCATGCCTTCGAATATCATTGAGGAGCTCGATCCAGAAAAACCTTCATTTAGGCCCTCAAAATGGTCCTAGAAGTTAAAACTGCTAAAAATAGTAAATTTCCAAAATTGTCAGAAAAATGTTTTGAGCTAGTTGGAAAAGGTGGGTGGACATCAATATACATATGGATCAATCCTCCCTCCTTAGGAAGCAATGGTATCCATTGCGTTGAGGTCCCCCATCAGATGAGGAAATTTCTGTTGAATTTGGCCCCGGGTGAGCCACTTGCCTTGGTGCAGGAGCTGCCCTGCTTTGACAACTTGATAAAGATGGATCCTTTATTGTCAAGTTCCCTTAATATGCCTATCCACAATTTGATCATTGGATGCCTGTTGTATGCAGTCGGGGTTGAACTCTGTTGGTGTCAGTTGTTCTGCTACTTCTAAGGTGTCCAATAATGGTGCGAAATAAGGGCGAGGGAGATCCACGTTGAACACTGGGTGCAGGCCAAGGAAAGGAGGAATGTTGAGCTCAAAAGAATTATCTCCCATGGCCTTGGTGATAGTGTATGGCCCATAATGGAGTGGGTGAAGCTTCTGATGGGGTCATGTAAGGTGTTCTTTCTGCAAGTGCAACCAAACTTTATCACCCACCTGAAACTTATGCGACTCTTGATGTTGATCATGGCGTTGTTTGTACTTGTCATTGGACTTTTGTAGGATATCCTGAACTTGTTGGAAGATGTTCTAGATCCACTCAATGAACCGAGTGTATTTTTAAGCTTCAGTTGGAGCAGGATATGAGTCGGTCGAGGTGACCACAAGGGGAAGTGCAACATCAATGGGACCCAATGGTTGGAATCCCAACCCCACTTGAAAGGGGTTATGGCTGGTTGAGCTATGTAGGGCTCAATTGTAGCCATGCTGGACATAGGGGAGACTCTCATCCCATGTGCAAGGGTGATTTGAATTATACATGCGAAGGATATGCACAATCATTCGATTTACAACCTCGGTTTGGCCATCTGTTTGGGGGTGGAAGGCCGTGGATTTGGTGAGCTTGGTGTCCAGAAGTGACCAGAGGCTTGACCTAAATGTGCTAAGAAATTGACTATCCCGATCTGAGACAATGGTTTGTGGGATTCCAAAATGTACCCAGACTCGTTCAAATAAGAGCTTGGCAGTGACCTCTACTGTGATTCTCTTCTTGTAGGCAACCATAATCGCCATCTTAGAAAAGCGATCAACAACCACAAAAACACAGTCATTTCCCCGCTTGGTGAATGGGAGGCTCGACATGTAGTCCATTGCGATGGATTCCCATGGCCTGTCAGGAGTAGGAAGAGGGGTGTATAGGCCCTGTTTCTTAGTGGTCAGTTTGGCAATATCACATGCAATGAAGGATCTGATATACTTGTTGACCTCCTGTCGAAGTTTCGTCTAGTAGAAATGTTTCTGTAGCATCACCACTATCTTTTCAACATCAAAGTGTCCTGCCACCCAACTGTAGTGGGCTTCCCAGATTAGCTTCGCTCACTCACATGATGGAACACAGATATGGCCTAGATGACACAACAACCCATCCTGAAGATGGAAATTATCGATAGCTGCGTTTGTACCCAACATTTGGTAGGTGGTGACAAAGTCAGGGTCTGACTCATAGCATTGGGGCCATCAAGATGTATCGTGGCCGCAAGAGTTTAGCACCGTGGTGAGTTCCACGACTGGCAGTCTGCTGAGGCAATCAACGATGCGATTGGTGCTTCCTATTTTATACTTGATGTTGAGGTGGAATTGTTGCAAGTATGTAGACCACTTTTGATGGCGGTCATTCTGCAATTTTCCCTGTGTCTGCATGAACTGCAGTGGCTTATGATTAGTGTGGATGATTGTCTCCTTCCCAAGAATGTAATGTCTCCACTAGAGGCATGCTTTCACAATGGATTACATTTCTTTGTCATAAGTAGGGTACTTACGGATAGTATTTGACAGTGTCTCACTATGATAGGCCACGGGGTGTCTGTGCTGAGTGAGAACGACGCCCACAACATAGTCTGAAGCATCTGTCTCGATCTCAAAGGGATGTTGCAGGTATGGTAGTGAAAGTAATGGGGATGAGTATAAGCGCTTCTTCAAGTCATCAAATGCTTGTTGTTGGGACCATCCCCATGCAAATTTCTCCTTACCACCACCCCTGTTTGTTTGGCTGAGGGCCCATGCAATATGGGAGAAACCCAACACGAACCTGCGGTAGAAATTGGCAAGGCCCAAGAAGCTTCGAAGCTCAATGAGTGTTGTTGGGGATGGCCAGTCACAGATGAATTGGATATTGGCTAGATCCACATGTACACCATGCTGATCAATGATGTAGCCCAKGTAATGGATCCTGTCCATGCCGAAGGAGCATTTTTCCAAGTTGGCATATAGCTTGTGTTGCTGCAGGGTGTGCAAAACCTACTGAATATGCTGCAAGTGTTCGACCCAAGTCTTGCTGTAAATTAGAATGTCATCCAGATACACCACTACAAAAGTATTGGTGAATGGTCATAGGATATCGTCCATCATCCTCATGAAAGTGGCTGGAGAATTTGTCAAACCAAAGGGCATGACCAACCATTCAAAAAGGCCTTCCTTTGACATGAAGGCGGTCTTCCATACATATGTCTGTTCTATCGGGACCTGGTGGTAGCCAGACTTCAGATCAATCTTACTGAAGTATTTGTCCCTCGTGAGTTGATCAAGGAGGTCATCGATTTGGGGAATTGGGTACCGGTTTCTAATTGTGATTTTATTCAGAGCCCGGTAATCAATACAAAGTCGCCAGGTTCCATCTTTATTTTGTACTAACACGATTGGGCTCCCACAAGGTGATGAGATGGAGCAGATGTTCCCCTTGTGGAGAATTTCTTGGATCTGTCACTTGATTTCCTCATTCTCTAACAAAGAGCGACGATAGACTGGCCCATTGGGCAGCGGGGCGCCGGGGGTCCAATTGATGGGGTGCTTGACCTGGCAGTGTAGAGGTACCCTTGTAGGTGAGGAGAATATATCCGAGTATTCTTCCACGACCTTATCTACTTGCTTCTGCTGTGTGGAGAGGTCGGCCGTAGAGACCCTATTTGTGGCTGTGATCTTTCGCTTATTCTGAGAGCGAATCATGAAGAAGACAAACTTCCCCATCTGAGAGATGACCTTCCTGCATTGCTTAGCATAGATCAAGGAAATAACACTAGGTGGGATTGCCTTGGGTATCCTGTATAATTTTTTGTTCAAAGTAATGATAACACTACAAGGCCTAGACTCATATACAACATGACATTTCCATAAATAAGGTTGTCTGAAAATAACATCACAAATTTCGAGAGGAGAAACATCACACAATACCTCATCTTTGAAGGGCTTGATGCCATATGACAGTCGACACTATTGGCTGATGCGAAGATCGCTTCCTTGGTGGAGCCATCCAATGGTGTAGGGTTGTGGGTGCAGCGTTGTTGGTAGGGCCAGCTGCTTGACCACCTCTGCTGATATGAGGTTCTTCTGGCTATAGCTATCAATGATGAAGTGAAATGGGGTGCCTTTTACCCACATCTGTGAATGGAAGAGGTGCTCTCCTTCTTTTGGCTCGTCCGGTTCACTAGGCTGGAGTTTGGTGGTAGCAACGGTGGCACTGGGTTCTGCGTCAATGATCCATCTTCCCCTTTCTGGTTCTAGCTCAGAGTCAAAATCCGCATCTGATTCAGAGGCTTTCACTTTGGCCACCAACGATTTCTTTGAGCGGCAGTCAACAGTGTTATGCCAAGGGCTCTTATGGAATTCACACCACTTCCCGATATCTTTATTTGTCTTTCCAGTGTCCTTCTTTTCTCGTGGATTAGATTAGTTGTCTTGATACTGTTCATATTTTCTCTGTCCTTTGTTTGGTGGGTTGGGGCTGCCCTTTCTTGGCTTTTGTTGTGAGGGGTTCCCAGGCCCAAATTGCCACGTCTTTTGTTTGAGATTCTGCTCAATTTTTATAGCATATCCTTAGGCCGCGCCCAAGGATGAGATGTCTAAAAATTCCATTTCGATCTGGATGTATCGATGCAGAGCACCACGATACTTGAGAACCATATGTTGCTCTGAATATTTGATACCCAACTTTATGCGCAAGGTATGGAAGATATTTGTGAAATCTGGCAGTGCTTGGTCTCTTTCTTGCCGCAGTGTGGTCCATTTGGTATACAAGTCGTCCTAACTTCCAAAAGGGTAGTATTGTTCCTTGATAGCATCCCTGAAGGATTCCCAGGTGGCCGTGACTAAAAATAATGAGGTTTCCTCTATTTCCTTTTTCTCACCGAAAGTTTCCCACCAATCTTTGACATGGGGAACAACTTTGAGGAGCACAAACATATTCTTTTCTCTATTCGAAAAGTTATGGACAGAAAAATACCCTCCTAGTAGATTCAACCACATGTCTACAAAATTTGCATCTATCTAACCTTCAATATAGGAATATCGAAGTTTATTTGTACCTTGAAGGGGGTGGCGCCTCCATTCGAAGAAGATGCGTCGCCTGTTGGTATCCACCGAAGGATTTGCGCGAAACTATCCATCATCTCATTCCTTTGTTGCGTGAGGGCTTCCTCAATCAACAGTTTGAAAGGATCTCATGTCCCATCATATTTTTTTTCTCCTACCATGGGAGGTCTCTTGGGCATGCGAGAGCTTCTGTCCTCAAGCGAAACAAGCTCGAGACCCAACTCTTTGTACTACGACCTCATTGGGGACATTCATTAAGACGACAAGGAGCAGATCTCTCTGATACCACTGATATGGATTTTATGAGCATAATGAAATGAATATATATTATTAATAGGCTCTGAACACAAAATAATAGAGATACAGTAAAACTAGTTTTCTATTCAATAACGAAATAAGCTGAAACTATAAAATGCAGTGGAAATAAGCTTGCTAGAATGGTGTCGGCTTATCTTTGAGAAGACAAGTGATGGAAGCGCACATTTTCAAGAAGCAGGTTACAATGAGGCTCTGAAGTCCTTTTTAAAATAATAAATAATTCCAAAAACCCTAGACATCCAAAAACCTAACCCTAGGAGATGAAGCGCCAAAAGTCATGTGGGCCCTGTTTGGGTAAGTTAGTACATCAACTTCCCAGGGTCGTAACTTTTGAATACGATCTCCGTTTTAGGCGTGTGATAGCCTGTTGGAAAGGTATTTTTGAGGAGATTCATTTTGGGGGCTCAATCCTACCTTTGACTATCATTGAGGAGATCTATCTTGAAAAACCTTCATTTAGGCCCTCAAAATGGCCCCTGATGTTAAAACTGCTAAAAATAGTAAATTGCCAAAATTGTTAGAATTTTTTTTTGAGCCAGTTGGAAAAGGTGGGTGGCCACCGATATCCATCTGGATCATTCCCTCAGGAGGTAAAACATCAGCCATGGGATATCTGTAATATTCTTCTCAAGCATAGAAGAACAATTTTCCCTGATTTCTGAGCCTGGACCATTCCTCCAACACTAATCATAGTGCAACCTGGATAGAATGAGTCTGTCCTAGGGAATTCCCGTCCCTAATTGTTGAACCTGGACCATTCACTTAATTAGGCCATTCCTCCAACAACAATCATAGTGAAACCTGGATATAATGAGTCTTCCCTAGGGAATGAATGTTCAGACCATTTCCTAATGAAAATGATTATCCTGCACCAACCTCTGAAATGGACCATTCTTCGAAACTGCACAGAACTGTGAACTTCGAAAAAATGAATGGTCGGCGAGGCAGACCATTCTACTTGACCACTTCTCATAGTCAATTCCATGAAGAATTATTGTCCTATACCATTCGCCCACACTGGACACAAAGGGAATCATTGTCTATGGTACATCAACAATCTATCAAACCATTTTCATTACGAAAATGATTGTTCGATATGGACCATTTTTTGAACTGGAAAATGACTTTCCATCATAAATCTCAAACCACTTTCCAAAATGGAAAGGAAATGCTCATCCTGGACCATTTTTCAAATGAAAAATGACTATCCATAACATATTAGTGCTCCCTGGCAACCTAGGAGTAATCTCTTCCTTTTTCAATAAGGAATTTGTCTCCATGAGCCCCAACTTGTTTCTTAAGTACGCAAAATTTTCATCTTGGACATACACTTTACCAAAATATCTTCTATTTGCTCATCCATGGAGATATATTGGAGAACCACTTCTCTTTTATGGACTTCATCACAAAGAATATAATTCTTGATCTCAATGTACTTCGGTCTGTCATGGAACACCAATTTTCTCTGAAGGATTCATATAGCTCTGATCATTACAATATATCATGGTCGAATTCAACACTTTTGTTTCCCGCTAGCTCATGATATCATGGAAAAGATCAAACTGAAACATATCCATGTGTCACTTCTTCTGTCATCAAGAGAGTTTTCCATGGATTAGCAATCCATCATCCTAGAATTTTGAGTAACCATTCTGATACACTATCTCTATCATAGAAATTTTTCACCACGCTTCTGTTGTATATGAGATACTCTACATCAAGTTGTTTGAATACATACAAGGTATTCTTATATCTTCATACATGGGTCTCTTTCTGTTATAAGATTCTTTCTCACTTGCTTTATTGGGAAGAACAACATTTTACATGTAAATTCTAATCCATGGATACTACAAGAGGTATATCTAGTTTACTAGAACAAGTTGTTATCATAGTATTCTCCCTCCTTCTGGAAGAACCTCTGAATCTTGCATTGCTTCCATTCATAAGTCTTTTTAAAATTTTATTAAATACTCTGTTCTTTATCATAAATTCCATTTCTTCTGCTTGATTACTTCTAGTGGGTTCAAACCAAGCTGGTAGTCTTTGTGATTCTCGGTATAATAACTGATTGTTCTGGATTTTCTTTCTTTCTTGGAATCTTCATGTTCCTCCCCATGTTTCTCTTTAGCTCTTGGGTCCATGGAGTCTTATATAGATTCCATTCCCTAAATATTCCAACTTCTTCCTTTCATCATGGGATCATGGATGTAGATGGACAACCAGGGATACTCTAAGGCTTCTTTTCGAAGAATACTTCTTTTGAACACGTGTTGCTTATCATGGTTGCTACTTTCAATGGGAACATGGACATATACTTCATAATCCTCAATGGATCATATCATTTAGGATTAGCTCCCTCCTAATCCTTGATTCATGCATGAATGCATGCTATCATTTTGGAATTATGTAATCATCTCCCTCCAACTAAGACAGTCCACGCTTCCATATGAATCCTTATTTCCTTCTACAAAGTGTCACAAGTCTTTTTATAATGTCCTCTTGATTGTTGACTTATTTTTGTTTTGACTTATTCTGGGTCTCTTCAAGTCTGATTATGATTTCAGCTTATCTAGAAGTTGTTACTTATATAATAGCTTCCACAGGAATTGTTACCAAGGATTGTCAACATACTTCATCTTTTCATGTGTATTGCTTGAGCTGTAGTCATCGTGATAGCAATCCTTATCATGTTATTTTTCCATAGGTATTGTTTCACTTGAACATATTATATTCTATGAAATATATATGCATGATATGTATAGAAACTATGTAAACATGGTATGTACAATAACTTTGAAGAGTATTGTTACCTTGACTTAGAAGAATAAATATTGCTTCATCTTGTTTGACTTTCTTTGAGGGCTCCTTTTCTTCGACAATTGTTTCTTCTTATGTTTCCTTCCTTTTCTTTAACTCAGGACAATGATTCTTGTAGTGACCATATTTTCAACAGTTGAAGCATTGTAGTTTTTACATATCCTTTTCTTGATTTGGTTTCTTCGTTGAGTCAAACTTCTTCTTATTCTTGAATTTCTTGAATTTTTTTGTGAGGTCTGATCATCATCTTTCCTTTGGAATTTCTCTTTTGCGCTAATCCTTGATTCTTCTTGCACACAACAAGTCAAAATTTCTTCAAATGTGGGATACTCCTTTCTTGTGTTCATGCTTGCGGCAAATGAATCCCATGCCTTGGGAAGGCCATTGACTACTATATTTACCAGTTCCTTTTTTGAAATGATTTCTTCAATATATTGTAGTTGATCTCTTAATTGATAGATTCTTACCAAGTATGATGTTATGATGTCATCATCATTCATTTTCATGTCACATAGCTCATTCTTCAGAATCATTACTTGTCCAATGTTTCTGACTGAGAAGAGGTTAGTTAGGGCATCACACATATTCTTATATGAGTCAAGATGAGAGACGAGGGTATCAAGTGGTGTTTTACAAAGTCCACTATGATACTCATGCCATTGATGTCTTGTTCTTGAACTTCTCCATAACTACGACGTTTTGAGGTTCCTTCTCTTTTCCTTCTTCAAACTATGGTTCCACGATATCCAACACTTTATTCTTGGAAAGGATGAGACCAATCCTTATCTTCCATGCTCTGAAGTTAGAAGCCCCCTCTAACTTGTTTTCTGACTTCATAGAGTAAGTCATGACTGCTTTGACTTGGTCAACCTTTGGCTTTGACCAAAAAATCAAAATTGATGTCTTATCTTGCTGAGAGTACCAGGAGGTGTGCTAGGCTAGGGTGCACTACGATATCTAGGAATTAGGTCAAGCTCTACACTTAAGGTGCCTTAACAACAAGGTTAGGGTTTTGTTGATGCAGCACAAAGTTTGAATGCAACTGCAACTGTAACTGTGAAAATCCTCCCAATCTATCTTCCAGCGGTTAGACTGCCCAAAGATAGTGTGGGACCATAACCTATTAGAAATAATAGGTGTGATAGTTTAACCATAGGAAATATAGGAATATTTTTACCCAACCATAGGCCGAATCCACCATCGAGCACCTTAACCTTGACAGATAGAATAATTCCAGAAGAAAAACCTAGGTCCAAAATCCAATCAAGGTAGTGTACCGCTCTCCAAAGCTAGCGTACCAAGCATAAAGTCCAAACCATAACCAAGAGAAATTCCAAGCCTAAAACTGAAAATACTAGTTGCAGTAGTTGCAACTGCATCTACTCTCCAAACTTGCGCACTTACTGAATTTCTACAATTGTGAATTGTGTGTGTCCAAATGAGATCTGACATCTTGTATTTATACTTCTCTTCCTTAGCTGTCTGGGACGACTTCTCTCTTTGGAGGCTAGAAAATCAATATTAATTATTCTCTTTAGCTGACTTGTCTTCTAGGGTTATGTCCAAGGCTTTTAGGGTTTTTCTTGCTTCCCAGAATATTCTAGTCTTGTCAAGGTTACATGTGGAGGTTAACACCTCTCACAAATACCAAAAATATCAACAGATCAATCATTATATCAAGGGAACTTATCATCTTGGTATAAAGTATTGTAGTACTAAGAACTAGTTAGTTGAATACACTACCTTGGATTGGGTTGGATATGGAGATTATAAGAGGTCAACATTAGGCTATGTTCTTCATTTTGGCTCTGGACCCACAGTCTAGTCATGTAAAAAGCGTAAGGTGGTTTTTCTTTAGAATTTGAAAACATACTAAAGTGGTGTAGTTAATGATGGCACAAAGGCAATGTGGATTCATGATATTTTGGGTATGCTTTGATTTCTAGTCGAGAAGTTAGTTATAGTTTATCATGATATTCAAAGTTCCATACAAGTGGATAATAATCTAGTTGCTCATAGTAAAATGAAACATTTGGAGATTCATTCTCATTATTCGAAATAGTTGGTATAGGATGTTATGTTTTCTCTTACATATTATAACATTGATGATTAGGTTGTCAACATATTTAAAAAACTAAGGTTGTAAAAATTTGGGCTATGCTTGGGATTTAGGAAGTTATAATTATGGGTGGGTGGGTGGGATGGGTATAGTGAATATAATTTCACCTCTTAAATATCCCCAATGCATTATTCTAATGGGGTGTTATGGGGGGGGTGGGGGGTTGTTGTAAAAATAGGCTAAGTAGGTTCATTACACCTCTAGATATGTTCAATTAATAATTGATATCCAAGTAGGAGAATCAAATAAGCAATCGATTAGTCGGTTAGGTCAACCAGGGTAGTGGATTGGTGCATATATCAAGGAAAAATTCAAGGAGTTCATTATGCCATGTAGGAAATCAAAGTGGACCATATCTTCCTGGCTTCAAGGGAGTTAGTTACACTATGGTACTATAAATAGATGGTCTTATGGATGTCGACATGCACTGAAAAATAGGATCATCGTACATTCCCTAACCAAATTAAGTTGCAGTGCCTTGAAGATTGTTACATATATAAGGCCCAAACAATAGGTCATGAATAAGAGTTTCTTACCCTTCCTTGGGGAATCAATTCCTGTGTAAGTTTATTAGTGAATATGCCATGTAGGTATTGTACATTTTTTATTTTATAAAAAATATATAATGAATATCATAATAAGTGAAAAAAATCAATTATTTTTTTAATTTTTATTTAATTTTATAAAATATATATAATTAAGAAGATGATAAGTGAATAAAATCAATGGATGAATCTATGGTTAGGATTCTAAGGTCAAGCTATAGTCTCTAGCTTCAATATCCAAACCATAGTTCATGGGTGAATCTAAATCAAGGTTTATGGAAGAAGATGTGGTAAAATAATCTAAGGACTCTTTCTAACATCATCAAATTTGGGATATAGAGAACCAAACCCTTCTCCTCATTGGAATGAACCACATAAATATTATTTACTAGAAAAATAAACACTAGTTGTCTTGAGAACCATGATTTGAGATTTATCAAACCCTCACTCATATGTAGTTGATGTGATGTATAAAGCACCAACTCCTATCCCATTGAGTTCTTTGGATAATCAACACAACATGAAGGATTTGAAATTTTTACATGATAGAGGGTTTTAAAAGGATACCGTGATTTATTCCATGTACAAATACTCACACCATCTTAATCATTATCCCTACAGGGTGTCACCCCTATTAGTCTCTAATTTTGTCTTGGTTTAGTGAGAAACCCTTATCCCAAGTCTTCCTTACCCACACTTCATTTTCTGTTTCTTGTTGATTTCAATTTTTGTTTTTCATGGTTTGCATTACAGTTTTGGGATAGTTTATTTAAGTTTGATTTTGAAAGACATGGTTTAAAAATGAGGTGCCTCCTTGTATGCCTGTTTGAATTTCAAATGTTCAAATTTTGCTAAGTCATTAATAGCGCTACGGGAATAAGCCTATTCCTGTAGCGCCAAATAATCATGCCTTGATATGCGCCTACCATCCTGATTTCATTATGATGACACGAATCGTGGGTTGAGAGTTCGAATGCATCCACGAAATCTTGGAAATCATTTGCAAAATTCAACCGTTTCATAATCCGATTGTTGTGTACTCACGCAGGACTCAATTCAAATCACCCTTTTTCTTGATGATCGTTATATTATACCTGTTCGATTTCGCTAAATTCAAGCTTGCAGTGAGGAATGAAAGTATCCACTCAAAGAAACGGTATACACTAACAATTGCTGGTGGAAAATTTGGAACCCGAGGACACAGTTGCAGAATTGTGTTTGATGGCACCAAAGAGGAGCGAACAGGTTGTTAGAATAGAACCAGAGGGTGCCAAACTTCTTGAATCCTATCCTCAGATGGCTCAAAGGTTCAGAGACGCTGGGTGGTTTGAATTCCTCACCACTTTTCAAGGTTATGATGAGCAGGTCTCCATGGAGTTCGCTCTGAATTTCGATGGTCACGAGGTCGCAATCGGTAAAATGTTGATGCTGGTAACATAATAGACTATCACAAAGGCTTGGAGGATGGTAGTTGGAGGAGAAAGATGGTGGAAGAAAGAGCATGTTGTTACTAAATTTGTAAACCAATTCCTGCTTCCAGACAAGCAAAATCTGGATTGGAGAAGGGGAATACCTCGTAGCTGGATTCAACCTGAATGGAACACGACTGTGATCGTGATTCACGGGTATATCACCTGTGAAGGTAGATTCTCACTGGTATATATCTACCACATCAGGATACTAATGCATTTAAATGGTGATTACCCGTTAAATCTCCCTTATTTTCTGCTCAAAATCTTGACAAAGATGTCAAAAAGAGTGCAGTCACTCTCCGCCAATGCTAAAAGAAACCTTTTCCATCAAGTCTTGATTAAAACCTTAGTGATGTCTACTTTGAACGAATTACAGAAGCCCTAGAGTTGGCTCATGGGATCTTTAAATCCTATCACTCAGTCCAATAACCAGAAGAAAGGCAAAGGGAGAAAGACCGTTACACAGAGCCAAGACATCTTCGATGAAACCCCTGTGAAAGAGGAAATTTCTGATATCAGGGTGACCAAGAGGAGCAGTAGTAAAAGACCTAAGCGGGAGCGATAAATTGAAACGTTTTCTGAGGAAAATGTTAAAGGGGAAAATGATTCAGATAATTATCTTGATACTCATACTACAGTCAATCTTGAAACACCATCAACTAGTGAAAGGGGTGCTGGAACCAAAGGGAAAAGGGTTAAAGGTGTGTCTATATCACAAAAACCTAGAAGAAATTCTACTAGGGTCACCAACAAGTATAGACTGAAGTCAAAGGCAATGTTCAATCCGTCAATCAAAGAAGAAAACTTCATAATCATAGAATATGACTCTGAGAATGTTGAAGCAAGTACCAGGAAAAGGGCAAAAAGAACTCCATTTCCCAAGAAATCTGTCAGCAAAGGAAAAAGAACAATTTCACCACCTACAGGTCCTATAACGAGAGCTTCAACCAGATTAGAAAAAGCTAAAGAGATGGCTAAAGGTATCAGTGAAACTCCTTAAGATAAACAAGATTACTTTGAAGACTCAAATCACATACCAGATGTGCCTGAAGCTATAGATTCAACAAGTTTTGAGGAAGAACATAGCTCAGAATTAGTCTCAAAGTACCAAGTTAAAGCCAAGGAACCCATAGTTGCCTTAAACCTGAATGAACCTGCACCTTTTGAAGAATGCTCAGGATTCAGAGTTAAAATTAGAACTGATAAAGAAAAGATCAAGGAGTTTCAGAAAACAATAAGACAATTAAAGAAGGAGAAGGCGCAGATAGAACAATGGAATGCTCGCCAGCAAGAAAGGATTCAAAGTTTTAAAAAGAAGAAGAAAGAGCAAAGGGAATTACTCAAAGAACTCAGGGAGATTAATTTCATACTCTATTGGCACAATGTCGTGCTTACCACAAAGCTCAAACAGAGAAATGCTAAAGCCACTGCTATGATTATATCCTAAAGGTAACATGGAAATTTTCTACAATTATGATTTAAACGTTTTCTAGGAAATATGGCAAGGGATACTCATTTTTGGTCAATAAAATGCTAAGACCTCGATCTATTTTACAAAAGCAAACTAAATTCCTATTTTGTAGAGTCAAATGTAATGCTGGCAATATTTGCAATATCAAGCTGTTGAGCTGTGATCTATTTTGGGGTTGTAGAAGATCTTTTTGAGTGAACTACCTTAGTAGATAGATACTATTCGAAATCTAGTCATTAAAGCTATACTAGATGATAGGATCTGGAAGTTTTATAGATAGTTTAAATAGACATAAGAAAGACCATGTTTAGGTCGAAAAATTGGAGATCCAAGGGACCTTTTTGTGAAGCACATTGTAAAGGCATTTATGTTCAATTTGACACTTAATAGAAAAGACATATGGATGGTTAGACCCTCTTTTTCTATTCTGTTATTTCTTTATTCATGCTTGAATTCATTATTCGATTTGCAATGCTTTTTTATTCTTGACTGATAATTTATACAGTGGAAATTTTACTGTAAATATAATTTTTCAAGTTTGATATCAAGCTGACAATCTTGTTTCTTTATAATATTTTGAGGCAAGAATTCTTGTGAAGTTGACAAATTGAAGGCTTCACCTTCCTTTTTCTTAATTGGTTTGACCCATCTTTGTGTTTACCTATTATTCATTCATTGGAATATACTTTGTTTTAATCTTGTTTTTCATGTTATGTTGTTACCTTGAAACCAGTTTCAAACCACCTTTTAAGCAAAATAAACCAATCATAAAACCCTCAAAACACTTTTGCAATAAATCAATGATGCCCTAGATTGCCGTTAGCAGTCGAGTGCAACTTTAGGGACTAACATTTTTGGCGTTGATTCCGAGGACGAAGAAATGAAGAGATATTCCCTGGGGAAATGACAAGTTTTCATTCAAATCTTGGTTGTGAACAAGATTTTGGACATTTTTTAAGACTGTGATTATTCACCTGGCGACTCCTTTGTGGTAATTCTGGCTTCGAAAAGAGAAGTTAAAGGACCTAAAAATCCTCTAAATTCTTTATCATCTAATAAGAGACCAGTAACAAGAAAAAATCCAGATCCCGAGCCTATTGTAGCAGTGCCAGATCCTGAAAAATTACTAAGAAAACCTCAAGTTCTTTCCGGTCAGTCTTCACTCTCAAAGGGAAAATTATCTTTAGAAAGTTCTGAAGCAAAATCCTATGAAATCATCAAAACCCAATCAAATGAAGATTTGAATCCTGAAAGTGAAATTAAACCTGTTATTGAGCTTGATATAGTTTCATTCCCTTCAACTGTTTCAGAATTAAATCCAGAACAAAAGAAGTTACTTATTGAACTCATTAAACAGGAGTATCCAGACATCTTGCCTATGATTGAAATTTCGACAGGTCACAACACAGATATTAAGAGCGAACCAGAGACATCATCGTCATCTCTTGGATCTGTCTCATCTGAAGATTTCAGATCACACTATTTTTCCTTTGAGAACCCTTTGTTTCTCACCCCATTAGCTGATCATAGTCAAGAGGAGAAATCCTTGGCCGATAAATATCAAGATTCAACATCAATACATATAAGTTGTGACACACAAGGGATGCCTTGTCCTTCAACATCACCAATTTTAATCACTTCCAGAGCTCCAAAAATAGCCAATATGGCTGCAGACAGAATGGACGAAATAGTTGCAGCAAGGTATGCTCCCCTGGTTCTTCCACAAGTCATGTATTCCTTTCCACCAAATGATTATATGAGATACTTTCCTAGATTCAATGGAGATGGATCAGTTTCTGCTGAAGAGCATTTGAGTTCATTGTATAGTTTTGCAGATAATTTCAATGTAGAGCATGTTGATGTGTGGATGAGACTATTTGTACAAAGTCTAAATGGGGAAGCAAGAAAGTGGTTCAAAAGTTTGCCTCCCAATTCAATAGCTGATATCGTAGCCTTAGATGATGCCTTTCTCAAACATTGGGAAGACAAAAAGGAATTTCTATACTACATCACTAAATTTGGTGCTTTAAGGAGGAAACAAGGTGAATCAATACCTGATTTTACCAAAAGGTTCAACCAGATGTATGGAAAAATTCCAGAGGAGATAAAACCTTTAGAGACTTCAGCTAAAATCACCTTTGCCAATGCATTTGATGTCGAATTTTCCTTGTTGCTTAGGGAAAGAAGAACCACTACCCTTAGCCTGATGCAAGATGTTGCTATCGAGGTAGAATCTAACATATTAGCAGGCTGCAACAGACAAATTGAAGTCTAGAAATGATAGAGAAAGAAAAAAGCAAAGGGAAGAGTTGCCTTCATCTTCTAATTCAACATCTAATTCCAAAATGGATGAAATGGCTAAGATGATGAAAACTCTGACATCAGAAATGACAAGGTTAAAGATAGAACAAAAACAACCCAATAGGCCTGTACCAGAGGGTGGTTACAGAAATCCAAATCAGTTCAGAAGACTGAACAATGTTCCTCAGTTTTTACCAAGAGAAAGGAAAAACCAGGATGACCAAAAAGTTTTACCTCCTTTTTAGAATAATATGGTAGATGAGGAGGAGGAGGAGGATGATATAGAAGAAGACCCTACAGTTCATTTGAATGATTCATAATCATCTCCTCTACATGTGACACAATAGGATTATGAAGATGCTTTGATTGCAAATCAGTTTGAGGAAGGAGATGGAGATGTGATTGTCCAGCAGGAACCTAAAAGGAAAAAATACAATCTCAGATCTGGTTCCAATGCACCTAAAGTAGATACACCTATGTCCACAAAGAAGGCCAGTACTCTAATTAAGTCAAGGGTTATCAAAGATGTTCCCAAGATTCATGTTGACCAACCATTGAAGCAACCTTCCAAGGATAACATTGCCGACATAAAGGAACCAAAAAAAAATGTTTATATTTTCATTTTAGAACATGAAATCAACAAAATAAAGATTTCAGTGCCATTATTAGAACTCATGAAAAAAGAACCTTTCAGAAAGACCATCCTCAAGGCTCTTCAAGCTCCATCTCATGTCACCTTTTTAGATACAGTCAATCTAGAGGATGAAAACCCTGCTATAACTATTGGACCTCACATTGAAGACATAATTGATGCCTCTCCACCTTTTTACATTTCATTGAATATCCATGACAAGATATTACACAACTACTTAATGGATTCTGGTGCCTCACATAATGTAATGCCCAAGGTGGTGATGGAAGAATTAGGGTTGGACATTACCAGACCATATCATGATCTATATTCTTTTGACTCCAAGAAAGTCAAATGCCTTGGAGTTATGAAAGATGTGGTGGTCACTCTTTCCCAATTGCCTATGAAAAGTGTGGTATTAGATGTTATTGTGGCTGATATACCACCAAAATTTGGAATGCTTCTTTCAAGATCTTGGGCTAAGAAGGTAGGTGGTACTCTGCAGATGGAACTTAGCTATGCAACCATACCTGTTTTTGGTGGGGAAAAATAGAGATTATACAGAGAAGTCAGATTATCTTATTTGGTAAGTGATCAAAATAATCCCACTAATCATCCTATGTATGCCGTAGAAGATGATTTGGGTTCTTCTATTTTTCATATGAGTGAGGAAATGGCAGAAGTATCAATCAGAAAGTCAACAACTGCAGTGGGAGACAGTAAAGACAGTTTTGTTTGGAAAATGTATTTTGAGGGGGCATGTTCTAAAGAAGGTTCTGGAGCTAGTATTGTTTTCATTTCCCCTTCCAAGGAGGTTATCCCCATGCCATATAAACTTGAATTTGACACCACCAATAACATCAGTGAGTATGAAGCTTTGTTGTTGGGTTTGAAAGCTGCAAGAGATATGGGAATTGATAAGCTGTCTGTTTTTGGAGACTCAGAACTTGTTATTCACCAGATCAATAATATATACCAAACCAAACAGCAAAGGTTAAAACAATACAGAAATGAGGTGTGGGACTATGTGGATAATTTCTTTTCGGCATTTAATATAACTTTTGTGCATAGAAATTTGAATCAGCAAGCCGACTCTTTGGCACTTGTAGCTAGCAGCTTTAAAAATCCTATGTTTCCTAATCTAAAATTCGAAGTTGAAGTTAGAAACAGACCTTCAATACCGGATAATATAAAACATTGGCATGTTTTTAAAGATGATGAGGAAATTCAAATATTTTTGAAAACCATTGAAGAGTTTTCTAACATCTCAATTGATCAAGATGACGAAGATGCAAAAGAAAAAATACATGCTGCAGAAGTCCTTCAAGATACAATTGTTGGACAAACAATCATTGAACTGAAGAAAAACCATTTGCCCAAGGGCTTGGTTCCACTAGAAAGGCTGTTCGATCATAATGATGTTTCCAGGAAGGATTTTATCCAAATAGAAGAAACAGATGTGGTAGTCTGTGACATTAGTTCGGATGCAAATCCCAGGTTGGTAAAAATATCTAGAAAACTATCACAAAAACAGAAAGAAGCATATGTTGAATTAATGAAACATTATTCAGTCATTTTTGCATGGTCTTATGAATATCTGAAGGTGTTTGAAACATAGATTATTCAACACAAAATTCCCTTGAAACTTGGGTCGAAACCTGTTAAACAAAAGTTCAGGCAATTTAATCCTTTATTGTTACCTATAATAGAAAGGGAGTTGAAAAGGCCACTGGAAGAGAAAATAATATTGCCACTAAGATACTTAGAATGGGTAGCAAACCTTGTACCTATCAGAAAAAAGAACAGAGAGATAAGGCTCTGTGTAGACTTCCAGAATCTAAACAGGTGCTCTCTGAAAGACAATTATCCCTTACCAAAAATGGATTATATCTTACAAAGAGTTGTCGGTGCAAAGAGATTCTCTATGCTTGATGGATATTCAAGGTAAAATCAAATATCAGTAATGGAAGAGGATAAAAAGAAAACAACTTTTACCACTCCATGGGGCACCTTTATGTACGAAAAGATGCCTTTCGGGTTGATGAACATTGGAGCCACATTTCAAAGGGCTATGGATATCGCTTTCATTGGAGGGAAAGATAGGTTTGTGGTTATTTACCTTGATGACATCACTATATTTTCAGCATCTGATGAAGAACATTTACAACACTTGAAGCAGACTTTTGAGAAATGCAGGAGGTATGGCATTTCACTTAATCCCAAAAAATCACATTTTGCCATGGAGGAAGGAAAGCTTCTAGGACACATTGTTTTGCCTGAAGGAATTAAAATAGATCCAGAAAGAGTAAAGGGTATTCATCTAATCAACATTCTGAAAAATAAAAAGTCTATTCAGTCATTCATTGGTAAAATTAATTTTCTAAGGAGGTTTATACCTAACTTTGCAGAAATTGTCAAGTACATCACTGACATGTTGAAAAAGGATGCAGAAATTAAGTGGATACCGGAAATGAGAGAATCCTTTGAAAGGATCAAACAGGCTATTGTCCAAGAACTTGTTCTAATTAGCCCAGATTATTCTAAAGAATTCATGATTTTTTCATTTGCATCAGAAAATACCATAGCTGTTGTTCTTCTACAAAGAAATGAGCAAGACCACGAGCAAACAATCTCCTTCTTTAGCAAAACTCTCAAGGACTCTGAATTGAAGTATGATTTAATAGAAAAATAGGCCTACGCCTTGGTAAATGCATTAAAATCATTCAGAGTATATGTTCTTCAATCTAAAATTACATCTTATGTCCCAAACAATGCAATCAAAGAAATATTGGTTCAACCAGATTGTGAATGAAAGTGAGGGAAATGGATAACGAAAATCCTGGAATACGATCTCACCATAAAACCTACTCAAATGATAAAGGGTCAAGGCCTCGCCAAATTAATTATGGAATCTAATTGCAAAGAAATTGGGTTATATCATCTTTTAGACATGACACAGGACTCTTCTGTCTAGATTGAAGAAATAGATTTATAGATAAACAACAAGTATGCTTCTTCAAAATGGTACAAAGATATCGTATTTTTTCTGCTGAATTTTCAATCTCCCCAAGAGTTGGATAAATCAAAATTCAGATCATTAAAGTTGAGAGCTATAAAGTACTGTATTGTTGATCAAACCCTATTTTGGAAGGACCCCAATGGTTTTCTGTTGAGGTGTGTGGACAAAAAGGAAGCTAAACAAATCTTTTAAGATCTGCATCATGGTGTTTGCAGAGGACATCATCATTGGAAGGCTACTCCCTTAAAAATTCTTAGAGCAAGCTATTTCTGACCAGTTCTATTCTCAGATATTTTTTCTCAGGTCAGGGCATGTGAACCTTGTCAGAAATTTGCTGGAAAGAAGAAACTTATATCTCTGCCTCTGAAACCAATCATCGCCCATGGACCGTTTCAATAGTGGGGATTAGATTTCATTGGAGAGATTAATCCGACATCCTCAGGAAAACATAGATGTATTCTTACAGCTACAAATTATTTTACGAAGTGGATTGAAGCAATTCCGACTTGGAATACAACAGACAAGGTAATCATGGAATTTCTAGAGGGATATATTTTTTCGAGGTTTGGCTATCCTAAAAAACTGGTCATTGATAATGCACGGGCTTTTAAATCAAATTCCATGATTGAATTCTTCAATAAGTATAGTAAGAAATTGGTTCATTCTACTCCCTACTACCCCCAAGGGAACGGATTGGCTGAATCTTCCAATAAGACTCTGATAAGAATTATCTGTTGATACTGAGAGGGGGGTGAATCAGTATCAAGTACAATTTAAAAACCTTTTTCAAATTATACTTAAACCATTCAATTATATCCAATGAGTAATGAACAATAGTATAAGATTTACACCAATACACCACAATACACCATGCACAATATATGAGAAATAATCAATAGTTTTTGTTCAAGGGAAGTAATGACTTCCAAAGGTAGCTACAACTTCCAAATGTAAAGGGAGGGATAAAACTCCAAGAGGAAGATACAATCCTCCAATATCAAGAGATATTTGAACTCTCTATCCTTGCCCCTTCCTTCCACCCAAGATTATATGAGAGATAATAAAACTTTACATTAAATCATCACCATCAACCAATCATCACATAGAACCTGATAATGCTTTCTGAGACTTCTTCAATTTCTAAAATTATTCAATTCTTGGAGTACTCTGATCCTGTAGATAATGTTACTCAATGTATTCTCTGAAACTCCTCTAGTTTTCACTCCTTGAATCCTCCCCAAAAGGAGGTTATAGAAAGAATGGTAGACTTTATTCAATTCTGGTCTGTTCAGAATACCCAACTTGTATAACATGCCCCGTGCTCAATATTTAACATCTGATTTTGAAACTCACACAAAAGAACCTAAAGTCAGTATGATTTCCAATGGAAGTGGTCCCACTGCATTTGGAGTTTGTATGAAAAATTTATGACGGTTTTACCCAGAACACCTGTTTATTGACTAGTTTCAGGACTGGTCACAAACCCTATATTCCACAGAGTGTATCTCCATAATTATAGCGAATCAAGAGCTGAAATTTTTACCAGAGGTAACTTGATATGTCTTCTCAATACCATAGAGATTTCACCATCTGAATCGTCCTAGAAAAAAAGTTATAGGAAAAATGGTAAGATGACCTGAAAATAACATACCTTAGAACACATCACCAAAAGACTTCATCCTCCCTTGAAATCCGACCTTCTTTTACTTCTTGTTCCCTCTGAAATTAGACTTGTATCAAATGAATGTATAATGATATTTATTTATACCATTTATGTCACTTCCGTTTAACATTAGAGCCGACCTGACACTTTCTTATTTTGTAATTATTTTCTTTAATTATTTTCGGGGCCTACATGTACTTCCTTTTTCAATTCACTTTGTCATCTTCAAAAATTCATTTCTCCTCAACCATGAGGATCCATGTGACATGCCACATACCACCGGAAACAACATGATGTATACTATCCATTCATGGGTGTTGTATATG
>ML787726.1:118373-138763 GCA_009831015.1 Picea engelmannii
TCCTCTAATTTTCACTCCTTGAATCCTCCCCAAAAGGAGGTTATAGAAAGAATGGTAGACTTTATTCAATTCTGGTCTGTTCAGAAGACCCAACTTGTACAGCATGCCCCACGCTCAATATTTAACATCTGATTCTGAAACTCACACAAAAGAAACTACAGTCCATACGCTTTCCAATGGAAGTGGTCCCACTGAATTTTGAATCTGTATGAAAAAGTTATGACTGTTTTACCCAGAACATCTGTTTATTGACTAGTTTCAGGACTGGTCACAAACCCTATATTCCAGAGAGTGTATCTCCATAATTATAACGAATCAAGAGATGAAATTTTTACCAGAGGTACCTTGATATGTCTTCTCAATACCATAGAGATTTCACCATCTGAATCGTTCTATAAAAAAAGTTATAGCAAAAATGGTAAGATGACCTGAAAATAACATACCTTAGAACACATCACGAAAAGACTTCATCCTCCCTTGAAATCCGGCCTTCTTTTACTTCTTCTTACCTCTGAAATTCGACTTGTATCAAATGAATGTATAATGATATTTATTTATACCATTTATGTCACTTCATTTTAACATTAGAGCTGACCTGACACTTTCTTATTTTGTAATTATTTTCTTTAATTATTTCCAGGGCCTACATGTACTTCCTTTTTCAATTCACTTTGTCATCTTCAAAAATTCATTTCTCCTCAACCATGAGGATCCATGTGACATGCCACATACCACTGGAAACAACATGATGTATACTATCCATTCATGGGTGTTGTATATGCATGTGCATTTTCCTTCATGTCCAAATACCTTTATCAATCTTGCGGTCCAAAACCCATGACTAGGGTTGACATCAATGACAACAATCAATCTTCCAGCATTATCAAAAAATTATTGGCAGAAAACAAAAAAGCATGGGATTCCAAGTTAAAGTTTTCCCTCTGGGATAATTGTATTAGCAACAAGAAGTCTATTGGGACATCTCCCTTCCATATGGTATATGGGACAAAAGCAATCCTTCCAACTCAATTGGGCCAGCCAATCTTAGAGTTTCTGCAAGAAGAACTAGAGGAACCCAATGATGTCCAAAGAAGAATTTTTCAGATGATTGAAGTTCAATAGGTCAGAGAACAGGTTAATCAGAAAGTTGTTGCTCATCAGAACAAAATCAAGGCTACATTTGATAAGGGAACTAAGAAAGATGTTTTCAATGAAGGGGATTTGGTGTTAAGATGGGGCGCCAGGAGAGAGGATAAAGAAAAACATGGAAAGTTCGATAATCTATGGTATGGTCCTTTCAGGATAGCCAAGGTAATGAACAATAACACTTTTCTCCTGCATAATTTAGACAACACTGAATTTTTTTGGGGCCCAGTGAACGAGAGGTTCTTAAAGCACTATTTTCTCTAAGGGCTCATTAGGTTTGAGTTAGTACAATAGGTTTTCCTTTCAATAAAGACTCCATATATCCAATGGACTTGTTTTTACAATTATGCAGAGAATAAAAGACTGACAGTTGCAGGGAAATCAATGAATCAGAGATAAAGGAAAGGCAATGGTCTGCAGTTCTTGGAGTTTATTATCAAAACTCCATTCCTAGAAGGAGCCAATGTTAGTCTCTAATTTTGTCTTGGTTTAGTGAGAAACCCTTATCCTAAGTCTTCCTTACCCACACTTCATTTTCTATTTCTCATTGATTTCATTTTTTGTTTTTTATGGTTTGCATTATAGTTTTGGGATAGTTTATTTAAGTTTGATTTTGAAAGACACGGTTTAAAAATGAGGTGCCTCCTTGTATGCCTGTTTGAATTTCAAATGTTCAAATTTTGCTAAGTCATTAATAGCACTATGGGAATAAGCCTATTCCCGTAGTGCCAAATAATCATGCCTTGATACGTGCCTGCCATCCCGATTTCATTATGATGACATGAATCGTGGGTTGAGAGTTCGCATGCGTCCATGAAAGCTTGGAAATCATTTGCAAAATTCAACCGTTTCATAATCCGATTGCTGTGTACTCGCGCAAGACTCAATTCAAATCACCCTTTTTCTTGATGATCGTTATATTATACCTGTTCGATTTCTCTGAATTCAAGCTTACAGTGAGGAATGCAGGTATCCACTCAAAGGAACGGTATACACTAACAATTGCAGGTGGAAAATTTGGAACCTGAGGACGCAGTTGCAGAATTGTGTTTGATGGCATCAAAGAGGAGCAGACAGTTTGTCAAAATAGAACCAGAGGGTGCCGAACTTCTTGAAGCCTATCCTCAGATGGCTCAAAGGTTCAGAGACACTGGGTGGTTTGAATTCCTCACCACTTTTCAGGGTTATGATGAGCAGGTCTCCATGAAGTTCGCTCTGAATTTCGATGGTCACGAGGTCGAAATTGGTAAAATGTTGATGTTGTTAACATAACAGACTATCACAAAGGCTTGCAGGCTAGTAGTTGGAGGAGAAATATGGTGGAAGAAAGAGCATGTGGTTACTAAATTTGTAAACCAATTTCTGCTTCCAGACAAGCAAAATCCATATTGGAGAAGGGGAATACCTCGTAGATGGATTCGACCTGAATGGAACACGGCTCTGATCGTGATTCACAGGTATATCACCTATGAAGGTAGATTCTCACTGGTCTATATCTACCACGTCAGGATACTAATGCATTTAAATGGTGATTACTCGTTAAATATCCCTTATTTTCTGCTCAAAATCTTGACAAAGATGTCAAAAAGAGTGCAGTCACTCTCCACCAATGCTAAAAGCAGCCTTTTCCTTCAAGTCTTGATTAAAACCTTAGTCATGTCTTCTTTGAATGAATTGCAGAAGCCCTGGAGCTGGCTCACGGGATCTTTAAACCCTATCACTTAGTCCAATAAGCAGAAGAAAGGCAAAGGGAGAAAGACTGTTACGTAGAGCTGAGACATCTTCGATGAAACCCCTGTGAAAGAGGAAATTTCTGATATCAGGGTGACCAGGAAGAGCAGAAGTAAAAGACCTAGGTGGGAGCAAGAAATTGAAACATTTTCTGAGGAAAATGTTGAAGTGGAAAATGATTCAAATAACGATCTTGATAGTCAAACTACAGTCAAGATTGAAACGCCATCAACTAGTAAAAGGGGTGTTGCAGCCAAAGGGAAAAGGGTTAAAGGTGTGTCTGTATCATAGAAACCTAGAAGAAATTCTACTAGGGTCACCAACAAGTATATACTAAAGTCAAAGGCAATGTTCAATCTGTCAATCAAAGAAGAAAACTTTATAATCATAGAAGATGACTCTGATAATGTTAAAGCAAGTACCAGGAAAAGAACAAAAAGAACTCCATTGCCCAAGAAATCTGTCAGCAAAGGAAAAAGAATAATTTCACCACCTATAAGTCCTGTAATGAGAGCTTCAACCATATTAGCAAAACATAAAGAGATGCATAAAGGTATCAATGAAACTCCTGAAGATAAACATGATTACTTTGAAGACTCAGATCACATACCAGATGTGCCTGAAGCTATAGATTCAGCAAGTTCTGAGGAAGAACATAGCTCAGAATTAGTCTCGAAGTACCAAGTTAAAGCCAAGGAACCCAGAGTTGCCTTAAACCTGAATGAACCTTCACCTTTTGAAGCATGCTCAGGATTCAGAGTTAAAATTAGAACTGATAAAGAAAAGATCAAGGAGTTTCAGAAAACAATAAGACAATTAAAGAAGGAGAAGGTGCAGATAGAACAATGGAATGCTTGCCTCTAAGAAAGGATTCAAAGTTTTAAAAATAATAAGAAAGATCAAATGGAATTGCTCAAAGAACTCAGGGAGATTAATTTCAGACTCTATTGGCACAATGTCGTCCTTACCACAAAGCTCAAACAGAGAAATGCTAAAGCCATTGCTATGATTATATCCTAAAGGTAACATGAAAATTTGCTACAATTATGATTTAAACGTTTTCCAAGAAATATGGCAAGGCCTACTCATTTTTGGTCAGTAAAATGCTAAGACCTCGATCTGTTTTACAAAATCAAACTAAATTCCTATTTTGTAGAGTCAAATGTAATGCTGACAATATTTGCAATATCAAGCTGTTGAGTTGTGATCTATTTTGGGATTGTAGAATCTCTTTTTGAGTGAACTACCTTAGTAGATAGATACTATTCAAAATCTAGTCATTAAAGCTATACTAGATGATAGTATCTAGAAGTTTTATAGATAGTTTAAATAGACAGAAGAAAGACCATGTTCAGGTCGAAAAATTGGAGATCCAAGGGACCTTTTTGTGAAGCACATTGTAAAGGAATTTATGTTCAATTTGACACTTAATAGCAAAGGCATATGGATGGTTAAACCCTCTTTTTCTATTCTTTTATTTATTTATTCATGCTTGAATTCATTATTCGAATTGAAATGCTTTTTGATTTATGACTGATAATTTATACAGTGGAAATTTTACTATAAAGATAATTTTTCAAGTTTGATATCAAGTTGATAATCTTGTTTCTTTATGATATTTTGAGGCAATAATTCTTGTGAAGTTGACAAATTGAAGGCTTCACCTTCCTTTTTCTTAATTGGTTTGACCCATCTTTGTGTTTACCTATTATTTAGTCATTGGGATATACTTTGTTTTAATCTTGTTTTTCATGTTATGTTGTTACCTTGAAACCAGTTTCAAACCACCTTTAAAAAAAAAAAATCAATCATAAAATCCTCAAAACACTTTTGCAATAAATCAATGATACCCTAGCTTTCCCTTAGCAGTAGAGTGCAACTTTAGGGAATAACAACCCGCCCCTCAAAGTAATGATGGCTCTAACTCTGATATGATTTTAGGTAACCTCATACCTCCATCCTTATATTCATTAAATTCAAAGAATGATTATGTGAATTTTGGTTTCATTGGTAGAATAGTTTCTGGAGATATTATGAATGGAATCCCATCTATGAAATTCATGGCCCTGAATTAGGAGGGGATGGGATCAACAAGATGGTGAACACAAAGAACACATGAAATGTGTAAATATAAATATAGAAGACATCAATTTGGAACTAAGGGAGGGAATGAAATTGCATGAAATCATGCTAATGGAAGACTCAACTTTAGTTGGAAGATTTGCAAGCAAAAGAATGAGCTTAGAATCCATAAAATCCTAGACCTGGGAGAATTTATATATTATTCTTGGATATGTTATTTACATAATTATTTTAGTAAATGGATGGCTCATATAGATTATGAGATCAGAAAAATATGCCAAAAAAATCCTCCAACCTCAATGTAACTAGGTCTTCCAAGCCCTTTTTCTAAAAAAGTGGTAAGTATACTTTGATTCAAAGATTGAGATTTTAGAAAATGTTCTTATATGGGTTAGGATTTCTTGTTTACCACTAATTCTATGGTTATACAATGTCTTTAAATAAATTGATAATGCCTTGGTTTTTTTAATGAAGTGATAACTTATTCAAAGATAAAGGCTACATGGGAATGGCCCATATTCTTGTGGGTATGGAGTTATCAAAAGTATTGGTAGATTCCATTACGATAAGGAAGGGGTATTCCACTTTTTGTAAGGACCTAGACTATGAAGGGATCCCCTTCAAATGAAACCACTTCCACTTGTATGGAAACTTGGAAAAGGAATTATCCCTCCTCATTAGAAGAAATATTTGGATCCATAAGGGAACTAGAGAAGACGAAGATCAACCTCTGTCACCTTCGTTGCATGATCAAAAGGAGGAATCTCTAGTAATAAACAAGGCCTCAGATTCAACTATAGTAGCATATCAATAGAAAAATCTTGAAAAATCACTAGTATTGGTCAATCATGGACATGAAGGCATGGATAATACAATTTCATTCCCTTCCCCTATTCCCATTTAGAATTAGGAAAATATTATACTCTTTTCATCTTGGGGGTTAAACCTTCCTCCACAAATGGAAGATCTAGTATTGGATTTATTGTCTAGTTTATCAAGGATAAATTATTCCCATCTGAATCCCCTTACCCCCCTCCAAGGAATGGACCTTGATTTATAAAACAATATATCCCCAAAGTCTATTGATACTTCCTCTATTCATTTTGATGACCCAATTTCATAGCATGATTCCTAGACCATTGAAGCCTCAAAATATAATCTTTTTTCAAGGGCCAAATGGGCTCCCCTTTTCATAGGCAGATTTTTAGGAAGTTTATGAACCCTTGATGATAGGGACTCAAAGCCTCACAGAGAGGAAGGAAATATTTCTTTTCCCTAGAACAAAAGTATACAAACACAAAAGGTGTGATCTAGAAAACAATGATCTTTAATAGGGGATATTAGAGAAAATGACTAGATGGGTCCTCATCATGATTGTTCTTTCTCTAAACTATAGAGGATTGACCAATTCCTCAAAAATATTGGCCATCAATATATTGGTGGACACTCACAATCCGTCAGTCCTCCTATTAAAAGAAACCATCAATGAAGGTGAAAAATCTATAAAAGAATTATCCCCTCATTTGAAAGGATGGGGTTTTTCATCTATTGATTCCCAAGGTAGATTAGATGGATTGATAATGGGTTGGAGAAAGCACTCTCTAGACCTAAACAATTATTGGGCCTTCCCCTTTGGATTATGAACCACTATGTTATCAAGAGACCTAGCAAAGGAGCTCAATTGCATCAACATCTATGGCCCATATTCAGATCGAAAATTTTACTAGGAAGGAATTTAAAAAAAATATTGGTTCCAAAATGACATAGTGATGGTACGTAGGGGGGGGGACCTTAATTTCAGCCTAGGTGATTTATAAATTTGGGGCCCAATAACGTATATGGATCCCCTAGAATAATTCTTCATCACCAAGATAGAGATTTCTAGGTTGTTGGACATCTATCCTGCAAAACGCACCCCCATGTGGAGGAATATGAGAATAGGGGAGGCTTAGGTGGAAAAACAATTAGGTCGATTTTCTATTTCATAAATTTTTCTTGAAGATAATATCTATCTTTGTCAGTGGGTCTCTTTGAGGGGAGTCTTGGGTCATAGCCCAATTATTTTGGAACTAGCCTTCCTATAGGAGAAACCCCTCAACCCTTTAGAATTAAACCAAAATTGGTTGGGGGATGAGTACTTCCTAGAAAAAACTGAAGGATAGATAGAGACCCTATGATCCCTCCTCCACACAATCCCCTCCCATACAAATTCACCATAATTTAAAGAGAGAAAACAAATCTACTATAGCGTGGTCTAGGGAAAAGAGGAAGAAAGATGGAAAATTTCTGGAGGAAACTGAGGCTAAGATAGAAATATGTTATCAAGGAGAGGGACATGGTTTTCTCATGGAGGATAAAAAAGTGAAATTAATATGCTTGAGGAAAAAAAAAGGAAATTAATTCTTGACAAAGGAAAGGATTAGATAATCAAAAGTCAAGCAATCTAGCTGGAAGATGGGGATGAAAACACAAAGTTTTTCCACCATTTTTCAAACAATTAGAAAAAAATAAACATGGTTTGGGGGATTGAAAACACTAATGGGACCAGAGAAACTTCTTTCTCTGATATGGTGGCAGAAGGGGTGATTATTTCAACACCCTTTTAAATAAGGAAGCCATATACACTATTGAATCCATTCTTAATGTGGCAAGATTCTTGCCAAGATTTGTAAACCAAGAGGATAACCTAGCTCTTATGACATAAATATCTAAAGAAGAAATTCTCAAAACCTTACAAATATTTCAGAAGCATAAAATTCTTGGTCCAGATGGACTTCCAATAGAGGTTTTTCTTAGATTCTATGACTTTATTGAGAATGATCTCCTAAAAGTGGTCAAATATTCTCTACCCATAGGTCCAATTATGGCTTCTTTCAACACTACATTCCTTGCCCTAATCCCTTGAAATTTGATTTATTTAGGCCCATAACCCTCTACAACACTGTGTATAAAATAATCTCTAAAATAATTTCCCACGAGATAAAAGGAATCCTTTCAAGCTACATCGCTCTAGATTATTTTTGGTTTCTACAAGGAAGACATATTCAAAAAACAATAGGAGTTGCACAAGAAGGACTGCATTCTATAAAAACCAAGAATAAAAAATCTCTCACTCTAAAGGTAGATCTCCCAAAGTCCTTTGACTAAGTGAGCTAGTTGTATATTAAAATTATTCTCACACACCTTGGGTTCAACCATTCCTTCATCATATATGCATTGAGTTGTATTATCTGAACTTTATTTTCCATTTTGCTCAATGTTTCAACTTTCCCATTCTTAAAATCTAAATGGGGAATAAGACAAGGTTGTCCCTCTTCATAGCTCCTCTTTTTTTTTGTAGTTGAGGGAATTAGTAGATTCATAAAGGAATCCATTGTAAATGATAGATTCAAATGTATAATTTTGGTCCCTTTCTACAACATAACCCACCTCCTCTTTATGGATGAAATCCTCATATTTTGTAAAATTACAAGGGACATGGTGGAAAAACTACATGATATCATAGATCTCTTCTATGAAGCCACAATAATGAAAATTAACTTGGAAAAATCCATGCCGATCATATGGGGAATCTTAGATATAGAAAGGATTGGAATCTCTTAAAATTCTCCCTTTCAAACAGGTAATTTGAAGCTGGGATCAAATACTTGGGATTCCATTTATGAGAAAACTAGTTCAAGAAATATGACTAGATATGGCTCTTAGCTAAGTTGGAAAAAAACCTAAATACTTGGTACAATTGATGGATCTCATAGGGTGACAGATTGGTCCTAGTCAAGATAGTGCTACAAGCCATGTTGGTCTATTGGAATTCACTAGATTATAACCCAAAATGTATCTTGGAAAAGATAAAACAATGTTTTTTTCATTTCCTTTGGTTTGGAGAAGCTGGGAAGAAAATATTAGTACTTGCATCTTGGAAAAGGATAACAATACCAAAATCCCTTGGAGGATAGGGGTTGAACAATATTTTATTATTCTCAAATTTCATTGTAGATAAGAATGTTTGGAGGATCTTCGAAGTCACAAGGCTTTGGAAAAAACTTACTATGGAAAAATATCTCGCAAAAGAATTATTTTTGGACTATATTCGCAAGCCCCCCAAAAAACTACTCCTAGAGGGAAAACCCCCCCTTTAACTACACCAGGGTTCAAGATGTAGACATAGCGAATAACCATCTAAAATCTAATCAATTCTCTATACTACCCCAAATGTACCAAAACTAATGTAAATAAATCAAATGGATAAGAGATCATGTAACTATACCTTTGTTCCCACATCTGGTGATGATCGCCTCATGCTTGGAAGTTCCACTAACTGCATGTCTCCTCCCAAGGTTGACCTGCATCCAAAGATAGGAAAACAAAGAACTAAAATCATGGTATTCTATCCATAAGTTAGGGTTAGATATAAAATGTCAAGTATAAATCATTAAAAATACTCAAAACACCATCATTTGGAACAAGAAAATGTGATTCTTTTATTCATAATACAAATATTATACCTTACAATCTGAGTCGGCCATCATTCTACGAACTTGGTCTGGGATCCTATTTACCATGCTCCAAGTGCACCTTGAATGGAATTATTATTTCAACCTTCTTATGATCACCTCTATGGAAGGGAATGGGCTGAATGGAGGAAGAAGGGGTTGATGAGGGTATGTTGAGGCAATATCTCACAAAAGGAAACAATATCTTGGGCAAGGAGGGGAAGTGAAATTGGGAAGAGTTTCACTATTCTTTTGATTCGATTGGAAATGAGGCCGCAACACCTCCTTTTATATGACAAAAGGATGGTTATTCGGTTGGGTGACAGGCTATAGTAGGTGGATTAGTTGGGAAACCTCCAATATCCCATGAATTTCAACGAATTCCTTGCAACTTTTTATTTTTGCAAATTTTGCAAGCATACGCGGGTTGTAATGGTGCAACATGAGTATGTACACGAGATCTAGTGGTGTAGAAAGCGTATGTGCAGGTTGTAATGGTGCAGGGCATGTACATCTTCTAGAAAGTGTTTTTTTAAGAAGATCTTCTCATTAGTGCTTTGGAAGAATATGCAAGTAAGAGGGCCAAGGCCATGTATGCATGAGTAGGGAATTTTAGGGCTATAACAGATGCCCCCTAATGTGTGAGGTCAGAAGAGAAGCTGATGGCCGAAATACATTACAATATCTTCACCAATGTACAAAATCGAGTGATCCCATGACCAGAGTTTGGGAGGTGCCATATGCAAAACAACAATTGTCTCTCAGAGGTGGGCATACCCATGGTTGGGATGAAATAAATCATGGCTGCCAATCAAATACACTACATATCCATGTCATATAACTATATAAAGTGTATCCGTGAGAAATACACAACGGATCTACATATCAAAATCAGTTGAAGATATACAAGTATAGTATCCATCTTCAAGAAGCTAGCGACGCCTGATGGCTGGACATGAGGCCTTCAGAGCTCAAGCAACACTTTCAAGATCTTCAAAAATTAGGTAGGATTACAATGGGAGTGTAAAACTCACTACTCTGAGGTCTTCAACGGATCGTCAGGAAAATACATGAGGATCTCGATGATCAGGCATAAAACTTTGTTGATTTTGAATCTGGACTTGACTGGACTCTCGGGATGGCCAACTCATGAAGTTAAGAGCCAAACTGTAGAAAGGCCGACTCAGGTTGGGTGAAAATTCCCTTGGACAAAAGCACAAAATATGATCAGACTCAGGAAGCATGACATTGACATAAGTTCATGATGCAGTAGGCAACACAAACTCTCCATGTGTTTGGAAGAGTAACCAAACGGAGGAGGACACATCTCTATGCAGCGATAAAAAATTCCCAAGGTCATACTAGATCCCAATGCTTGATGAGAAAATAGAAGGATGTGCTTTTTCCAAGGGTGACTCTTTGCGCTGCTGAAAAAAGAATATAGATTCCCCATCCCCTCTTTTTGGAATATTTGATTTTTTTGTCTTTTTCAATTTTTTGAGAGCTTGAAAAAAAATAAAAGAATGCTACGTTACAAAGGAGGAATGAGTTTCGCAAGCAAGCATACTAGTTCCAAGCACAAGGAACACACTAATTATCAAAGAAAAGAGACATGTGCAGGAAAAGGACACTCGGGGAAAATTCCCCCATGGGTCAAGGTGTCAGGTCACATAGGCAAGAACTGCTACAAGGCTTGCGTATAAGGCATGCTTCAAAGGTTCAGTTGAGAGCAACATGGAGCCTTAATTAGGCCAAAAATGAAGAGATGCAAATGCAATTAAGAAAGACATAATTAAACACGCTTCAATATAATTTTAACGAGCCCAAAGAAGGTAAGCTCGGTATTGTTTTCACGTTTAGAGAGTCTGAAAAAATGTAAAAGAAGTCTCCAGGGAGTACCTTTTTCGGAGATAGTATGGTCGGTTCGAAAAAGGGGTAAACTGGCATAAAAAAGACATCTATTCAAAACCATTTTAATGAGTGTGAAAAAGAAAAGATCACTCAGAAATATTTTCAATTTTAAGGAGTTTGAAAAGAGCTTAACAATGGACTCACAACCTTTTTCTAAGTTTAGTATCCTTAGCCCGAAAAAGTATAAAAGTTACTGAGGAGAACTCTCTTGGTGACACAAATCTCCCGAGGCGTACCTTTTTCCGCTATAATAAACAGGATGGAAAAAGGGTTAAACTCATGCCAGTAGATGTTCTTCTGGTTCAAATTAATGAGTGTGAAGGAACAAGGTCACTCGGCGATATTTTCAATTTTAGTGAGTATAAAAAGAGATTAACTATGGACTCCATGGGGGTTCCTTTTTCATAGATAATCTCCAAGGCCTGAAAAAGGTGATAAAAAAAACCAAAGAGAATGTTCCTTTTTCAAATATTTAGTTCCTCAGGCCCAAAAAAGGGTTAAACTTACGCCTGTGAATACTTTTCTAGTGAATCGTAGTTCCTAGAGCATACGTTTATTCATTAAATTGACCGCTTGGATCGAAAAAGGGGTAAACTACCGCTAGACAAACGTACCTTCAAATTTGAGTTTGGCGAGCATGAAGGGAAACAAGATCACTTGACAATATTTTCATGTTTAGAGAGTCTGAAAAGGGCTTAAAGAAGACTCTAGGGGGATACTTTTCTCAGTTAATCTAGACAAGATCAAAAAGCATAAATACAGTCTCGTTGAATTTTTCTTTTGAATTTTAAAGCGAGCTTCAAAGACAACAAAACATGCTCATTTGGGAGTCCCGGGGTAAGGCCAAGCATGATGATGCACCAAACATATGAGGCTTAATATCATAACCATGAATGGACTAACAAGGAATCTCTAGCCTATAGTCATTATTGACAACATGGACGCCAAAATGAAACCATGATCTACCTAGGGCATGCATGTACAGGTAGGATCTACCACCTAATTACGACACATATAGAGCAAAAATGAAGGTTTTGTGTCACACTTCGGTGGGGTCGATCCTATGGAAAATCAAAAAGGACAACAAGATGTAGAAAGTGGAGATGAAATCCTAACTTATACGCAAAAATTTGGAAAAAATGACTTTTACCAAAGGATACCAAAAAGTGACCCATCCCCAAAAAAGTTACCAAATCAAAAGGAAAAGGGTACCATAATGTTCAATATGAAACTTAGAATCAGATACAAGTGATTTCCGATCCAGGAAAAAAGACAAAGGGGGTCAAAAAAGTGGCAAAAAGGGCCAAAAAAGTCTATAAATAGACGCTGACAGCTCATTTTCACCATTGCAGTTTGAAAATTAACCAAAAGGAGAAAAAATACCATTTTCTAAAGAATTTGATTCCAGGAGATTCATTAGAGGAGATGAACTTCCGCTTGGACCAAGTAAGTACAATTTCATCCCTCTTGCATTTCAATCTTTCATTTGTGCATTTAATTTTGTTTTTTAGGGGGTGTGCTCTCCTAAAAAGAGCATCCCTACCTGTACATATGCGACTGTACAGGTATGTACTTAGGCATAAAACACTCTTCGCACGTACATATGAGACTATGGCCAATACAAACCGTGTCAAGCTTGGAAAAAATTAAAAGGAAAGAGATAACTTCCTCCAATTTCCATGGAACATGATGTATGTCCACTGGAGGGAGAGGGAGAACGAGGACATATATATACTAGTCGAAGAGGAACCTATAGCCATTGCCACACTGAAACAGTGTGGGCTATGGAAGTTCTTCCAGTTGCCTTTTATGAGGGAACAAACCAGGTTACTTAACGCCCTTGTTGATTACTTGCACCCAGATGCAGAGGCATTCATGTTAGAGGAGAATAATTGACTCTGACGATTGAGGAAATATACTTCCTGAATGTCCTCTCGAGGAGAGGAGAACCATTCAATATGCATAATTCCCCCCTGGTCCTTTCAACATTGAGGAATACATTCATATGTATTGTGAGTCTCGCACTGAGAAGGTAGGTTCTCAGGTTCCTATACATAAGATCATCATCTTGACTCTTTGAGTGATCTTGTTACTGATTGGGCGGATTACTAGATCCATGGCCCTACACCAAGCCTCTCAGGCACACATGCACTTTGCCATTTAGTGCCAAGAGGCACATATCTTTGACTAGAGCACGACCATGCTTATGTGCATGAAGAGACAAATGACAAAGTGTCGGCAGTGTAGCAACAAAAGCTTTTGGTTTGACACTATTTTATGCTCTTTCTTCTTTGAGAGGGTAACTAGTCTCAGTCCCAGAGAGACGTTATGGGGGCATGTGGCCTCCTTCCCAGCGATATGCATATGGGAAGCATTGCTGCCACGACAGGGGGGAGGGAGGACCATATAGGCCTTCGATGACACATTTTTTGACTGGTGGGCATGGAATATTCTGGCGATTGAGGACTACCCCTATGTCAGGGTCAACTTTTCCAGGGATCCAGACATTCCCATGCCTCCCGAAGAGGAGCGGGGAGAGTTAGGTAACATTTTTTTAATGTTATTTAATTTTTATTTTATTTTATATATATCATTTTAATATCTGTATAGAGTATTGAATTTCATGTATCTGCTATGTACATATGTGGGGCTAGTGTAGCTAGCAGACTTTGTGAGGACTCGTCGATGTCCTCGACCAAAGGCGATACCAACAAAAGTTGGTGGACCAACAGCTGCAGGAGGACCTCCAGCTGAAGAGGCTGAGAGAGTTTTGAGATGAGTGGAGTGCAATCTAACTGTGCTCACTCGCACAATACCCATAACCGAGATCAAGGATCTCCCATCTTGCATGCAACCTCATGTAGTGAGGATGCCACAAACGTGGGTCAAGATTTTTCGGCATTTGGCCAACATCGTAGTGCATTATGGCAAGGCCAATAGGCCCTGTGCTTAGATAGGGTAGACTTTTGATGTGCCGAAGAAATCTTTTGTACATGTATTTTGAAGGCATAATCCCAACGATGTATACTGAACATTATTTTTGAGGCCTTCGTGCCCACCTATGCACTCATGACATGTTTATATATATATATACATCTTATTTGTATTATGGATTCCATTTTTTACAAATGTATGTACATGTGTATGTGTGTTCTTCTCTTTCTATGTGTGTTAAACATTCCAATCTAATAATTGATTAGCTAGAGTATCTGTCATATGATTAAATCTCCTAGGAACATGGACATATGTAATGTAAACAAAGTAACGTTCTAAGATATGTACCCTAAGGAAACGTCGGTTGAAATTAGGATCATAAACATGGTAAAATCCATTTAAGTGGGACACAACCAGCTGAGCATCTAGGTAGACTCCGAAGTGTGAATTTCCATGAAACAAAGCATCACAAAGAAAATATATCACTGCACTATACTCAACGACATTATTTGTAGCATCACCTAGACAAATACCCATGGAAGATAACAATTGGCGTCCAAGTGTGAAAATCACCCAAGCTATGTAAGAAAGCCTCCGAGTGTGTCATCTAGCACCATCTGCAAACCCAGAAAACACCTCCGATTCACTTGACATCTACCACAGAGAAAAATAAGACATAAATAACTACCCGTCCACAAAAGAAACATACAAAAACTGTATAAGAAAATGTACATATGTACAATAAGTCACCCAGGTGACCAACCTAAGAGTAATACTTCTTGAGGTAGAGCCCATTTCTAGGCTCCGCCAAGTCATTTCCTTCAAAATCAACCAGACGATAAGGGCCCTTCTTCAAGACCTATTTCATAATGAACGGTCCGAACCACATGGGTTTGAAATTTCCTACCCCTAGGGGATCTTTGTCTTGATCATAGACCAGGACAAGATCACCTTCAAAGAAAACATGAGGAAGAACAGACCAATCATACTGACACTTGACTTGTTGCTTATGAGCCTCATTAGCCTAGGTTGCATCACGAAGATGCTCATTGATTTGCTCAAGATATAATAGGTGTTCCTCAAGAGGTGAAGTGTCCGACAATAATTCCAATATGAACTTTAAATGAGGGATATGACACTCAACATGTAAGAGTTCTTCCAGCCCGTATATGATTTGAAAAGGTGAAAAAATGATGGAAATATTCATAGACGTTCGGTAGGCCCATAACGCCGATTACAACATCAAATGCCAATTTGACTTGACATAATTGATCGTTCGATGAAGAATAGTCTTGAGGGACTTATTCACAACTTCAACCTAGCCATTCACTTGTGGGTAATAAGATGACAAATGTTCTTTCCTCAACCCAAGCTTTGACGTTAACTCGGTCATCATTTTGTTTTGGAAGTGACTTCCATGGTTAGTGAAAATCTCCTTCGGGATGCTGAACCTTGATACTATCCGATTAAAACTGAAAAGAGTCATTGTTTCGCCATCATTGTTAAACGTTGGCATAACCTTGACCCACTTTGTGAAGTAGTCTACTACTACGATGATGTAACAATGCCCCCTGGCTGAGGCCAAATGACATGTAGTGAAATCAATCCCCCACTTAGTGAAAGTACCAACAACAATGATAGGAAACATAGGAGTAGGATGTGCCCACATATTCCGAGAGAACATCTGACACAGGTGGAACTTCTTGACCACTTCAACACAATCCTTGACTAACGAGGGCCAGAAGTAACCAACACATAGAATATTTTGGGTTGTTTCCAACCCTGAAAAATGACTACCACATGCTATAGTGTGACAATCATTCAAAACGAGCTCTTCTTCTTCATGGATGAGGCACCGGTGAAAAATGTAATCTACACCTCGATGATACAAATTGCCATCGAGTATGAGATAGTTTCGTTCCTGATGGATAATTTGTCGATGCTCATCACAGGAAACAGAATAGGGGCACTTCAAAGTCACGAGATAGACGTATATCTCCATACCAGGGGTCTGAAGATGTGATTAGAAAAATATATCCTTTGATAAGCGATTCTTCGGGCATGATATCACTAAACTTGACCGGACGTTCTGAAATAAGTTTGGCAAAGACCAAAAAAAATTTGGATTTCGTGGAAACAAAATCCAAGTCAAATTCCTGGAGGATTACAATCCATATACTTATCTTTCCTCCAATGACCCGTCATGTTAACACATATTGAAAAGGGTTCACAACAACAATGATGGTGGTCTTGCGAAGAAAAATGTAGTGATAGAACCATTGGACATCATGCATCGCTGCCAAAGAAATCTTCTCAATGTGAGATTAGTTCAACTTCGACCCAACCAGGCCTCGGATAAGGTAAGATATAACATGATCTTCGAGTATATCATCTTCTTGAACCAAGACCATCCCGATGGTCGACTCTGTAGCAGCCAAATACAACAAGAAATCTCTATTATAATCGGGAGGCTAGAGCAGAGGGGAAGATGTCAGGGCATGTTTCAGTGCTTCAAAGGAGTGTTGAGAAACTTCATCCCAATAGAATGGGACTCCCTTTTTCAAGAGACACACAAATCCTTTAGTGATCTCGGTGTAATTTGCGACAAAACTCTGAAGAAAGTTTGCTTTCCCTTGTAAGCTATGAAGATGGGATATCGTGCACGGGGGAGGTAATTGAACTATCGCCTCAACCTTGAGAGGATCGACCATGATCCATATTTTTGAAACAATGAAACCTAAGAGATGACCTGGCATCATGCAAAAACTACACTTGTTGGGATTCAAGTGAATCCAATAGTAGCAACATCGCTCAAAGATTAGTCGAAGATGAGCAGGATGATCAGATCTATTGGGAGAGAGTGATTCTAGATCATCAAGATATGCCTCGACCATATGTCTAATGTCATGAAAAGAATAAGACATATACCAAGACAAATAGAATTTGTTTTATAATGGTCTTTGGGTTTGATTTGAATCTGGTTATATCTCGAGAAACCATCCATAAATAAAAAGATCTCGCAACTAGCACATTCATCGACAATATTATCGATGAATGGGGTGGGAAAATTATCTTTCATTCAGGCCTTGTTCAAATCAATAAATTCCATGGACACGTGAATTGTACCTTGTTTCTTGTTAACCAGAACCGGGTTTGACATCCATTACATCAACTACACAGGGTAGATAAAATCGACTTTGAGTAGTTTTTTCTACTTCTACTTAATTGTTGCCGCTTTTCGAGGTTTCACTGGACAAAGCTTCTGTCAGACCGACTTGACATCATGATAAGTCATTATTTCATGTTCGAAAATTCTTGGGTCAATTCCTGGCATTTCCTCATAAGACCAGGAAAAAACGTCGCATAATTCCTTAAATAACTGAGTATAAGTTTGAATCTCTTTGGGGGAACAGTTTGCTCCGACGAAAAAATTATCCACAATGCCAAGGGTTCTGGAGATATCTATTGGGAATCGTTGTAGGGATACTTTCCATGTTACCCTTGGCATAAAATATGTGCATAGCCAGAGGATTGATAGGATAAGCACTATCTCCATTCATAGTCGAAACAAATTCTCCTGCCTATATTCTCCTTAACTCGGGAAGGAAGTAAGATCTATGTGTAGATCATCCCAAGGTCTATCGGGACCAGTCAATGCCTCGAGAATTGTTTCGTAAGAGGGAAAGACCAGGTCTAAAGGATATTTAGTGGCAAGAGAACCTTGAGCCCAAATAGGCTTGAGGAATGGATCTAACTCCTGTGGGGGAGTCGGATCGGGGTTGGACGAAGTTTGTTGGACAATGCTATATGCAACCTCAGCCATGAACAAGGGCATGGCCATGCCAGGATTCCCTGTCCCTTCCATAAAATCATATAGGGAAGGTAGAGTCCACAGATCGTTAAAGTAAGTCGTTTGAAATGACGACACTTGAAATATTGCAGCTCTAGGTTGGTCAGGGACACCCAATATAAGCTTGACATCACCAGAAGGCATCAGGTAATCAAAATTTCCCATAAACGATGGAAATAAACCAACACCTAAGTTGACAGTGCGAGGCTTTGGGTTATCAATCATCAAGACCGTGGAATCCCCCACTACTACACATGGGCGAATTATTCCACGAAATTTTTCCACATTTCCATTATTTTCATGTTTTTTTTAAATAGGGCGTAATTTTCGTCGATATTTCCATGAAAGTTTGTTGATATAGCCACGAATAGGTTTTTTTAACTTGGTCGGGATTTTCGTCCCTATTGCCACGAAATTTCATCGCTATTGCCACAAAATGTTTTCCTATCTCATTGGTCAGTTTTAACGACTAGTTGACTAGTTGATCTATATATACCTGACTTTAAGAGACTTTGCGACACAATTGCTATAGTTGCGACACTGTTCGTGGATTTTGTTTGAGCTGTTTATTTTTTCCGTCACCCACCAGTTGAACAAATCCAATTCTCGATCTACATAGCTCAGATTTTGAACTTACAAGGTTAGTATGTTTTCTTTATTGATGTACTCATTTAACTTGTAAATTTTTGTTCAAATGTCGAAATTTCATATAGCTTGTTTTTTCCTTGATAATATATTATTTGTGTAGTACCATATTTTATGTCTTTGGTTTTTGGATCTAGTTAATATATTCTATGGAAAAGGGTATGTGGATTCCATAATATTCTAGGCTTATGGAATCCACATACCCTTTTCCCTTCAATTGTAGCTAGAATGTCTCTCTCTTTTCATTGATAAAGATATGGAAGTGCTCTTGAAACTCAACCCTGATCGGTGAAATGATAGTAATTGATTGTCATTTTCTTCTCTCTTTTATTTTTAAGAACTAACAAAAAAACACCAACAAAGCTTGATTGAATCTTTGATACCACTTGTTACATCCCTAGTACCCAAATGGGATCACACTTGCATAAATTAAAAATAATATAACAGTGACAATAATGGTTGGGATACTTGCACACCTAATGGTTGGCTAGCACTTACTAATTCAATTAAATGAAGGAAGAAATCTCCATGAATAAAATCTTGAAGTTGATTGTTATATTGATAAATGATAAGTTATGGTATATATAANATAGGGAGGAAACTCATGTTTATAACAATAAGATACATAAACACTAACCCTAAACTTATGCTAGGTATATATGTCGTTATTATATAAAGGAAACATTTGTACACATATGACCTTATTATAAAGATGTTATCTATGTCGTGATTAGGCACATAAAAATCACTTTTAACTAGCCACCTTCAACCATCTTAGCTTATGGTTAACCACCTTTAACTTTCTTGCCTTATGACTAAGCACCTTTAACAAATGAACTTATGATTATATACCATACTCTTCCAATATAAATAAAGTCTATTTGTTTCAACTTTCTCAATAAAATCCACATGCCCTTTTCTTATATGTGATGTTGTTTCTCTCAATTTTTTATAATCACACACAATTCTAGATGTAGTGATTAAATCTAGTTTGTAGTTGATGTAACCTGTTTATAAACTATTAATAAGGAGTATATAAAATATAAAAAATTAATGACGAAATCTACGATAACATGATGAAATCTACTAGTTAGACAATGAAAAATGAGAACATGCCAAAGTGTCTTAGAAAATAAAATTGTGATCACTGTAAGTAGCATAAAATTGTGACCATTGTATGTAGATGCAAATCAACACATCATAATTTAAACCAACCCAACCCAATTGTGGATGAAAAGTGGTTGGCATTCTTTTTTTAGTGGTGAATTTCAAAGATTAGCATTTTGTCTACAAAACAACTTAGAGGCTAGTGTATGGTGTTGAGTGATTCAAGTTTGATAAATTTTGACCACTTTCGTTAAATGGTGTATAATTATTTTCCATGGTGATTCAGTACACACTACTCTAAAGTACAAATTGAAGCATGTCGATCTTAATAGTTAATCGATAATGAACAAAAAAGCATGTCAAAATGTCTTAGAAGAAATAATTGTGAGGATTGTAGGTCACTGTAAATAAACATATCATAATCGAAAGGAGTAGCTAAAATATCATGAAGGAGTAGCTAAAATATAAAAATTTGACAACTTACTGTTTGG
>ML787726.1:154908-182338 GCA_009831015.1 Picea engelmannii
CAGCTGCCACTACTCCTGTTGTTGCTACTCTGGTTGTCGATACTTCGAGTGTCGTTACTTCAAAATCGCTGCTATACGAGATGTCATTACTACAACTGCCGCTACTCTGGGTGTCATTAATTCAAAATCGTCATTGTAAGAGATGTCGTTATTACAGCTGTCGCTACTCCTGTTGCCGCTACTCCAGGTGCCATTACTTCAAAATTGCCATTGTACGAGATTTCGTTACTTCTATTTCTGCTACTTCGGTTGTCGCTACTCCAGTCGTTGATACTCCGATTTTCATTACTTTAAAATCACCGTTGTACTAGATGCCGTTACTCCGAGGTGCTGCCACTCTAGTCTCCGCTACTCTTTGGTTGTTTCTACTCCAGTTGCCACTACTCCTACCACTGCTACTATGGTTGTAGTTACTCATCTACACTCCCGCCAACATGGATACTGATATTTCAGCTACCACCACTTCCAATGTCACTAATCGAATCGACGTTGTCATATTCCAGGACTACATATGACTTTATTCCTACGATGATGCTTCTCCATAATAATTGAGTCACCAGGTACGTCCTCAACCAAATTTAATGGATTTGGTTACTATTACACATGGCATAGCCATTCACGTCTGAGGATGGTCTTAACTTTAAGTTTTGGGGAGATTTTATGTCTTTTCCCAAAGAGTCATCATTACCCTCTTTAATCACATGATTTCACAATCATTACTTAAAAAGTTTCAATGACGTTGTACACATAGGGATTGGACACACCCACCAAACCGTTAATCAACTACCAATATATTAAATTCATTGTCATATCATCATCATTACTTACCCACCACATCATTTAATTAAAAAATAAAATAAAATCCATGACTCTTTCCACAACACATTTTCCATTAAACTGTTTTGCCTATTGTTTCTCCTGAACGGGTCGCAGATAATCCTCGAGCAGGCACAGTCGACAGAAAAAAATGGGTGGTGGAGAATTAAGGTATGATCCAATAAATACTACACAGGTCCGTCGAAATCTAGAAGTCTGGCAAATTTTCCAGAATGTAGGTTGGGACGTGTATTTCGAGAGGTTACAGGGATTCGATGCAGACATTTCAACAGAATTTGCCCAAAATTTGGACAACCACTCCTCCACGGTCCTCGGATTAAAAATCAAAGTCATGGAGGAAACCATTGCAGCAGCTAGTGGGTTTCTAATATCCGGTCAGCGATGGTTTGTCCGGAAAACACCACTCCTGTAATTTCCAGAGATGTTTCTGCATGAAGGTGAAGAAGTAAAGACAAAAGGGAAAGGATACGAATGGAATTATCTGCCCCCTCCATGGGGTAGCACTGTTCGTCATAAGGTATGTGACATGTGAAGGCCACTCCTCTACCATTTACAAATATCATCTCAAATTTCTCACATCTCCGTGTTTCCAACAATGCATAAATAGGCCCTATTTTCTGTGTAATAACGTTCAACAGATGGCGCGAGTAGATCAGCGCTCATGCCAACCACTCAAAACCCTCACAAATCATGGCCTTTTTAATCTACTAGTCATGCATGCACTAGAGAAAATCCTTGTGAGTTGGTCAAAGTTCATAAGACTCTCGGAAGAGGAATTGGAAGAACGTATCCTATAAGTAGCATAAACCCTAGCAGAGAGAGAAGGACTGAGAAAGTTAGCAGAGGTTGCTGAAACTATTGTAGAAGGGCAGAGAATGGGTGATGATACATAGAAATCAGCCTCGGAAGAGGATGAGGAAACAAGGAAACCATCAGTGGAAGTTAGAGAAGTTGGGGGAATGAGGCAGGTCATTAACCTAGATTTAGAAGAAGAGGAAGCAAAGGGTTCTATTCCTCCAAACCCTTTTCCTGCACAAGAAAGAGATGCTTCTACTCCCTCAGCAGATGAAAAAGAAAGAGATGTTGCTACTCCCTCAACATATGAACAATAAATATATGCTTCTATTCCATCCATAGATGATCATGAGATGGATGCTGACACCCCTTCGTCTAATGAGCAGGAGAGGAATGTTGCTACTCCTCCAATCTATGAACAAGAGGTAACTGATGCTGTTACACAAGAACCAACACTAGAATATTATGAATTTCCTATCTGTGAAGATGGTGCAACTAATCCTCCCATTGGTGAGCAGGTAATGATTGATGCTATAACACAAGAACCAACATCAGAACAAGTCGTTCCTAAAAACCCTATTTTTGAAGACACAACAACTAGTCGAGTTTGTGAGCAAGAAATGACTGACGTTGTTACAAAAGAACCAGCATCAGAGCATGTTTCTCCTAAAAACCATGAACCAGAGTTGGGTGATGCAACTCCAGGAGAAGTGCGAGTTAAACAAGATCCATGCATAGAGGTTGCAGGAAATGAAGCTCAAAATTAGGTTCCTCCTAGGGGATGGGTTGAAGAAATTACTGTCAAATAGGAATTTGTCGAATTTTGTGCAAGGAAAAGAACCCCTATTCAAGAACTTTATAGGACAACCTTTAGAGAAAGTCTGCAATTCAATATTGAGAATTCCAAGCTAAAGAAGAAGGTGCTCTTCTTGAAGAAAAAAGCACAAAGATACAAAATAATTGCCAGGAAAGCAGTGAGGAGAAATGTCAAGGAGACTATTTCGGTAGCTACCCAAACTATTGACACTCCCACAGTATCGAAAACTACTGAAACTATCCATACTCCTAGAGTAACAACAACTACTCAAATTGAGTTGGTGTTACATATAGTAGCTACTCAGATCGAGCCTATCTTGCACACCTCTACAGTACCAGCAACCACTCAGAATGATCCTATTTTGCACACTTCCACAGTAACAACATCTACTCAAGCTGAGCCAATGAGAGATACAACTGAAGGTCAGGTAGTTTTGTTGAAAGTTGAGATACAGAAGTGGAAGAAAACTGTAGCCCAGTTTCAGACAGGAGCTATCCCTTCTTCAGTGCACCTAAGGACATTGAAAGACATAAGGGAGCAAGTTGCTAGAGTCATTGTTGACTATGAGGAAAAGTTGGAAGAAGAGAAGAATAAGGGAGAGAAACATAAGGAAAATATTACAGAGCTGGAGGCACATATACAGAGGTTAATAGATGACAAACACGATATGTTCGATATAACCCAGCAGGTAGTAATGTGTCGCTCCCCTTCTCTCATCTATGCACTGTTCCTTCATGAACAGTATTTATTTTTCTGTCTAGAATGTATTCACCAAGAGATGGTTTATAATATTAAAGACCCCATGCAGTTTATTAGGACCTTGAAAAGTTATGACATCCTCACACAACATCTCATGTGTGAACTGTACATGCACAACTACCTGCTAAGAGATGATAAAAAATTCAATCCAGTTCCTTATGTGGGAGATGTCCAATTGAGGGCCTTTCTTTCCCAAACCATTAACCAGGTTAAGTGGAAGAAGGCACTTGATTCTTTCAAGGAAAATTAGGTACGCAAACCCCTTCAGGTTAGAATGGATAACTTTCAAGTTGAACAAATCATCATCAAACATAACTGTTTTAGAAGGATTCCCAATTAGCCATAGAATATGGAAACTACACAGCAATGGTGTGTTGAGATTTGCATAAAGAAGTTGACCTATTGCAAGGAAGAGGCACTTGAAAACTGTGACCAGAGATGGGCCTTATCACCACCTGCTGTCAGAGAACGGGAAGCATTTGGGGCTCCCAATTTTCGCAGATCCATGGAAAGAATATCCAAGTATATAGAATGTATGAGGTTTTGTGGGGTTCGATGGCTAGGTTTGAGATTTTCATTCCCCATCATCTGGATGCCACTTGATCAATATCAGCCTCATTACGATATCCATGGAGAATGGTGGAAGGATATAATATTGACCGAGGGATATAAGTTTCCAGGGACATATATGGCTGAGGCATATGACATAGAAGAACTTCAGGCCCAATATCAAGGTTCTAACCTAGATTTGCGAAAGCGACGACCTGCACGAGGACGTGCACGTGACTAAAGTTTGGGGGAGATGTGTGCAACCACAAGGGTAAGAATTCACCTCTATTATGTCATTGTGTGTATTATTTCAAAAACGTTAGAGATTGGTTGGGGGTTTACCAAAGCAAATCACTAATCTCTGAAATCTCACAGGAACAGAGAAAACACAGTCTGGAAATATGATGCGATAAAGGATGCAGTGCAGTTTGCGAGTTGAAGGTGGAAAAGAGGACCTGTTCCATGGTCCAACATTATGTTATGTTAATCGGTTCAACCTTTGTGTATTTTTAGGAAGAGTTGGTACCCTAATATTGGGATGCTCTGTGCTCCACGAATTGTATAAAAGGCCGAATAGAGATAGAGAAGGGATTATCTGGTCAGTCAGCTAGCTAGGAGTTGTCCTGTATAAAGATTGCAACCTATGCAGTCTCGTTTTATTTAATGAAAATCAAGTTTCTTCCAAGTTTTTGAGTTTTTGTGGAAGTTGGTTCACCGTAGCCCTGATCAGGGAGTTGGGCCTGCTCTTCTGGTCAAGTGTTGTCGACTTATGATATGGTTTTGTTGTGGTTTTGTGTGGAATATATTAGATTTGTGTGTTCTGCTTCATTTACAGTTATCTTGCTTCATTTGAATGTTACAATTATTTATGTTTAAGCACCAGTTATCTAGTTTTTGTTATTTATTTTACTGCAATGATTGTTTACTTACATGATCAATATTGAAAGAAGCACAGTCTGCACATATAGTGCATGGTAGCCTGTAAAACATTCAAGCCTCTGGGTTGACAAATTAAATGTATTAGGTGGTAAATTTAGACGATATACCATACCCAACAGTGAGGATATAAGTAATTCCTTTCAATATACCCCACTACATAATAATTATAAAATCATGGTGGCAAATGATCCCTCGCTTACCTCTTCATAACTTTGAAAATCTAGAAGGTTGCAGGGATCATCGCTTGTTTCATTATAAATGACCAAGGACTATAATTGCATGTTTTCTCCTATATTCCACGTGAAGACCCTAAAAAAAAGTCCTAAATCCTGAGAAAGAAATGTATTTTGACTTTCATCTTCTGCTGGATTCCCTTCTGGCATGCAGGGTGGAAATTAAGACTATAACATATACTACTAGCTATTCTACTTCCCACCAAATTGCATTAATCCAAGTGAAATATTTTCTATCTCCCCTTCATCATGTGAGATTCCTACTCATTTATAGTGGTATGTGTTACCATTTGTTGGCATTAATGTGAGTACCCGGACTTCAACAAGTGAAATCATCCTTCATTTAGGGTGGTGTGAGAAACTATCACCTAGAGTAGTGTGATCACCCTTCGTTTCAAAACATTGTGATCACACTAACTTGATTTGGTGTGAACTAACCTTAGAGTTAAACATTTCCATTTCTCTTCATTTATATGGTATCATGTACCTTCATTTGAATAGGGTGAGTTACCTTTACTTGAATAGGTGTAAGTGTATTTTTTTAAACAAGTGCTCCATTGTTTGGATCTACCATTCTTTCAAAGCCTTACAACTTTTTTCGTGGGAACAACTTTGATTTCTTTCATTCACATGAGTGTGAGTAACCTTCATTTTTTTGGTAAGGGAATGAATCAACCACAAGGCTACAAGTTCCTCATCCAAAAATCCACAAACATAGTTGTTGAAAGAGTGTGAATGCCTTTAACCTCATGTTGTGATTATCCCTTCACATTAATAGGTTAAATTTTATATTCAAGGTAATTATTGTGACAAATCTATATTAATATCGATTAATGGTTGTAAGTGCATTGAAGTGGATAAGTAAAGGGTTGGCCCACTCTCACAAGCATAGTGATAGATTTAAAAAAAACACATCTCCCATATTTCCCCCATGGGATATCCCTACAAAAAAAAAATTGGCCTCTAGTTCAGAGCCCCAATATCTCAATTAAAACCGTTCATTCAAGGGAATGTATTTTATCTTCCATTTCATCCCAAGGTGCCTTGGGTTTCCCTTTTGGTCCACTAAGAAAGACACCTAATAAGTCCCAAAAACCCCTATGATAATCCCTTATCACATAAGAAACCCTTTGAAGGGTCAATCACACATGAAAATATTGAGTATGGGTCAATCATGAATCCCAACATTCAACTTCTCATGTAGATTTTTTTTTTTAAACCTAAAGGAAGCGTTGCACTATCGACGAAAGCTCATCGCACTTTTACATGGTTTTGCATCGCACATATAGCATCTACGTCATAAATTTTTATCTGCCAAAAATTTGTGACTCTATTGCCACGCTTTTTCATCACAACTTTCCACACTTTTCTGTTGCACGTATGGCATCTGCGTCGTAATCTGTTGGTAAGTTTTTTACTTTGGCACGGTTTTTCGTCCCTATTGCGACGAATTTTCGTCACTATTTCCACTCTTTATAAGGTAAACATATCTTGAGTATGATGACATGTGGAGGGATTATTTCTTCATTGTTTCCACGAATAACTGGTTCATGGATATAGCGACGAAAGAAGTTCCACGAAAAATAGTCTTTGCTTTCGTGGAAAGTGCGATGGATATGTGTGGCAATAACAACGAAAAACTATGGAAAATTTGGTCATATGTAGTAGTGCCCTGATGAAGGGTCAGGATGGGAGAAGTAAAACTGGTCAATAGTCACAATCCAACCCTCATGCAGAAAACACAAGACCCAAAAAATTGTAGCAACCACTACATGCATCACATAGGTCCAACTCTGACCTAACAACAAGTTGTAGTCGAGAGGCGCATCAACCACTTCAACTTCGACACACATGGTTTTTCCTCCCAACTGCATGGGGAAGGAAGGAATGATTCAATGTGGTCTGAACAACTGACCATCAAACACCGTAAGCAACGTAAGTGACGAAGACAAACCAGGCTGGCCAATGGCCTTCCAACATGCCAACGACATCACGCAAGTTGATGCACCCTCATCAATCACTGTACAAAAAATGTTCCAAGTAAAAGATTTCGTGGTATAAGCCACTACTATCTGAAATGCAACGTGCTAAGGAAGATGGGGTTTCAAGTCGGCTGGATAAAAAATGATCGCTCCTAGGTTACAAGTCTCTGCCAATCCCAAGGCGGATAACAGAGCTTTTCTCTGCGAAGGGAAACTCAGTAGGACTTCCAAATAAGACATCGTGAAAGGGGTCTATACCAAATATTCCATAATGAATTAGTTCCAGGCAACCCTCACATTTGAATTATGATAATCCTTTTTAATTCAACCTTTTGGGATGCGAGTCATTGTTTCGCTCACCATCTTCTCAATCTGAAGAGGATTTGGTGGGTTCATGGATTCTTTTCCCCTTTCAAAAAATTTCAACATTCTGTAATATCGAGCCCTAGTCGCTATATTATCCTTGAAATTCATCATGTAAATATTCATGGCCGGTTTATTACTGGTAGTCGTGGGGGATCCGTGATTTCCCCCTTCCACGCTTGAGCATGCTGAAGCTTGAGCCATGTTTTTCCCATGTGGAATTTGGTTTGTCTGCACAACAGGTTGTTGCTGTGCCAATAGCTTCTAAGCTTCTACAAGTCGAGGGAAAAAATGATTTGGGTGGTCTTCCGTGCAAAGATTACATAGATACTTTGTCTTCCTCTTCTCCGTTTTTCCCCTGCCAGCATTGTTGGTAGCCTTTTTGTAGCCTTTACCCTTCTTGTTCCATTTTTTCTTCTTTCCCTCAGGTTGTTGGTTGGCCTCAGGGTTTGTCGACTGCACACTATCTACATCTGACACTTGGGTAGGGGGAACAACCGAACTTAAGGTCTGGCTGGCCACAGTCTCTTGTATCGACAATTGTTGCAATTGATTTGACAACAGATCAGTGGAATTTCCTTGTGCTAAGCCCACAATACCATCGGCATGGGGTTCAAAATTTTTCTTGGCCATATTGAGAATAGAACGTGGCACATATGGAAAAATCTCATAGAGCATGCCAGACTGAGAGTAAATTAGTCCAAGCTGTTGCACTCTCATTATCACCTCCTCCTCTAAAAACACTCCAGAAGTCACTACATTCTTGGATATGCAAGGCACCAAAGACTTCAAGAACCACTCCAGCAAGAAATTCAGAGGGACCTAGACCTTAATCAAGCTCTTTCGACGCCTCCATTCTCGGATATGGTCCGATATGTGGTCAGCCTTGGTTTGCTTAAAGTTGGCCAACAATTTTGTGTTGGCATCGTATCTCATAGGTAACTGGAAATGGTTCAAGAAGACCATTGACAAGTCATTGAAGTAAGAATACCTTGAGTGGTCGAGCTCAATATACCATTTTGCGACACCCCCTATGAGAGTGCATTGAAAAAGGCGCAACTAGATGGAGTTGTCCTTCAGTGAGTTTGACGAGAACCATAAGTGAAACATTTTCACGTGATCACATGGATATTCTCTAGGATTTCCTTCAAATTTCAAAATATCTAAGGGAAACTTAGTCAGCATGGGGGGCCAACGTGGATCGTGAAAAAATTAATAATGTTGACAAGTCTAGTATAAGTAGCATTTCTAGAAATGACAGTTTAGGTTGAGTACTATGTATAGGAAAATAGGGTCTTGGAGTTTGACTAGAACTAGGTTGCCAGGAAAAGTTGGACTGCTGGCCAGGGTTCTGGTAGAAACCGTGGTCTTGACCAGCATATAGAAAATGCATCTGTTGGGGTATCATCGGCTGAATCCCGTAATTGGATGACATATCTTGTGTGGGGATTGATCCCTGCGTTGTGTTCCAAGGATTTTGGAAGGGGATTTTCCTGACTGATCCAATGGGCATGGGTATGGAGCCCTACCCAGGGTTCCATTAAGCATTGAAGGGGTTTCCCCCGAGCGAAATCCCTTGTGAGGAAACTGATCCCTACCAAGGATTCCAAATACCCTGAGTGGAGAAAACTCTAATCATCGCTCCCTCTGAAGGAATAGTACCCTACACAGGGTTCTATTGCCCAAAACTCAGGTTTCCCCCAGCTAAGACAACAACCAAAGAAAAAGATTTTTTCCCAAACATGCCAAACAAAGAGAATGGAATATATCACACTGGTGTTGTGTAATATGAAGGTCATAAAATGCCTACTCCAAACAATATATGATTAGCATTGGGCCTGATTGGTTCCTAGAAAGCACTACCGAGCAATGGGGACAGAGGAGGTATATGACCCCCACCGTAAGGGATAGCATTAAATGGGACTGAAGCACCCCTGATGGAACCTTGCATGATGGCGTTTGAGTTCCCTTTCCCCAGACCCATGGTCTGTAAGGTGGAGTAGGTGAGAACTGATTTCGAATCAAAGTTGGGCATCCCATACGCGAATGGAGGGCCCGTCGTACTCTGGATAAACAAAGCGATGGTCGATGCCGATAACGGTATTAGATGGTGCAAACGCACACCCCGAAGCATGTCTTCTCTCACCAGGACCTTCTCTTCCCTAGACCTGAAGAACAAAGGATGTTCTTCAAATCCCTTATCGGGAATTTTCTGTACCCACAGAATATTCTCCTTATGATCCCCCTTCCTCCTATCAAGAAATCGGCCTTCGCATGATAGCGAATCCTGAACTCATGGGATCGGGCCTTATAAATCCCCGAACCCCGATGAAATACCCACGTCACACCTTCCTCGTCTCCTATCGGGAAATTCCTTATCGGGAAATCGAAACTTACGATGTCGTAAGTTACTTACCTCTCGTATCCCCGATTCCCGAACTCCGATGCCACATGTCCTCCACTTCAGGCATTAACCTTGTCGGGAAATCGCGTGTCGGTTTTTCACAATTTCCGTGGTGTATGTTCACGGGACCTTTCAAACCCCGAACTCTGATAGCTTGACACCTGTTCTCCGCTCTATAGGGTATCGCGAAATTGCGATTTCAATTGCAACAATTTCCTTGTATGTGGAAACCCCGAAACGCCGAACTCCGACCCTTTAGGATCCTCAGACACGTGTCCTTCCGAACAACGGCTCTGACCGGTTCAGGAAATCATGGATCGCGATTTCAACCTACCAGTGTTTCACGACTTCATAAATCCCCATATCTCGAACTCCGACTCTCCGGGATCGTTCGCCACATGTCCCTGCTGTTTGGACGACTTTGATCCTATCGGGAAATCGCGGATCATGATTTCAACATATGCAATGTGCTTGACTCCGGAAGTCCAGAAATGCCAAATCCCGACTCCTCGGGATCTCTCTCCACATGTCCCTCCGATCAAGGGCTCCGACTGCGTCGGGAAATCACCGATCGTGATTTCAGTTTGCAAGAGTTTCTCAACTCTGGAAACCCCGATGCCTCCAAACACCGACTTGCTAGGATCTTCCGCCACGTGTCCTCGCTGATGAACAGTCCAAAGCGCTCGTCGAGAAATCGCGGATCACGATTCCTTGATGCGAGATTTCTACCTCCTCAGAAACTCCGATATCTAGATGGACTGAACCCCGACGCTCCCTGACTCCTTGCCACGTGTCCGTCGAGATCAACGACTGAGATCCTTTCTCGAGATTTCGAGACTTTCAAGGTCTTGATTCTCTTACCTTATGAAACCCCGATGTCGCCAATATCCCGATGACTCCTCCTCTGCTCGCTGGGGCTTAAACCCTGCGCAACTTTTCGGGATCTAACGGCTGGCGGGTGACTGGTCCACGATCCGACGGTTCATGACTCCTGGAAATTGAACTCCCAGCGCAATCGTAACCTCTCCACTTCTTCAATAAATCCAACGACTGACAGGATCCTGTCGACCTCCTCTACGAGATCTTGACCGTCGATTCCTTTTCTCCTTTCTTAAGGACTTCTTGGCACGGAATCCTCCTGTGTAGTCTTCGATAATGATATCATGAAGGTGCTATGCCTCCTGAGATTTTTCCCCTCTGATTCTTCAGAGGAACTTGCGCGCACTCCTTGCGGCAATCATTCAACAATTTCCAAGTGTTGAATCCTTCAGACTCTGCACAATCCTGTAGCAGCAGTCTTCAATTCTCCTTTGCCCAGATTTACAACTGAGACTTCTCTCCATCCTACGCACTCCTTGCACGACTTCAACAATCCACTTTCACTTCTGAGAGGTTTGAGAACAAGAGTTTAACTTCCGAGCCTTCTGTCAACGCACTCCTTGCGGACGACTCAACTGCACTCCTTGCAGGAATCCTTGCTCAAAGAGAAAACAACTGTAACTCACTTCACCTGCTCTCAAACTTCTTTATTACTACATGAATTCATTCACACACACAGCATAACAAATTCATAACAGGAAGTAATACTCAGAGAAATTAACACACACACATGGAGAATAACACGACAACCATGAGTCTGAATCAACTTCTTCTATTAACTCACGATCTGTACATGGATGTCTTTTACAACTCCCTGCTATTCTCCTATGCTCCTACTTGATAATAATCTATCTGGTTCATATTACAATGATACAAATGAGGSTGTCTATAGTCGGTTTTCCCTCTTCCTTCTAGAAGTATCTAATCTAGAATTTAATTCTATCTACCTGCAACTACTACTATAAATGCCTTTGGCTATCTCAGACGAGAGCGTATGGCTCGAGGTCTGATTACATTCTTTCCAAGGCGCCTAACATAAATGGTCTCATTTATGTTTGCGTGTCAACTTCAAGGGAAAATTTTGAAAATTCGAAAATTGCGCTGGACGTCTTCCAGCTAACTTCCGCTTCCACGTTGGTTGCTTGTCATGAGGGATGCTCCTGCATCATACTCCCTCGCTTGAAAATTTGCATGGGCTCCTATCCATGAGCTCCTGCACGGTATGTCCATGCTTATGAATCTCTGCTTCAGTCTCCCAGCTGGCATCTTCAACTGGATGACCCTTCCACTTAACCAAATATTCAAAATATTCTTTCCTCCTGGTTTTCTTTCCCACTCGTTTGTTCAATATCTGCTCCATCTGTGGCTTCTCTGCAACTGGCATCTATTTCTGCCACTAGATCTCTGGTTGTTCATCACTTTCGGCTCCTGCTTCATCAACTTTATATGGATATAGATCCGAAACATTAAATATCAGAGATATTCCAATGTCATATGGTAACTCGATTTCATAAGCGTTTTCTCTGAATTTCTTCAAGACCTTACATGGCACAATGTTTTTCATCTTCAGCTTGTTGTATGTTCCTATCAGGAACCTTTCTTTCCTCAAATGTGCCAGAACCAGATCACCAACTTCGAACTGAGGTTGTCTCCGATGCTGATCTGCTCTGCACTTGTACTCCTGACTTGACTTCAATAGTTGTTGTTTCACCTGACTGTGAAGCTCCGTCATTGCTTCAGAAAATTCTCCTGCACCAGCACTGCTAGTACCAGTCTGTTCTGAATCCCTCAATTCAGAAACTCCTCTTGGCTGCATTCCATACACAATCTGAAATGGACTTTTTCCTGTTCTCTTGTTCACTGAATCATTGTAAGCAAACTCTTCTTATGGAAATATGGTATCCCAGCTACCATGGTGCCCTGTCACCAAGCTCCTCAACAAATCTCCCAGACTTCTGTTGACCACTTCTGTTTGTCCATCCGTCTGAGGATGATAAGCAGAACTAAACATCAAATTAGTTCCGAGCTTCTTCCACAATGTTCTCCAGAAATGCCCTATGAATTTTGTGTCCCTGTCTGAGACTATGCTCTTCGGCAATCCATGGAGTCGAACAATCTCCTTGAAAAACAGATTTGCGATGTGATTCGCATCGCTGGTCTTCTGGCATGGGATAAAATGTGCCATTTTAGAAAACCTATCTACTACCACAAATATTGAATCAACACCCCTTTGTGTCCTCGGCAATCCCAACACAAAATCCATGCTAATTTCGTCCCACGGCCTCTCTGGTATGGGCAAGGGTTGATAAAAACCCGCATTCTGCTTCCTTCCCTTTGAATGCTGGCAAATCCTGCATCTGTCCACAAATTTCTTGACTTCTGACCGCATCCCTGGCCAAAAGTATGACTCACTCAGCTTTGCAAATGTCTTATCATGGCCAAAATGTCCTGCCAATCCTCCACTATGCTTCTCCTTCAACAAGTTCTCTCTCATGGAGCAATTCAGAATACACAGTTGATTGCCTTTGAACAACAATCCGTCCTGGATCACATACTCTATCCATTGACTCCTGTCTCTGAGAACTGTATTCTCAGCTGCTTCATAAGCTTCCTTGAAGTCTGAATCATCTGCATACATGTCCTTCAGATCATTAAAACCTAACGTCCTGACTTTGAACTCCTGCAACAACAAACTTTTCCTGCTCAAAGCATCAACAAATTTGTTAGCAGTACCAGAAATGTGCTTTATTACAAAAGTGAAATTTTGCATGTATTCGACCCACTTAACATGCCTCTGATTCAACTTTTCTTGTTGAGTCACATATTGTAAAGCATGGTTATCACTATATAAAACAAATTCCTTCGGAATCAAATAGTGCCTCCATTTCTTCAATGCCTGTATGATGGCATAGAACTCTTTATCATATGTGGAGTATTTATCCTTCGCTTCATTCATCTTCTCGCTGAAATATGCAATCGGCCTATCTTCCTGGCTCAAGACTACTCCAATTGCAAACCCGCTTGCATCACATTTTACCTAAAATGTTTTCTAAAAATCTGGAAACACCAGAATTGGTTGCTCTGTAATCTTTCGTTTCAACAAATTGAAACTCTTCTCAGCCTCTTCCATCCAGTGAAAAGATTTATGTCTTTTCTTCATTGTATCCATCATTTCTGCACTAATTCCATTGAAATTCCTGATGAATTTTCGGTAGAAACTAGCCAGTCCATGAAAACTCCTCACCTCAAATACATTTCTTGGTGATGGCCAATTCTTGATTACCTCCACCTTATCCGGATCCATTCTCAGTTCATTTGCAGATATAACAAATCCCAAATAAACGAGCTCTGTCTTCATGAATGAGGACTTCTTCATATTTATCAACAGCTTCTCTTGCTGTAATCTCTTCATCACAATAGCCAAATGCTTCAAGTGTTCAGCCTTTGTCTTACTGAAAACCAATATGTCATCCAAATACACGATGATAAATTTTCCGATGAACTCCTTCAGGACTTCATTCATCAACCTCATAAAGGTACTCGGTGCATTCGTCAAGCCAAACGGCATGATAAGCCATTTGTACAAACCTTCGTTTGTCTTGAATGCTATTTTCCATTCATCACCTTCTCTCATACGAATCTGATGATATCCACTCTTCAAATCTATCTTTGAAAAAAATTCTTCTCCACTTAAGCAATCCATCAAATCATCCATTCTTGGCAATGGGAATCTATAACTGATAGTTATCTTGTTGATGGCTCTCGAATCAGTGCACATCGTCCAGCCTTCGTCTTTCTTCAGACTGAGTACTATTGGAACAACACACAGACTCAAACTTTCCCTGACCAAGCCTTTGTCCAACAATTCCTGGACCTGACTTTTAACTTCTTCGTTCTCATGCGGCGTCAATATGTACGCGGCTTTGTTCGGTAAACTAGCTCCTGGTATGAGATCAATGTGATGGCTCATGCTCCTCATCAGTGGCAATGAACGAGGTAGTTCGTCCACTACAATATCAGAGAACTCTTCCAGCAGTTCCTTAACTTCTCCTGGAAAATCATCCACTCTTGTGCTAGTCAGAACAATTCTCGGTTTTCTGACCACAAAGAATTGTGGATCCTCCTTCTTAACTTCTGTAAGAAGTTCCTTCCCACTCATGAGAAGTACTGTTTTGTTTACCTCTGACTTCACCTCTTTGTCTTCAATTGGAAACAACATATGGGTCCTCCCATTCCTCTCCAAGATATATGTATTCTTTCTCCCATCATGGATCACATTTCTATCATATTTCCATGGTCTACCCAGCAATAAATGACAGACATCCATAGGAATAACATCACATAAAATCCTATCATTATATCCTCCTATTTTAATGTCAACTAAGCACTGTTTAGTGACATTTACCTGATGTCCCTTCTGTAGCCATGAAACTTTGTATGGATTTGGGTGATCGGTTGTCTCCAACTCTAGCCTCTCCACCATCTTGGTTGAAACGAGATTGTCTATGCTTCCGCTGTCCACGATGACCTTGCATGCCCATCCTTTAGTTTTGCAAGCAGTCCTAAAAAGACTGTTCCTCTGTGCTGAGTTCTCCATTTCCTTCTCTGGCGTCAAAAGGAATTTTCGCATCACCAACGATCTTTCGCCTTCAGCGTACTCTGCCTAAAAATCTCGCCTTTGTGCCTCGGCGATATGAGTCTCTCCTCCATCCTTCTTCCTATCTGGACAGTCAACTGACTTGTGTCCATATTTTCCACATGTGTAACATGTGATGACTCCACCTCTTCCTCTTCCTCTACCTCTGGTACGAGGAAATCTATTATTATCATCATATCCTCCTCTTGGCTTAGTATGTTGTTCCCTTTGTTCAGCATATGGCCTTCTCTGTGAGGTTCCACCTCTTTCTGTCTTTCCTTGAGGTTTCTTCCATTCCTCCTTGGATTTCTAGGTCCTTTCCTAGGCAAATGCCTTGCCTCTGGGCTGACTTCTGCCTCGACCCCTCTGACTTTGTTTACGGCTCARCTTCTCCTCATATTTCAGAGCCAATTGGTAAGCATCCTCCACAGTTCGGATGGTCGCCAAATTTAGTTCATCCTGAATTTCATACCTCAGGCCATTCATATACCTGGCCACCTTTTCATCATTGCTTTCACGATGACCTGCTCTAATATTCAACCTGTAAAATTCCTCGGTGTACTCTTTCACTGTCATCATCTTCTGCCTCAGGTTCTGCATCCTCCTGAACAGAGAAATTTGGTTGTCCTTGGGAATGAATTTTGCCTTCATCTTTGCAATCATCCTGTCCCAGCTCTTAATTTTCTGCTTGCCTTGGCAATGCCTGTCATCTTGCAGTTCATCCCACCACAATGTTGCATGTCCTTTTAATCTTGTGACAGCATGTCTAACCTTCTTATCATCCTCGATATCTTCATAATCGAAGTAAGTGTCAAGAGATCTAATCCAGTCTAGCATCTCTTTTGCATCTAGACTACCTTCATAAGCTGGAATGTCCATCTTTGTTTTTGAACTCATCCGAGCGATAGCCTTAATTAAATGCTCATTAGCTGCATCTTCTGCTGGGGCCTCTTCTTCTTCATGTTCAGCATCACCTTCATCCTCGGATTCACTGATATCTCCTGCATCATCTCTTCGCCTTTCTCTTATCTCCATGTCCTCCATTCTGGCATGAAGATTTCACATTCTTCTTTCTATGTCTGGATTCTGTCCTTGCCTCCCTCTGTCTCTGGAAATTTCTCTTTCTCTAGACAATTCCCTTTCTCTGGACAATTCCCTTTCCTCCTCTAGATTGGGTGATTGTCTACCTCTTCTCCTTGGAGGCATGGTGAATTCTCCTTTTCTTCTCTGCTACAGAGAAATTTTCTAGGCTCTGATACCACTTGGTGCAAACGCACACTCCGAAGCACGTCTGCTCTCACCAGGACCTTCTCTTCCCTAGACCCGAAGAACAAAGGATGTTCTTCAAATCCCTTATCGGGACTTTTCTTCACCCACAAAATATTATCCTTATGATCCCCCTTCCTCGTATCGGGAAATCGGCCTTCGCGTGGTCGCGAATCCTGAACTCACAGGATCGGGCCTTATAAATCCCCGAACCCCAATGAAATACCCATGTCACACCTTCCTCGTCTCCTATCGGGAAATTCCTTATTGGGAAATCGGAACTTACGATGTCGTAAGTTACTTACCTCTCGTATCCCCGATTCTCGAACTCCGAGGCCACCTGTCCTCCACTTCAGGCGTTAACCTTGTCGGGCAATCGCGTGTCGGGTTTTCGCGATTTCTGTGGTCGATGTTCACGGGACCTTTCAAACCCCGAACTCCGATAGCTTGACACCTGTTCTCCACTCTATCGGGTATTGAGAAATCGCAATTTCAATTGCAACAATTTCCTTGTATGTGGAAACCCCGAAACGCCGAACTCCGACCCTTCAGGATCCTCAGACACGTGTCCTTCCGACCAACGGCTCTGACCGGTTCGGGAAATCGCGGATCGCGATTTCAACCTACCAGTGTTTCACGACTTCAGAAATCCTGATATCCCGAACTCCGACTCTCCGGGATCGTTCGCCACGTGTCCCTACTGTTTGGATGACTCTGATCCTATCGAGAAATCGCGGATCGTGATTTCAACATATGCAATGTGCTTGACTCTGGAAGTCCCGAAATGCCGAATCCCGACTCCTCGGGATCTCTCTCCACGTGTCCCTTCGATCAACGGCTCCGACTGCGTCGAGAAATTGTCGATCGTGATTTCAGTTTGCAAGAGTTTCTCAACTCTGGAAACCCCGATGCCTCCAAACTCCGACTTGCCAGGATCTTCCACCACGTGTCCTCGCTGATGAACGGTCCAAAGCGCTCGTCGGGAAATCACGGATCACGATTCCTTGATGCGAGATTTCTATGTCCTCAGAAACTCCGATATCCTGATGGACTGAACCCTAACGCTCCCTGACTCCTTGCCACGTGTCCGCCGAGATCAATGACTGAGATCCTTTCTCGGGATTTCGAGACTTTCAAGGTCTTGATTCTCTTACCTTATGAAACCCCGATGTTGCCAATATCCCGATGACTCCTCCTCTGCTCGCTGGGGCTTAAACCTTGCACAACTTTCCGGGATCTAACAACTGGCGGGTGACTGGTCCACAATCTGACGGTTCATGACACCTGGAACTTGAACTCCCAGCGCAACCGTAACCTCTCCACTTCTTCAATAAATCCAACGATTGACGGGATCCTGTCGACCTCCTCTACGAGATCTTGACCATCGATTCCTTTTCTCCTTTCTTAAGGAATTCTTGGCACGGAATCCTCCTGTGCAGTATTCGATAATGATATCATGAAGGTGCTATGCCTCCTGATCTTTTTCCCCTCTGATTCTTCAGAGGAACTTGCGCGCACTCCTTGCGGCAATCATTCAACAATTTCCAAGTGTTAAATCCTTCATACTCTGCGCACTCCTGCAGCAGCAGTCTTCAATTCTCCTTTGCCCAGATTTACAACTGAGACTTCTCTCCAGCCTACGCACTCCTTGCACGGCTTCAACAATCCACTTTCACTTCTGAGAGGTTTGAGAACAAGAGTTTAACTCCCGAGCCTTCTGTCAACGCACTCCTTGCGGATGACTCAACTGCACTCCTTGCAGGAATCCTTGCTCAAAGAGAAAACAACTGTAACTCACTTCACCTTCTCTCAGACTTCTGTCTTACTACATGAATTCATTCACACACACAGCATAACAAATGCATAACAGGAAGTAATACTCAGAGAAATTAACACACACACATGGAGAATAACTCGACATCCATGAGTCTGAATCAACTTCTTCTATTAACTCACGATCTGTACATGGATGTCTTTTAAAACTCCCTGCTATACTCCTGTGCTCCTACTTGATAATAATCTATCTGGTTCATATTACAATGATACAAATGAGGGTGTCTATAGTCGGTTTTCCCTCTTCCTTCTAGAAGTATCTAATCTAAAATTTAATTCTATCTACCTGCAACTACTACTATAAATGCCTCTGGCTATCTCAGACGAGAGCGTATGGCTCGAGGTCTGATTACATTCTTTCCAAGGCGCCTAGCATAAATGGTCTCATTTATGTTCGCGCGTCAACTCCAAGGGAAAATTTTGAAAATTTGAAAACTTGCGTTGGACATCTTCCAGCTGACTTCCACTTCCACGTTGGTTGCTTGTCGTGAGGGATTCTCCTGCATCATTAGACCATTGCCCGAAGTAGAGGGAGTCGAGACCACTAGGATCTAGACTGATGAAGGTGGGGAAGGAGGTGATATGCCCCCTACGGTAGTAGATGAAATAGGAGTATGAGGACTCCCAGATGAAGTAGTAGTATTCACTTCCATTGCCGCTTGTAAGACTATCTTGCACTCAGAAGGTGTCACCTTAGGAGGGACAACTTGTATCAAGATCGACGCTGACAAGTCAACGATCATAGGGTTGGATGGACTGATATATCTTTCCTCAGGGTCAGAAATGGTAGGTTCCTCTGGGGTCGAGTAGTCTCCTCATAGAGAAGGCTCAGGCACAGTTTCCCATGGCTCGGTCACTTTGAATGACCCTTGTTGGTCAAGTCTTCTCTCTAACGGTCATGGGGGTGGATCCAATAGAACTGGTGATAGACCTTGAAGCCTTTGTGACTGGTGGAGCTGTTGATATCCCACCTTGTGAAATGATCAACTGACATAGTAAGACTTAACTAGCATTTAAACACCAAGCACACACTAAACATTTCCTATAGACAAATCAAGCAATCGACTATCTAGTAGGAAGGACAATTACGCCAATCAACACTAGAGAAATTAACTGGTGTAAGTGCAACTCGAACACAAAAGCACCCTCCGGGTATACTCTATGAAGTGTTATCCAACATCTCCCAAGGTACCAAGGTATACCCCCATAGTCACCCGTGTAAGTCCCTAGAATATGGGAAACTAAGTTTCCAACTCACAGTCAGTCACTGGGCGAGCACAGTCAATAGTCAAGAGGATCACAATGAGCAGGATAACAAGTCTAAAACCTATCAAGGCTATCGAGAGAAAATGGTACAGAAGAAAACAAAGGATATCGAACAGATTTGAGTTCCACTAAGCCACCTCAAAAAATGCAGTCGGTATTACTACCGAGACATATCCTCAATATGATTTCCCCACTACGTTCAATTCGGATTTGGAAGGGTTATCTCTGTTGCCTTTCCTCATGTGACCTCTTGTTTATCCCTTGTGTTAGAGGGGGGTCTCGAATAACTTTTACGACATCAAACTTAAACACTCCCTTACTCAGACTCCAATTTTTGATTTAATATCCATGAAGAGTGTTGGCATAGGGGCAGACCTAGGGTTCAATGCTACAACAACGCACCAACAAAACCATAACTACTGGCCTTTTCGACAATTCCTGCGAAGTAGATGAAGTCTCACCCAAGATAGAGGCAGGGGTGGTTGTAGGACTCTAGTGTATGCAACCTTAGCTAGGACATAGATCTGTGATTGTAAGACCTTAACAGAGAAATTAGTTATTACAGTTCATTAGAATTCATCTTTAGTTCACAGCGCAACTAAACCCTAACAACATATCAGTGCAGTATTCACACAGATCCAACAGATTTAAGTACAAAGAACACACATAGAGATTAGATCTAACATTCATTCACATTATTCAACACTAAATTATCATATCAGATTCATCTATCATCTAACATCGCACTAAGCATTCAATCATATAAACAAGAGAGCAACCATAAAGCACAAAGCATTCACAACACAGGATATACGTGGTTCACCCCCACCCTAGGGCTACGTCCACCAACTCTTCTTCTCTTTATTATCTTCTGTCAAGTGTCTTACAGGCACAAAGCACTAGAACACTACTCCGCATAAGACATGAGATTTGTGTGCACTTCACCAAATCCTCCTTACCCAAGTAGATCTAAGCATAAAGCCTTACAAATTCTATGCACAAAGAACTACATATGACTTTCACTTAGCTCTGCAAGCCTCACAGAGTATGCACGAAGAACTTAAAACTATTAATTGCACTTAGAACAACTTACAACCCTTCGATCACATATATCAAACTCTAACAATTAGCACACTTAGGGGCTCTTCTTACATCACCTAACTTTCTATTTATACATTACAAAATTGGGCCTAAACATGGGTAAACCCATGGGCCGACATTCTCATACTCATTACATAAGTTCAAAACCCAAAAATCCCTAAAAAGGGGCTGAGATCCCATGATCTCCACTTCGTCTTGTGGTCCACATTCGACAGCCTGTCGAAGTCCAAAAAATAGGTCAAACATGACCAAGGATCCTCAAAACTTGGTCAAGGGCCAATGGGCCCCCAACACTCACCTGTGACCCATCCCGAGTCACTCTGATTTGGGTAATTCTGCCTCAAAATCCTTGAGATTGAATCAAGCTTCTTCGACCTGTTGTTGTTCCATGGCCTCCTTCTCAACGAACTCTTAGACAAAAACTTCATTGACAGGTCCCTCTAAGCGTTGTTCAACTGCAGTGACGACTTGATCTAGCTCTGCTCCTCAGCCTTCGATCTTTGAGAATAGTTGGCAAACCTCATCCTGTATAGGTTGGAGCCTCTGAGTTACTTCCATGAATCTGATCTGAATGGTGTGGACCTACTGTTGAGAAATGCGCTGCTCTTGGGATCATTTCATCCTTTCAACAACTGATAGGGGCTTCAACTGTGCCTGTATTGTTTCTGCTTTCTACTTCGCCTCCTAGAGATGTGACTCTAGTGCCTTTAATTACGTATTCTCAGTGATTTTCTCATAAGTCTGGGCACTGCAATCAGTTAGTTGATTACATTCCATGGCAAGGGCCTTTATTCTCTCAACTGTGCTTTGAGCAATTGCATCTCTTTGATCCCTTACATCCTGCAGAGTACTGGGCACTGTGCGGAGCTCTAAGTCGGCTATTCTTTTTTGTAGTTGTTGGATATCTTCCGCGAGCTTCTCTACTTGATGCTTGACGTGGTATTTTTCCTTTGTCTCTAATCTTGTCACAGAGCAGAGTGCTCTGTTGACTACTTCCTGTGCACGACGAAGGTGAGCTTCGGTCACATCAGCTAGTCGATGGAGTTGGGTTGGCTCATCTCCCAACTCTGGTTCTCCTGATGGCATGGGCGTAGTGGACACTACACGACTAGACTGAAGGGCCTGCTGTATCCCTTGGATTTCGACCATGATTCTGTCTTACATATCCTCCTTCTTGGCTTCCTATTTCTACAATATTTCCTATGAGGCATCATTTACAGTTGTGATGATGAAGTCAAAGTCATCAATAGTGAGCACAGTCTGCATCTTGGTCAAGGTGGCTCTGGATTTCTTTCGGGAAGAGGGTTTCTTGGGAGAAACTTTCCTCTTCTTCAAGAGATTAGCCTCATCTCTAGGCAGTGTTACTTCGCCTTTATTCTTCTCATCTTCTTTTCCATTTATCTCTTCTACTTCGTCATCACCCCCTCGGCCAGGTGATACTGAGGCAGTATTTTCTGAGGCGTTTCTTAAGTATTGGACTTATTTGATCTTCTTCCTTTTGCTGGTTCCAGGTGTGTCATGTTCTTTGTGAGCGGACTCTGGGTTGTCAAGTTCATGATTAGATATCTTTGCAGGGTCAGTGGGGATAAGGAAGTCTGCTGACCAATCCTTAGTTATCTTCTCGAGGTCCTCTTCTATGAGCTTATAGTACGACTGAAGCTCCTTCTTATGTTTGTCGACTCACACAGTGATATAGATGAAGTATCGATCTGTGTGGAACTTCATGAGGGGTCAAAACCATTGTAGGGTGTTCAACATCATGCAGGTTTAAGCTTCAATATCCCTCTTCAACTAGAGATAGTATGTGTGAAAGATTGTGTTTGACTGCCACTGTTTTCCCATGTCGTTTGAGTACCAAAACGTGGCGAACTTCGCAGCAAGAGGCTCGAACGACTCAATGTCCTGTAAGGTCGCACCTTACGGAATCTCCCAAGAAATAAAAGTGATGAGGATTAGGAGCCAGCTAAAGTGGAACTCATAGCCCTGATCATGTGCTTCACAACAGTCTAATTCTATATGATTAACTAGGTACTTCACCCAGTTCATCTGTACACCTTCCACACATTTCTCTGCGAGGTCAACGAAAAAGCCTCTGACCTGTGTGGGTCTGTTATTCCTTACTAAATTTCCTGCAACTAGTTGGCATGCTAGGCGCACTGTGCCATTCTATATGGATTCTACCATGTAGCCTCACATCCCCTTATCAACATCGCCATATGTATCCTTGATATTCTGGGCTAATGCATGATCTATGGCTTTCCTTGAATAGAAGTCCTGTAGGTCAGGTCCTTGCATACTTAATCCAATGATCCTATGGATCACCGTCAGATCAACTGTGATACGGAGGTCTAGCCATAAGTAGCCGCCATGGTAACCTAAAAATAGGATCTTGACACAGGTGTTAACTTCCCAGTTCCTTCCAAAGTGTGGGATTTTCATTACATTCAAAAAGGTGGACTGTGCGAGGTTCATTGTCCACAATTGGGGTATTATCTTCGACTTCTTCCCCTTCATCCCGGTCAAGTATTTATACGAGGTGAGCATACTATGGTTCTTGTGGTCTCCTAAGTTGAAGTCACAAAACTTCAATGTTGCGATCTTGTCCTGCTGCACTCGAACTTCGCTTATCCCCTTCGAGAGGTATGCAGTAACCATGGTGTACTCAAAATCTCTTGGCACACTATCATGACTCACTGCACCGGCTAGAGGCAAGATGTAGTCGGGTAATATGGTTGGAATTAGCTTCGCATTTTCTAGGTCATCTATGTGCTTGGTTCTCTTTTCTGTGATGACTCGAGATGGTATGGATCTGTGAGTGGTTGACGGAGAGGGTTGTACTCCTCTCATCGATGATGCTTGAATAATTGCAGACATTACTTTCTCGGCTATGAGATCAATGAGAACTTCTTCGACGATTTTCTCCATAGTGCTGAGCTTGTCTGACATACACGCTTAGATCAGATGGATGAATGAGTGTGCAAAACAATAGAACTGGTGTCGATCTTACTAATCACAACGTGGTAGTAATGAGTTCTGTCTGATACAATTCGAAAAAGTGTTCTTGGTGTAACAGTCGATAGAATAAGTAGACAACAACGTAACAGATCTTTCCAACTAACAAGAGACCTTCATTAATTCAATTCGGTATGTTACGGTGAGGTCCCAACGGTTTGATGGGGGGATTTCTAACCATAAATTTCATTCTACCCGTTCGGGGTATCGGTCTAATAGTTATACTGTTCCCAATGGCTATATTTCTTCACCATGGCGAGTGCCATGTGACGTTGTTCTGATATCTCGACGAAGTTCCATTTTTGTAAATTTTCCTTCTGCAAAGTTCCCTTTGGAACCTTCTATAAATTTTCGATATTTGATATCTTCTTACTTATTTTTCTAGCCTACTTCCTAGTGAGCTTCATCTCGGTATTCCTCTTTCCATTTTGATTCTTATCTCCTTTTGGCATAGTAACTTTGCATTGTTGAGATTCTTTACTAGGATTCACGGGAAATACTTCTTCTTTATCTGTGGTAGGTGTTTCAGTCTTCTGTGAGTCTTATTGTGTTATTTCAACTTCAACATCCACAGTCCTAAATAGCTTCGATCTATTCTCTTGTTTCTCAATCAAGTGTGTGATCCTCCTAGTAATGAAATCTTTTAATTCTTTCTTTTTCTAGTCTAAGACTTCTTCTTCTTTCCTTCTGGCCCGATCCCTTTCAATCCAAGTTTTTCCTAGTAATATAGCAAATGGGGCGTTGTTCTCAATAAATTTAACAACTTTAAAATCTTCCTCTGTCGAAGTTCCATGAGCACTCATAGATATATGGGTAAGTCTTCCACATAGGTTTATCAACTTTCCTCTAAATAATCCTATTCCTCCCAATGAAGGAATCATAACAGGCTTTCCTAAAATTTCCCAAGTTCTTTCTTTCATGATATTCACCTGTGTTTCTTCATCCAGAGTACAGTCAATGTCGAAGTCTCCTATTCTTACTTCTATTTTCTCTTTCTCTTTTAAGATCTCTGATAGATTAGTATCTTTGTGGTCATTCAGGGTTTCTTTCATCTGTAATAGTACAATCTCTGACTCCTTCTGGGGTTCTTCCATGGTCATAGTTTTGCGGCCTTTATCAGGGTCTACTTGTTCCATATTCATTCTTTCAAGTTTAGCAATCATTCTAGGGAAATATAAAACGTCATGATTCATAGCTTTACAACAAATACAACTAGGTTTTCTACCAGGGAAATCCTTAGCAAGATGTCTCGATCTTCTACAAATGTAACAAAGAGTTAACCCTCTCTTTCACTTAAATGATCCCAATCCTTTCCTGTACTGTGCACTAGGATCATGGTATCTAACCCAAAAAAAAATATTTCTAGGATCCTGCATTTATTTGTTATTCCAAACATTATTTCTATGCATAGGTATAACATATATTTCACTATTCTTATCAGATCTAATTATATCAAATCTTCTTTCATCTAGATACGCCCTAGTTTTCAGGCTAGGACAAAATTTATCAAACATACCTAGATCCATATTCTTGAAACAAAAAATTCCACTTATCTTACTTTCGGTAGAGCACAAAGCTTCTAGATCTAAAACTTTTTACTATTCTTACCTCAATTAGAGCACAAAGCGTTCAGATATTACCTCTTTTTTTTGGATCTGACTTCTCTTCTTAGCACAAAGCTTCACAAATTAAGTAGAATACTGTGCACCAGTGCAATAGATCTATGCACAGAGCGTTCACAGTTTCAGGTCAGATCTTCGCACAAAGCTTCTTATTCCTTAGTTCCCAACAATCATAGTTTTAGGTCTCGACAATGGAACCATTTGTTGGCATAGGGGTAGACCTAGGGTTCAACCCTACAACAACATACCAACAAAACGCTAACTATCGACCCTTTCAGCAACACCTACGAAGCATATGAAGTTGTTGGCAGCCAATCCATTTTTTTTTGATTACTCTCAAAAAGATGCCTACACCCCTTGTCGTATTACGAAAAAAGTATTGTCGCATTATGCTAATGGACATTCATCTTATTTTTTGCGACAATTCCAATTCAATTTTGATTCAGTTTTCACAACTGAAAGTGTGAAAACACTTCTTTCGTTGATTAGATTGTCGTCATCTTTGATTGATACTTGATCACTGGTTTATCATCTGATTGCTAATGTTGTATCAGACTTATGTTTTTGAGACATTCTTGATTGCACATTTGGATAGATTTCACTGTTTAAACTTTTGACATGGGAGTTATTGGTTTTGTTATGATCTTATGAAAATTATATTGGATCTGGTCATATTGTTTTTATCCTTGCTATGGGTTTTCACTCGATTCTTACATGAATGAATTTTATTGTATGGTTCTAAGACCTTGGGATACAAACATATATGATATGATATGCACCAAATACATTGGCAAGTTCATAAAGATATGATGGCAATAGTTTCAAGGCACATGAGTTAGTCATATTCAACCTCACGAATTGATACTTGGCATGCTATTTGCAAAGTTTGCTTATACGTTGGTTGTTATATGAGTCTCGAGCTATGGATTAACAGTAAACCTTGTGATTAAGCGGTTGATTAAACGATGGAATGGGCACGTTGAATCGATACTTAATGCAGGTACTGTGTTGGTTTTAAACTTAACACTTGGCGCGTTATTGTCATATGAGGTGTTGGTGCTAACTCGGATGAATGGCACGTAGAAGTGGTGATTCACCCATTCGCTGGTCGATGCATTTGTTTAAATGATTATGGTTTAACAGCTCTGAAAAAGGTAATTAATTCTATGCGTGGCGGTGGTAATCCCACCACCTTCGCACGCATGGAGTAGTAATCGGTCTCTTCGGGCATTCAAACTATGGAAACCCTCCCTATCCATTCTGTGCATTCGGTGTGAAACCCTGCTATGAGCAGAGGCTATGGCTCCTGTGGTGAGGGCCGAACCTAATGGCAGCCAAGCTCTGTTAACATTCGATGGTGCATATGCCGACCTCGAAGAATTTGGGTGGCTTTCGTTTATACAGAAGTTTGATGGTTTCAACATCTCTGTTGCTCGGCAATTCGCACTATCATTTGACGGTTGTCGAGCCAAAATCGGAGACCTCCAACTCGAAGTCACCGAACACTCTCTCAGCCTGGCAACTGGTCTACCTGTTAAAGGAGAAAAGTGGTCCAAAAGATTTAAAGTAAACGACGTCCCATGGACTTTGTTGTTTCTCTCTCGGATAGTGAGGTCATGCAACAGAGGACTACCTGCGAGTATGCTGAAACCCCGCTGGCATAATCTATTGATGATCCTCAAACAGTTTGTAACGTGTGAAGGTAGGTATGGATTTGTTTTCCTGTTTCATCTACGTTTGCTGATGGTGTTTATGGGTTTTGAGTTAAGCTTGCCACATTATCTACATCGAAGCCTATTTAAAATGGCTAAGAAGTATAAGAAAATTCAGGCTGACACTAGCCTGTTCCATGTTGGGTTAATTAAAATGCTGGTTGTTTATGAACTGGGTTTACGTCGAGATTCCTGGCCCGATTTCCTCAACCGCAATGTTTTTGAGGAATCAAACCCTTCTCCAATCGATAAGCCTGTGGTATCTGAGAGTAAATCTATCCCTATACCCTACAGTGTTTTACTTCCTAAACCTAAGCTTGACTCAATTGTGGATTCGCCTATGGCTGTGACTAAAGTTGCTAAGCCCTTAACCTCAGAGGACAGGGCAAACACTACTGCTCGAAACAAGAGAAACGCGAGGATGA
>ML787726.1:193030-233321 GCA_009831015.1 Picea engelmannii
CCTGTCAACAGAAGTCTCACCTAAGGTAGAGGTAGGGGTGGTTGCAGGACTCCAGTGTCTGAAACCTTAGCTGGGATACATATCTGTGATTGTAATACCTTAACAAATCACTTAGTTATTACAGTTCATTAGTATTCATATTTAGTTCACAACATAGCTAAACCCTAACAACAGATCAACACAGTATTCACATAGATCCAATATATTTAAGAACAAAGCACACACATAGAGATAAGATCTATCATTCATTCAAATTATTGAACACCAAACTATCATATCGGATTCATATATCATCTAACATCTCACTAAGAATTCAATCATATAAACAAGAGAGCAACCATAAAGCACAAATCATTCACACCATAGGATATATGTGGTTCACCCCCACCCTGGGGCTACGTCGACAAACTCTTCTTCTCTTTATTATCTTCTGTCAAGCGTCTTATAGGCACAAAGCCTTACAAATTATATGCACAAAGCACTACAAATGACTTGCACTTATCTCTTCAAGCCTCACACAGTATGCACAAATCACTTACAATTATTACTTGCACTTAGCACAACTTACAACCCTTCGATCACATAGATCGAACTCTAGCACTTAGCACACTTAGGCGCTCTTCTTACATCACCTAGATTTCTATTTACACATTACAAAATTGGGCCTAAACATGGGTAAACCCATGGGCTGACATTCCCATACCCCTTACATAAGCCCAAAACCCAAAAATCCCTAAAAAGGGGCCTAGATCCCGTGATCTCCACTTCACCTTGTGCTCCACCTTCGACAGCCTGTTGAAGTCCAAAAAATAGGTCAAACATCATCAAGGATCCTCAAAACTTGGTTAAGGGCCAAAATAGAGTTTTCTCTCCAACCTAATTCAAGGCGCTAGCCCTAAGCTAGTTGGTTGACCCTACAAACAAAAACTCTAGTGTATTTTAGATTAAGCGTTATTTTTAAAGGCTTGATTTACTCATAGGGTATGGTGGTGAAACTAATGGTGTTGTAAAGAGACGAAAAAGAAGAGAAAATTAAGGTACTTGAAAGAAAAATTACTTCAAATTCAAAAGCAAATATTTATAACTAACGCTTTGTCAAATTTTCTTAACTAACTTTTCAAGATCTTGTCAAGAAAACCTAAAACTACTTTCTCTCAACTACAAGCTACTTATGTTTCAAGAAATCAAGAAAGAACTTGAAAAATAGACTCTTTTCCATTTTGCAAATAACCAACTCTAACTACTTTACCAAAATGAAATGCAAATCGTTTTTTTTGAATTGCTTTAAAGAGAAAAATTAAAATGAATCTTTTTCTTTTTTCAAAGAAAGTAAACAGGATAAAAAGAAAACTAAAACAAGACTGGAAAATACCTCTAGCCCACTGCGGATAAGAGGGAATCAATCAAGAAACCAAGAAGGCAGATCTATAATTCAAGTAAACTGAACTCTAAACCCAAGCTATGGATGTAAATAGAGACTCTGGGCTGATCCAAGAAAAGCATGAGAAGTGTGAAATTCAATCAGGAAAGAGGAAAAATCCCTCTTTTTCAAAACTTTTCCTGAAACAGAGACGCAAGATGTTGCATCAGCAGTCTGCGTATGTACAGAGGTCGTTTATTGAGCATATCACGTATGTACATACGTTGACCCAATATAGGGCGCGTACACCTCTGTATCTCTTCAAAAAAATAAAAGAACAGGTAGTCTTACAGGGTAGGGACAACTTGTATGCACCTGAAGGTGACTAGGATCCCTTGAAAGACTCAGAAAACTTGAAAGAAACTTGAAAGAAAAAAAAAACAATAAAACAACCCAAAATCCCCTAAACAACCCTAGAGGTATCCCTAATATGGTCTCCATTTCTTCTAGTGGTAAACCCCCCCCCTTTAACTACACCATGGTTCAAGATGTAGATAGAGAGAATAACCATCTAAAAGATAATAAATTCTCTATACTACCCCAAACATACCAAAACCAATGTAAATAAAGAAAATGGAGAAGAGATCAGGTAACTGTACCTTTGATCTCACGTCTAGTGATGATCTCCTCACGCTTGGAAGTTCCATCGAATGCACGTCTCCTCCCAAGGCTGACCTGCATCCAAAGATAGGAAAACAAAGAACTACAAGCATGTTATTCGATCCATAAGTTAGGGTTAGATATAAAATGTCAAGTATAAATAATTAAAAATAATCGAAACACCATCATTTGGGATAGGAAAATGTGATTATTTTATTCACAATACAAAGATTATATCTTACAATCTGAGTCAGCCACCGTTCCGCGAACCTGGTTCGTGCTCCTCTTTACCATGCTCCAAGTGAACCTTGAATGGAATTCTTCTCTCAACCTTCTGATCACCTCTATGGAAGGGAATGGGGTGAATGGAGGAAGAAGGGGTTGATGAGGGTATACTGAGGCAATATCTCACAAAATGCAGCAATATCTTGCGCAAGGAGGGGAAGTGAAATTGGGCAGAGCTTCACTATTATTATGCTTTGATTGGAAATGAGGCCCCAAAACCTCCTTTTACATGACAAAAGGATGGTTATTCAGTTGGGTGATGGGATATAACATGTGGATTAGTTGGGAAACTTCCAATATCCCGTGAATTTCAACGAATTCCTTGCAACATTTATTTTTTGCAACTTTTGCAAACATACGTGGCCTGTAGTGGTGCAACATGCATATGCACACAATCTTTAGTGGTGCAACACGTGTATGCACACGAGTTGTAATGGTGCATGGCGCGCACATATTCCAAAACATGGTTTTTTAAGAAGAGCTTCTCAACATTTCTTTGGAAAAATATGCAAGTAAGAGGGCCAAGGCCATGTATGCATGAGTAGGGCATTTTAGGGATATAACAACTACAAAATGATATAATCATTTGGAAATTAATTCTATTTACTTTCCCTTTGATATGAAATTGGATTATCTGGAAAATTAGAAACAAAGATAAAGTACTCATTGGATTAGACACTTGTATATGATGTAAATAAAATTATAAAATCCCATCTCACCTCATTTGTGAGCTACAATGAAATGGGTCCCATTCTTTTGCATTGTATCTTGTTCCATAGCTGAGCAGAACATATGAGAGTGGTATTATATGAGCATAACATAGGAGGAGATATTCTATAGTAGCTACACAGGCCACAGGTCAAAGGAAACTCCATAGGGAGTGCATGTTTATTTGTACTTGCATAATTTCTATACCAGAGAAGGAGAGTAGATCATCCTCACCTTCTATCTAGGTTTTCTCCCATATTGTGTTTCCCAAGTCATATATTGTGTTTATTTGTGGATGGTGTGATTGTATTTTATTGTTCTCTATTTTTCTCATTTGATCTATTTCATCTATAAGAAGAAAAAGTTAGTAACCAAATATTTTGGAGATCTAAAGGAAAAACAACCTTAACAATAAAGATTTTTGTATTTTATTAGATATGTTGTGACAAACTGTTCCAGTGGAATATACACAACAATTTACAGATCATATTGGTACCAAAGCATGTTTTTCTTTTGAGTATTTGCGGGAAGTTGCAAGATCCAAGAATCATCTTAAAGAGAATTTGTAGAAACCCTAGCCATGGTGGATGAGTTTGTTCATAATAACCCTTGATATACAACAAAAGAGATATTTGAATGGTTGTAAGTGAGAGTTACCGACATCAATCGCAATATGAAACTCCTCATGGAATCTCTAGCAATCAATCTTGTATAGTTATGATATGATGGAGGATCTAACTTAGATATCGGATTAGAGGGGAAATTGGGAAATTCAGAAGACTTGGGAAAGGAGTCACGGAAAGAATCAGAGAAAGAGAAGCCGAGTTCGAGTTCCATTAACCCTTCACAATCACTATTTAATATGGAAGTAAAAGTGGACATAAATACATACCAAGGTGACATATATGCATTAAAGCATAATCATTGGTTGAAGTAACTAGAAGTTTATTTTAGCGTTCACCATATATATGAAGGGAAAAAGATTTCATTTTCTATATTGAAGTTAGAGGGCCATAATTTAACTGATGGAAAAGCCACATGGAAACACTTAGGATAGAGGGAGATCCACCAATAACTATCTGGGAGGACTTCAAAACCCTAATTAATTCACAATTCTACCTTATCGTGGATGTAGAGGACCAATGGATATAGTGGCTCTACTTCAGGCAGAGGTAGGGGCATAATGCACTCACCACTAATTTTAGAAAGACAACCATCATGATGGGTATCTCTCCCAAGAACCCATATGTACTCCTCAATTATCTGGGGGGGTTACAAAATCATCTACAAAATAAGGTGATGTTATTCAATCCAAGCAAAATGGATGAGGCATGTGTATAGGAAAAGTACCTAGGAAACATAGGCCAAAAGAAGTGGCAACCAAGTGGTTCGAAGCAGAAAGAGCACCATGAATCTTACAAGGAGGGGAATAATAAGTGTAAAGGGGTAAAATATAAGAAGACAATAGTCACTACACACCATTGCAAAGATACCAACAACCATTTCAATGATTGCAACATTGATGGCCACACCAAAGAAACGTGTTAGAAACTACATCCATATCTAAACCCAAAGAAATGCAAGAAGGATAGAAAGAAAAAGAGCCTTCTAGTCATTGATTCAATAAATCAAGTTGAAAGTACCTCATATGTGGATGAAAATATTTTCTGGAAATCTATGCATAAGGAGGTGAATATGAGTAACCTTCATCACGAGGAAGAGAAAGAGATGAGAAATATCTTCCACATCAATATTCATGTCAAGAAGACCAAGATAGATTCTTTGTTCGACTCTAGTTCATATGATAATATCATAGCAGCATATTTGGTCAACAAGCTTGGATTGGAGTTTCACAATCATCCTAGCCCCTGTCCATTAGGTTGGGTAAACAAGGATGCAAAGATAAAGGTATCAAAGTAGTGCAAGATAAAATTTTCTATAAGTGTTGATTTTATTGATGAAGTGGAATTGGATGTAGTACCCATTGATGTATGCGGAGTAGTTATTGGAAGCCACTACATGTATATAAGGGATACAATCTTCATGCGGAGATCCAAATAGTGCCTACTAATAAAGGATGTTAATTCCTACATCATCAATGCACATAAAGGAAAGTCAAAGATCTCACTAGTAAGTGCGAACCAAGCCAATAAGTTGATTAGTTCTAGTAAGAAATATATTTTTCTTTTCTTAAGAGAAAATCGATCTAACGATGAGTCAATTAAAGTGAAGGAATTCATGGAGGGGTTTACTAAATATAAGATAAATGAATTGGAGTTGCTAAAGGAATACAAGGGAGTGTTCTAGGAGACTAAAGGGATACCACCTAAGAGGGAAGAGGAGCATGAAATCCAATTATTTCCAGACTCCCCGTTGTCAAATATTGGGCTATATAGATAGTTTTTTCTAGAAGTGAGTGAAGTGAATAAGTAGTTGCAATAGTTATTTAAGTAGGGTATGATTCAACCAAGTACCTCATCTTGTGGGTAACCCATAATAATTGTGCCCAAGAAGGATTGGACTTGGAGAATGTGTATCGATTATAGGGCATTGAACAATATTACACTGAAGAATCAATACCCTCTTCCTAGGATCGATGACTTGCTGGACCAATTGCAACATGCCAAGTAATTCACTAAGTTGGATTGGAAATCAAGATATCACCAAGTACGAATCAAAGAAGACGATACTTAGAATACTTCCTTCAAGACAATGAAAGGTTTTTGTGATTGGTTGGTTATTCCATTCAACTTATACAACACATCAAATACATTTATGAGACTAATGAATGATGTTTTACACCCTTATCTAGATTCATTTCTTATTGTCTATTTGGATGATATACTGGTTTATAGTGCTAGCTGGTAAGAGAACATATCACATCTTATGCACATGTTATAGACTCTGAAGAAGAACCAGTTGCTAGCCAGTCTCAAGAAATGCATTTTTTTATCAATAGTCTTTGGTGTATTTGGGGTATGTGACTGGTGGAGGGAAGCTCAATATATATTCTGCAAAGATGGAGGCCATCACGAAATGGATAGTTCCTACAAATGTCACTGAATTTAGGATATTTTTGGGGAATAACAATACTTTGATAAGTTCATAGATTCATTTTCATCGGTAGCAACACCACTCCAATCCGTAACAGCCAGTGGTAAGAGTTTCCAGTGGGAGGAGAATCAAAAGAAGGAATTTGATGAGATAAATAGAAATATCAATCAAGCACTACTTCTTTTGATACCAAATTTGCAGAAGCCCTTCGAAGTTGAGACATATGTAAGTGGGTATTCCATGGGAGCAGTTTTGATGAAAGGAGAAAGGATGATATGCTATCATTTTGAAGTATTTGATGGGGTGGTTCTCAACTACCCTACCTATGATAATGAGCTTTATGCCTGGGTAAAAGCTATCAAAAAGTGGAAGCATTATCTGATGGGAAAGGAGACCATCATCCACAAAGATCACCAACTGATACAGTATTTGCAGGACCAGAGTAAGCTACAACAAACTAGGCATTACAAGTGGATGGGGTTTTAACAACAAATTCATCTAGTCATCAAGTATAATAAGGGTAACATAAATAAGTTGGTATACATTCTCTCACTTCCACCCACATCCAAGATTACAACTTTGGTAAATTTGATGCACATGGAGCCTTTTACCCATGATGTATACAAAATGGCATACACAAAAGATGAGGACTTAAAGAAGGTGTTTCAACAGCTAAAGGGCCAAATTCATATATAAGAAGGTGATGGAAAGGATTAATATCATTTATAAAATTGTTTACTCTACAATATTGACAAGCTCTATGTCCCTAAAGGTGAATGACTGGAGCTTATTACAGAGGTTCACACCTCCAAAGTTGCAACACATTTTGGTGTTGGGAGGACAATTTCCAATTTACAGAGGGATGTGTATTAGCCCATAATGTAAGAAGATGTAACACGATATATTAGAGGATGAATACTTTGTTGCAACATCAATCCCAGCAAGAGGAAGCAAGGTCTATACCATCCCTTACATGTACCCACTAGACCGTCGGAAAGCATTTCCATGGATTTTCTAGGAGGTTTACCAAACACACAGAAGGGACATGACTATTTATTTGTGGTAGTTGAAATGTTCAATAAAATGTGCATTATGATTCCTTGTAATAATACCATCAAGGTATAGGAAGAAACACATATTTTCTTTTAATGAGTTTGGGTTCACTTTGGGATACCAAGGAGAATCATTTCATATAGGGATACCACATTTCTCAGTGCATTTTGGACTACATTGTGGGAGAATATGGACACTAAGTTGAATAGGTCTACAAAATTCCATCCACAGATAGATGGGTAGATAAAAGTAGTTAATTGGACATTGGTGCATATTTTGAGGAGTTACAATCAGAATCATCCAAAGACCTGGCATGAAAATATGATCTATATACATCATTCTTATAACATAGTATTCCACACTTATATTGGTAAGTCACCTTTGGAAACTTTCTTTGGATAGTTTCCACCTTTACCCTTAGATGTTGTATATGGATAGCAAGGAGGATTAAGGGAGGACCTCATAGGAGATGCATTAAAGGAAGAAACAATTGTTGAGAAGATCATGTAGATCCATTTGCAAGTATAGGAGACACTAATGAATTCACAAGAAAAGTACAATGCTAGACATGACCATCACAAAATAGAGAGAACATTTAGAGTGGGATATAGAGTATGGTTACATCTGAATAAGGAAAGGCTACAAGGTCCTGGTAAGAATATCAAGGCTCTGTGGTATGATCCTTTTGAGGTATTGGAAAAGGTGGTAGATTATTCCTACAAACTTAGTCTACCCCCATACATGCACATTTACTCAATAGTGAATGTGGATAATATAAAACTTTATGAGCCTTCCATGTTGGATCAGGAGGATGAGAAGGTTCTACCTTCCATAGAGAAATTAGCACCAGACGCTCAAAAAGAGTTAGCAGAGGACATAGTTTTGCAAAAGATGTCCAGAGCTACAAGACATGGGTAGGATGACCTTTGGCATATTGGGTTGAAATGACAACATCCAAGCAAAGGAAAGTGGTACTCCAGGGCGAAGGTAGAGGAAATATTTCCTCAACTCTTTTAGTAAATATTTTGGGGACCAAAAGCCTCCATAAATGGGGAGGTATGATACAGATTGGATCATTATATTGTTTTTCATCTATCTCAATATTTTTATAGTGGAAAAAATGAAGGAATCAACTTGCAGGGCCATTTTAATGGTAGGTCACAGTTTGGAAAATTGGGGCTTGGAACCTTTTGGGGCCATTTTGAGGCATAAAATGAAACATTTGGGGGTTAAAACTTCCCCATCATAGCTTGGACCTTGTGACACTATTCTACACATTGAGACCTTTCCAACGGTGCAAACATCACATCAAGCAAAGCTCGTATGGAAAATTTATGCCTCCCTCAAGTTGACCTACCATGTTGAACACCATGGGGTACGAGAGTATTCCACATCAAACCAAATTAATCATGCATATGGGGCTATACATATATTTAATTTGAAGAATATTATAGAATATCAAAAACCCTATCACAATTGAGGGTTGAGGAAGTAAAAAACCTACCCCTAGATGGCTATTGGGCTATGTTAAATACTGGGCCACTAGGAGGAGAAGGGGTTCTATAATTTTTCATTGTATCTTGTTCCATAGCTAAGAAGAACATATAAGAGTGGTATTCTTTGAGAATAACATAGGAGGAGAGATTTTTCAGTAGCCACACATGCCATAGGTCAAAGGAAACTCCACAGAGAGTGACTCTTTCTTTGTACTTGCATAATTTCTATACTAGAGAAAGAGAGTAGAGAAACTTCACCTTCTAGCCGGGTTTTCTCCCGTATTGGGTTTCCCAAGTCATATCGTGTGTTTATTTTTGGATGGTGTGATTGCATTTTACTGCTCTCTATTTTTTTCATTTGATCTATTTCATGCATAAGTAGAAAAAATCAACAACTAAATATTCTGGAGATCTAAAAGAAAACTAACCTTAATAGTAAATATTTCAACATTTTATTAGATATGTTGTGATGAACTGTTCCAATGGAATATCCATGACATTTTATAGATAAGAATCATACAATACAAAGGTATAGGTGCCCATCCTAGAGATAAATCAGGGTAAGGGAGGAAGGTGTAGAAACTTGGAAATCCTACTTAAAATAATTTTGCGGCTCTTTTGTGACTCTTTTTGAATAAGAAGATCAACTCATCTAGTCATTGAACGAAACAAAAAACTAGGAGACAATGATTGGATACAAAGCACCAACCCAAGAGAATAGGGAAACACCATGGATCTAGTGGGGGAAAAAGCTATGAAAGCTCAAATGTATAGCAAAAGAAAAAATCTTTAAGTGGATTCTCTTAAACAATAAGGAACTTACTCAGGATGAAATGAAAAAGATAAATTTTGAAGGCCCAGGCATATGATACCTATGTAAGAGAGAGAATTAAAGACATTATCATATCATCCTATACTACAATTACACTTCATAAGTTTCGAAAGAGGTAGAAAACATTATAGGGATGAATAATAAATGGAAAGGAAATTCCATTGATGAAGCTCTAAAATCCTGGATCTCCAACCCAACAACTTCAAATTATAAGGAACTTCCTCTTACTACCTCCCAAGTGATTTGGATAGAAAGGAACCAAATGTTGTTTGACTATAGAGAATTCATCCCTTTAAAAAGTGTTATGCAAAGTATAAATATCCAATCAACTTTATTGCAGTACACAAAGACATCCTTCCCAGTAAGGAAACTTCAAGACCTTTATAAACAGAGACATGTCGTGGGAATTTTTCACTGGACCATCTCAACAAGATCCTCATTGAGTGTGTGTTGGAGGAGTCTTACATTTATCAAACAAACATTGCATTTCCTTCTCAGAAACAATAGGAAACAAAACAAAAACCTTTTGTGAGATCATAACTCTTAAGATAACTTTAAGATTGCCCCAAGAAAAGGGCATTTCCCACCTTCACATTTATGGAGATTCTCTATTGGTCATTCAATGGATGAAGGGAAAATACAAACTACAAATTTTCAATTCATTTTCCATTATTCTAAGAGATAAAAATAATTATAGTATGTTTCACTTACATTTCCTTTGATTGTGTATACAGAATAGGAATGTTGAAGCATACACAATATCAAAAGTTGGATTGGCACTAGAAAAAGGTGTTTGAAAAACATCAGAAAAAATCAAGCCCTGACCACAAAATATTTTCATGAACCCTAGATATAAAATGTTGTATTGTGATTTCATTTCTTGGACATATATGTACATTGAATACTTTAAGTTATTTTCTAATCAATGAGGAGTATACAATAATGGATATTTTGTGTAATATTGTTTATCACAGGTAAACATAGAGAACATAAATATCAGATTCCTTATTTTGTAAATAGTTTCAAATAGTGTTTTTTGTCTCTTAGAAGGAGTCCTTAAGGATAACCATACATAGTTGGGAAATTTTGCAGCTAGAATTCCCCTCGGCATATAATTTTTAATTTTGTTATAAACAATAATAAATTTACTATCATTTTTTGTTTGGAAAAAATTAGATGGTATTATGGATTAACTTGCAATGTAATTTCGTGTAACATAGCTAGTACTCTCTGTCCATCGTTGAGAGTATGTGGTACCTCTAAATTTCACAATTTTCCCATTAATTGTACTTTGATGCCAAAACATAAAATTCCCTACATATCATACAAATATGCATTTCTAATAACATGAAATCCAATGCATAATTGATATATACATACATAAACATAAATGAATAGCCTTTTATAACAACAAATTTAAGCATTTAAAGATACATAATAAATCACATGCAATCACATATATTAAAGAATACGTATCTCCTTGACTTAGTCATACTTATAAACATAGTCTCCTAAGCTAAGTGGCCTCCTTACATGCACGCGTAGATTCCATATACTCTTCCTCTACAATGGACACAACAACCATATATTTTTTCTTTCCCATACAAATTAATACTCCACCAAACAATTGAAACACATATCCACTCATAGATCCCCTTCTATATACATCCCCTACCCAATTATATTCACATAACCATGTCTATCCATTGAGTGTGGACCCCTTGAAACATAACTACAATAGAAAATGAAATATTCAGGAGTACCTTGTGAATATTTGAAGAGACTCTTCATGTCTAGGATTAGCAATGAATCGACTCATGACTCCCATTTCTTGGGAAATGTATAGTCTAGTAAATGCCATGAAATAAATCAAACTACCAATTTCACTAGCATAGGGAACACAATCCATATACTCCATCTCTACAGGTATTGCAGGAAAATATTCAACTAAAAGCTTAGTTCACACATAAATTAGAACATTCGATGGTTTACAATATTTCATGTGAAAATAATGTAGAACAAAGTTTACATACTTTATCTCACAAAAATATTTTTGTTTTCTCTATCTCTCCTACTATACATTTCTAATATAAATTATGTAGCCCCTAAGTCCTTCATATCAAATTGTGTTGAAATATGATACTTCAAATAAAAAATCACATCCTTACTATTACCAAAGAATAACATATCATCTACATCTAGAGTGATAATGACGAAATGGCCACCATCTTGTTTGTAATACACATGATGACCTGGTTTCGATCTCAAAAATCCCAATCCTGACACAAAAGAATAAAAAATTTGGTACCACATTTTGGGAGACTGTTTGAGACCATTTAAAGTCTATTTTAACTTGCAAACCAATGAATCTTTACCTTTTTCAACATAGTTCTCTAGTTGTGTCATATAAATGTCATTCAAGTTACCATGTACATGTTGTTTTCACATCATTTGTTCTATCTCTAAATCAAAGGATATTGATAAAAGTAATAGGAAGCTAATAGATGTTAACAATTGGAGAAACGATCTCACCAAAGTATATCCCCTCAACCCATAAGCATCCTTTTACAACCAACCTTGCCTTGATCTTTTCAACATTTCCATCTAAGACAATATTTTTTTTAACATCGATTTACATCCAATGGATTTCCATTCACCACGCAACAATACCAAGTCCCATGTATCATTTTTTATAAGTGTATCTATTTCCTCACCCATGGCCAATATCCACGACTATGGCCAATCTACATGATTCCTTTTCTTCCATATCCATTTCTTCTTTCGTAGTTATAGGCTCATCAGTGTTAGAAAATAAAATAAATACACATAAGAAATTTTATGGAATATTATTATACAAGTCTAGCTTCCTTCGTTGTTGAGTGAACCTCCTTAAATTTTGGGGTGGAATTTATTTCTCCTCTTTCGAACTCTCTAAACCTTTCTTTTCATCAAGTACATCATGAACTTCTTGTTTATTTTCTAGTTCATCTTTTTCGATATTGGGTGGTAGTTAAACCATTGATTTCTTCTCCTCCTATTTCAACGACAACACTATGGGAGAAGGATTTACTTCTCTGAAAATAACATGCTTGATATACAAAAAAATTCTATCCACATGATCCCAAATCTTTCACCCTTTCACACCAATTCCATAGATGATGAAGATACATTTTATAGCCTTATTATCCAACTTCAACCATTTCTTATTAGGAACTTTACCATATGCCTCACAACTAAAAACATGAAGATGATATAGTGGGGGATTCTTCCCTGTATAGACCTCCATAGGGGTATTATCCACAAGATCCGATGTGGGAGATGTGTTAATCAATTAACATTCAATATAAACTACTTATGTCCATAAATTCTTATCTAAACTAACTCCAATAAGCCTTATCCTAGCTCTCTCCATCAACATTCTATTCATTCATTCTACAACTCCATTCCATTTATGGGTATATGGAGTTAAGAGAGATTTAAACTCATTAAAATGACAAAAACATTAAGATTTAGTTCTAAGAAAATATACCCATGTCCTTTTGGAATAATCATCAATGAATGACACATGATAAAAAGCCTTATAAATCAAAGGAATTTTCACTATTCCAAATACATCATAATGGATTAAGTCCAACAACAGAGAAAATTTGTGAGAACCAGAATAAAATTGAACAAAATTCTATTTTCCATACATGTAATGATCACAAAAATCAAAATCAAGAGAACAATCATCAATCCATGGACAATATTTTTTTTCAATCGCCATAGGAACTTCTAACCTATATGTATCAATCACTGGTGCCATAACATTGTCTTTTCTGTAGGTAATTTACTTTCTAAAGGAAGAACATGTTTAGGTACCTACAAATCATGGCCATAATAAGTAGATATAAGTTATGATTGTGAAGGTGCATATCCTATAGATCTATTCATTACAAAAATTAGATAACTATTACACTTAATAGTCCATGCATCAAGATGGAGCAAAGTGCCTACACTAACACCCTTAGAAAGTACCATATCTCCTCGAATCATCTTAGATCCTTTGTTAGATAAAACAACCTACACACCCACATCATTAAGTGTGACTAGTGATAGTAGGTTTATTGAGATACCTATAATGTTCAAAACTTCACTTGTCCCTTTATTCTACCATGGCCAACTATCTTGAGAGGAGAGTCATCACCAAGGTATAATATCCCATCATCATATTTATCATACACCAAAAACAATGTCGATGGGAAGCCATATGGAAGGAATCTCTAGAGTCTATAAACCATGTACTCTAGAATACAAAATTTTTGAAACAGGAACAAAGGAATGTCCACTATAACGTTCCCCAATTCAACAAAGGAACAATAGTTGCGGAAAAACACATAAATTCAAAAAACATTATGATAAATAATTTCCCATAACTCTCCAGCTATGAATTATACATAGATTTAACCATTTTTAAATACCCATAACTATATTAAACTACAACCTATTTAAATTACATGAATGCATCAAATAAACTCATCTACATCAACATATAAATCATTGCCCTTTAGAGAGTAAAATGTGTTAGTATCAATATTTACAGTGTCAAATTGTGGCCTTAAAAGGCGCTACAGGAAGTTCCATACCACGGTAACAAAATTCACTAAAGTAGCACCACAACTGTTCTATTTTACTCCATATGCTTGCCTATTTTATTGTGCTACTTCTGTCACTTCTTTGAAACATCCATTTCCAATGCCAAATCTCATTTAGTAGAATTTTATTTTTAATATAAAATCATTATGTTAGTTTTGATTTTATATTTTAAATAAATTAAATAAAATAAAAAATAAAAAACCCCACTTATTCTCTCACCTACCTATCCCACTGATTATCTCACCACACCCCACTCATTCTCTCACCTCAACCACCCATCCACCTCACCATTCCACTCTCATTTCCACTCTACGTTTATTCCATTTATCATAATTACTTTATATTATAACTACCGCTCCATTTATAAATGACATAGAAATTCCTGTGAGTTATTGGCATAAGAAAGCTAACGTGTCATTTAATCAAAAGTGCCATGGGAAGACCTGTAGAGACTGGTATTTAATTTAAAAACGCAGGCATTACAAAAGCCAAGGTGAAATATCACGAAAATGTAAGCAATGCTCAATGCATAAATCAAGCTTCCAGATCATTTCCAAATGCCAAGTGTCAGGGTCGAATGTCAAGTGTGTGTCCAACTTAGAATGAACACATACTAGGTGAAAGGATGTTCTCCTAAATTCTATGAACATTATATTGCTAAAAGAAGTGTTATTTGCTTGAGGAAAATCATAAATATCCAAAAGTATTTCAAGCATACAAGATATCTTTTCTTCTGGTGATTCTGAGGTCTCAATTCCATTTTTTCATGGAGATTTCATTGCATGTTGGTGTCATCAATGGAGAAAAAATGATATAAACGTTAAAATCAATACAACTTTCAAGTTAGTGCTCAAGTCAAGCTATACGAGTCATGAATGGAGGAGCATGTTGTGCAACTATAACATCTTATGAAGGATTTGAAAATACCATACAATAGACATTTCAAAAATTTGTTGAGAAAGGGAAGATTGATATTACACCTAATGTTAAGCCTTCTGCTATACCTGAAAATCTATAGGTGACATATTGGCAACAAATATTCAATATTCCAGAACAAAGGATTTGTACAAGAAGCTAGATAAAAGAGCATTTTAATGGATATGTTAATTGGTTGATTTCAAAGAAAAGACCTAGATGGAAGTTAAAAAGATCATGGAGCATATATCTCGAGTCTCTAAGTGGCAAAGAACCCTTCTATCATGAGATTCTAGAAATATTGTAGACCAATTGGGTCATTTGGAGTATGGAAGTACTATTCAGGATGCAACAAAACCTGTTGTGATTGATTCTAAATATACACAAAATTATATTGTTGGAAGGTCTTGTGTGGCTTACAAAACATTTGGAGGATTATTTGGATGATGGTTATCTTGTTATTAATTGCCCAGATTCCATCTGGAAGGGAGAAATCAATAGGTGGCAGTCAAAACCATATCCAAGATTTCCAGAACACATAGCAAAAATTAAGGCAGTTATCATTTCCATATTTAATGGTAGAGGTTGAGCGTATCCATGCATCAAGTTAGCAACTAGTTAATAATCAAAAGTGTTTCCAGGTTTTGAAACATTAGGTCGAATATTGTTCCCAGATTTGATGAAGAAAAATCAATTCGATCTGTCCAATAGTCCTAGATCTCTTGCATTTATTGTATATCTTCTTTATTTTTAGATTTTCTATTTCCTAAGAAATAATTTAATTTGTTTATTGTACTTTGATATAAAGTCTTTAAGTCTTAGAAATCTGGGAATTCGGTTGGAGGGACTGAGAGTGAGATACTGAGAGGTTTGAGCTTTGTAATTAGAATTTCATGTACTATTTTGAAAACCTATTTTTCCACCAGACTTCTATGTAAGGATTTCAACCGATAATAAAGTGTATGGTCCATTGTTTCTCTTATTTCTGTGTAAATCATTTTATTTTTCTTCTACTGGAATATGTTATGCTACTATAGGATATATGTATGTGTTTTATATGCTGAGAGGGATGTCATGTAGGGTATGTTATAGTCTTTTCCACAGACATATTCGAGTCTTTAATTTAGATTTAGAAAGGGTTCCTGAATATTGAGTTATTCCTCCACTGTTAGATATATTAAATATCAGGGTGTTCTTTGATTGTCTTACAATTTTGTTTTCTCACATTTCCTCAGTTCACTTATTTATAACATTATCATTGATCTAAGATCTATTATCCTGATCTGCTGCACATAGAAAGATGGTAGAAAGAGCCTAATTTTGAACCTTATTGAAGCCAATTGTTGATCCTACCACTCTCAAAGTTTTCCCAAACATTTTCCTAAAACCAATTAAATCAATATGTGCTAGAATTGACTCAATAGTAGTCTTGAGTCGACTTCTAGTGCTAACATATTTTGGCGTTGTTGCCCGGGAGCGAAGAACAGAGTAATATTCCCTAGGACAATGAAATAGATCAGATTCTCTTCTTGATGGTGAACAAGAAGTGAACATATATCAGACTGCATGTTGTTTCACCTGACGACTCCACAATCTAAGACTCCATTGGAGGAAGAATCCTATTAATAGAAAAATGAAAACACGGAAAGGAAAAACAAAGTATCAACTCATTAGATTTCTCCATGAAATTTTGTTCTTCTTTATCAGCTCATTCCCTTCTTTCCCTTTGCAGGTAAAGAGGTTCATCCTATGTTTTGTTTATTCAGATGATTGTAAACCTACAAATGCATATTCTCCACTGAGTAATGAAGATTTGTCCTCTTCATGCACTATTGACCTTGATTTAATCCCATCATGTGAACCTATTGATAAAGTTGAGGTATGTGTTTCAATTTCTCTTGAAATTGACTCATATTGTAAACATGTGGATTACGATGTTGATATACCTTCTGAGGTCCCTGTTGAACCTTGCAATCAGCTAGTTGAACTTTGTGTTCATCCTTCTGAAGTTCAATTAAGAATCAGAGAATTTTTTAAACCTCTTAATTTGCCTCATATCCTAAATGCCTACCCTCATATGTTCTTTGATCACCTTCCTGTGTTTAAAGGAGACGATCGTATTATAGCTAAAAATCACATGGAAACTTTTGAGGATTTCGTGGATAATTTCAAAATCATGCATGAGGATATTATTTTGAGGTTATTTTCCAAATCCTTGGTCGGGGATGTTGCTTTGTGGTTTAGAAATATGAAGGCTTGTTCTATTTGTTCATGGACTGATTTTCATCATGCACTACTAAGATATTGGGGTGAAAACAAATCTGTTGATAAGTATTTGATCAAACTTTATAATTTGAGAATAGGGAAGGATGAATCCATTTCTCCATTCAATAGAAGGTTCCATAATTTTTATTGCAGTATGCCTTTGGATATCCGACCATCTGAAACTCTTGCCATGGTATATTATACACTAGCTCAACATCCTGAGTTGTTCCTTTATCTAAGAGAGAGGAAATCCTCATCCCTTGAATAAATGTTTACTAATGCTGAGGAATTGTTTGAAACTGTAGGACGCTGCCAACACAACTTTGGGATGAAAGTTTTGAACAAAGTAAAGATTAAGAGCAACACGAATCATATTTGGATGCAGATCATCTGGAAGAAGGATATGGAAAGGAAGATGTTTATGAACAAAAGTCAGATTTGGGACAAATTTCTTCATCATTTTCAGATTTCAATTCTTTTTTAGGTCTTGAAATTGATAAATATGATTTTTCTACTAATGAGAATGCAGATTTATATGCTCATAACTTATACCAGTAAGGTGAATTTACAAATACAGTTAACTATTTTTCTAGTTATGAGCCAAGAGATGATTGTATTTATGAGGATGATCACGAGGGTAATTTTTCAAAGGATAATTTACTTTGTGGAAGGTTTTCAAGTGATCATAGTAGGAAACCTTTTAATCCTACTATTGAAGTGTCACATGATTATTTTGTTGAGGAAACAACTGTTGCTCCAAAGCTCCCAACTGTTCATACTGGAAATCAACAGTCTTTGTTTGTTTATGATGATCTCCAGGATTATATGTTTTCAAGTTTTGGTCAGGGATTTGTACTGCATGATCAAAGAAATTTTGTTTCTCTTGATTGTCATGGGAAAGGGTTGTTTTTGTTGAAGGAACAAGGAGGTCACCTTTTTCTCAGCAAAATAGAATTCATGCAGTGGAAGTCATCTGATCCGGATCAATAGGTTTGTGATCTTGGTTTTGAAGACCCAGTAGCACTAACGTTGGAGTTTTATTTTTTAAATTCTTTGAAGATTTCATATTTAATCATATCACTAGCATTTGAAGGTGAGTATGGTTTTACAAATAATTTATGGCTGATGCTATATCTCTATTGTTATCGGTTAATCAAGTGTAGACATGCAATTCTATCAATTTTGAAGCTACTTTCATGGCTGCTATGGAAATTTTATTTTACTTGAGAAAATTGGAGAGCTAGTTAGAGTAGAGTAATGTAGGATGAATAAGCTCTCCTTCTGAGCATTTGGTTTTCTTCAGTTTGTATAGTATGGGAATAATATAATATGCAACATTATATTTTGTTTTCAGTAGTATGTTTTCAGAATTTGAATAAGTTGCAGAGTTTTGGAAGGTGGCGAATGAATCCATAGCCCAATGAGTAAGGCACAAGTATAAAAGTTCTTGGCAGCTCACATGGAGAATTCCATCCCCCGTGGAGCCAATGTTAGTATCAATATTGACAGTGTCAAATTTTGGCCTTAAAAGGCGCTACAGGAAGTTCCAGACCCCAGTAACAAAATTCAGTAAAGTAGCACCACAACTGTTCTATTTTGCTCCATATGCTTGCCTATTTTATTGTGCTACTCCTGTCACTTATTTGAAACATCCATTTCCAATGCCAAATCTCATTTAATATAATTTTATTTTTAATATAAAATCATTATGTTAGTTTTGATTTTATATTTTAAATAAAATAAAAAATAAAATAACCCCACTTATTCTCTCACCTACCTATTCCACTCATTATCTCACCTCACCCCACTCTTTTTCTCACCTTACCTACCCATCCACCTCACCATTCCACTCTCATTTCCACTCTACGTTTATTCCATTTATCATAATTAATTTATATTATAACTACCATTCCATTTATAAATGACATAGAAATTCTCGTGAGTTATTGGCATAAGAAAGATAATGTGCCATTGAATCAAAATCATTACATGAACACCTATAGTGGAAACTATTGAATTTAAAAACACAGGCATTACCAAATCCAAGGGGAAATCTCACAGAAATGTAAGCAGTGATCAACGCATAGATCAAGCTTCCAGAACATTTCCAAATGCTAAGTGTCAGGGTCGAATGTCAAGCATGTGTCTAGCTCATAATGAATGCATGCTAGGTGAAAGGATGTTCTCCTAAATTCTATGAAGTTTTATATTGATGAAAGAAGTTTTATTTGCTTGAAGAAAATCACAAATATCCAAAATTATTTCAAGCATACAAGACATATTTTCTTCTAGTGATTCTGAGGTCTCAATTCCAATTCTACATGGAGATTTCATTGCATGTTGGTGTCATCAATGGAGACAAAATTATATAAAATTTCAAATCAATACAACTTTCAAGTTAGTGCTCAAGTCAAGCTATACAAGTCACGAATGGAGGAGCATGTTGCACAACTATAACATATTATGAAGGATTTGAAATTGCCATACAACAAACATTTCAAAAATTTGTTGAGAAAGGGAAGATTGATATTAAACTTAATGTTAAGCCTTCTACTATACCTGAAAATATGTAGGTGATATCTTGGCAACAAATATTCAATATTCTAGAACAAAGGATTTGTACAAGAAGCTAGATAAAATATCATTTTAAAGGATATGTTAATTGGTTGATTTCAAAGAAAAGACCCATCTAGAGTTAAAAAGATCATGGAGAATATATCTCGAGTCTCTAGGTGGTAGAGAACCCTGCTATCATGAGATTACACGAAGATTATAGACCAAGTGGGTCATTTGGAGTATGGAAGTACTATTTAGGATGCAACAAAAGTTGTTGATATTGATTCTAAATATACAGAAAAGTATATTGTTGGAAGGTCTCGTGTGGATTCAAAACAATTGGAGGATTATTTGGATGATGATTATCTTGTTATTAATTTCCCAAATTCGAGTTGGAAGGGAGAAATCAATAGCTGGAAGTCAAAACCATATCCATGATTTCCATGACACATAGCATAAATTAAGGCAACTATCATTCCATATTTAATGGCAGAGGTTGAGCGTATCCAGACATCAAATCAACAACTAGTTAATAATCAAAAGTATTTCCAAGTGTTGAAACACCAGGTTGAAGATTTTTCCCAGATTTTATGAAGAAAAATCAATTCGATCAGTCCAACAATCCTAGATCTATTGCATTTATTGGATATCTTCTTTATTTTTATATTTTATCTTTCCTAAGAAATAGTTTAATTTGTTTATTGTACTTTGATATAAAGCCTTTAAGTCTTAGAAATATGGGAATTCAGTTTGAGGGACTGAGAGTGAGCTGCAGAGAGGTTCGATCTCTGCAATTAGAATTTCATGTACTATTTTTAAAACCTTTTTGTCCACCATACTTCTATGTAATGATTTCAACTGATAATAAAGTGTATGGTCAGTTTGTTCTCTTATTTCTGTGTAAATCATTTTCTTTTTTTTCTACTGGAATATGCTATGCTACTATAGGATATATGTATTCATTTTCTGTGCTGAGAGGGATGCAATGTAGGGTATGTCATATTCTTTTCCACAAACTTATTCAAGTATTTAATTCAGATTTAGAAAGGGTTTTTGAATACTGAGTTATTCCTCCACTGTTAGATATATTAAGTATCAGGGTGTTCTTTGATTTTCTTACAGTTTTTTTTCCTCACATTTCCTCATTTCACTTCTTTATAACATTATCACTGATCTAAGCTCTATTATCATGATCTGCTGCACATATAAAGTTGGCACACCGAGCCTATTTCTAAACGTTATTGAAGCCAATTGTTGATCCTACTAGTCTCAAAGTTTTCCCAAACATTTTCCTAAAACCAATTAAATCAAGATGTGCTAGGCTTGAATCAATAGCAATCTTGAGTCAACTTCTAGTGATAACAAAATACATAGCAATTAAACTTATAATTAACTTAGAAAAAAATGAATATCTTTATAAAATAGTTGAGCAACTAGCTTCTTGCAACGAAACTTCCACCCAACTAGAGACTTGTTATTCCATATCTTAACAACAAGTCACCCCCAATATGGGTCTAGGAATACATAATAAAATGTTGTCTCTCACTGTCCACTCACAACTCAGATATCCCACAACCCAATATAATTCTCCTACAACTATCCCAAAATCCACCAGCTCTCTTCCTCTTGACCTTCCCAACCCAAGGAATGTGCCCCTTGATTTCTCTGAGTCCATCAGGTTAAACCATTCATTTATCTAGGTCTCTTTGGCACGTGTAACTTAGAATGTCACTATTGATAATGCAAAAGAATTCACTAGTAGGAAAAATACCAGGAAAACAATAACAATCACTTATTTCTATAGTGCAACTCACACAGGATTTCACTCTTCAAGCATCTCAACCTGACTCTTTATTATTTATCTTTAAAAATGCTCTTGAATTCTTCCTCCATTGTTTCTTCAGCTTCAATACTATTTTTTCCCCTGTTCTCTTCTTTCTGTTCATGCATAAGAATTCTTGTGAAAAATACTCTCTTTGGCCATCCAAATTTCTTTTTGCCCCAAGATAGTTACTTCTCACCCTACCCAATATTTATTGTAATTCATATCCATCCTCCTGATAACTATGGGATGTCAAGTTTTACACCTACCTTCTTACATGAGTTTAATGATTGGATTTGAGAACACTCGACAACAAAATAGAAGGTTGTCTCCAATGATAATAAAATTCATGAAAGTGGGTTTGAATTAATACCCATAAATAATTTCCCCCTTGGATCCCTCTTATATACTCCCTTCACTTGTGGAAAAACTATCCCCAATCTCTGTCCATGTCCACCAACAATTGGCATCACATTTCATTTATTAAAATTTAGAAATGCAATTGACATATTACATCGCTTCATTGTAGACACATTTCATATATACATTATGCATTAGTTAAAATGGGGATGTTACATTTCCCCTCCCCTAATATTTTCACAATCCTTGGTGCACAACACCATGCCGAAATTCATATCCAAATTTACATCACAATATTTATAAAAATAAAAATTATGCAAATATGTTTACCCTCCAACAAAGGTTCTAACCATATTCTCCTATTCCTCTCAACATGGTTACCTAAAGAATGTGCCCCCTTCACTACCCTGAATCCATCAAGATGCACCATTTTTTTATTAGGGCTATTAGTGCAGGTCACAAAAAATTCTGAGATTTGGTTCCATAACTCTAGCTGCCCAAAAATGGAGTCTTGCATTCTTTTAGCATCTATTTTCTTCAAACTTGACAAAACATTGTAGGTATTCCTCCCACATAATTTATTTGTGCTCCAATGTTGCATATTTAGGACCATAGTAGGTCCATTGGATCTATACTAAGATTTCTTTGTTCCTGAGAACTTTGACTTTCCAATCCAAGATGTGTACTGGTTCCCTCTAGAAATATTCTTTGTGCTCCACATGAATCATAGTCCAATCAATTATGTGGTTAGGGTCAGGTGCATATTTCTTTAATAACGATACATGAAATACATTATACACTCTCATGGATGAATGCAATACTATTATATATGCAATTGGGCCTATAGTTTCTAAGATCTCAAAAGACAAATAGTATCTTGCTACCAACTTTGGGAAGAAACCCAATATTAGCGAACTTCCCTTCGATTTTACTTTCAAAAATACATGTTCCCCCACTTTGAAATATTTAAAAACCCTTTTCTTGTCGGCAAAAATTTTCTTCCTATCTTGGGTAGCCTTTAAATTATAACTAATTTTTGTTATCTACTCTTCCATTTCCTTCAACAAATCTATCCCAATGACAACTCTATCTACTGGGTTATCTCATCTCACTCGTGTTACACTTCCTGCCATAAATTTTTAAATGGACTCATTTTTAATGACTTTGATGGTTCATCCATCACATACATTTTGAGCATGTCTTCTATTATTTTGTTCATCCTCTCTATTTCCCATTTGAATTTGGGTGATGCACTTTACTGATATTTAAATTTTTCCTAAATCGTTTGAAGGAACCTTTCCAAAAATTAGATGTTAATTTTGAATATCTATCTGAAACAATTTCCTTAGGAACTCCATGAAGCCTTGCAACTTATTTCATGTATATTTCTTCAATATTTTTTACCTTGTGTGTAGTCTTTACTGGGATACAATATGTCTCCTTAGTCAATTTTTCCACCACCCCCATGATGGAATCATGTTGCTTCACTATTATAGGAATATTTGAAATAAAATCCAGTGTGAATACCTCCTATTTCCATTATGGAATGGGAAATGGTTATAACATCCCAACTAGGTGTCTATGCTCTATCTTCACCTTATGGCACTTTAGACACCTGTCTATGTAATCAACCACTTATTTCTTCATTCCTGGACAAACTTATTGGCTTCTTATAGCTATAATTGTTTTCTAATATTTTGGGTGCCCAACATATGGCACATTGTGCATTTCCATCACCAATTTATTTTTCAGCTCATCGAAATTTGACACATATGTTTTCCATCTATACATGAGAATTCCTTCCTCATGCAACTCATAATTTTTAAATTTCTCTTGTAAATTGTCTTGCTGTAATGTTTCTTTTATTTGTAAATATTGTTGATCTAAAAAATATACTTAAATAATTTTATCCTTTAAATACGATCTATACATGTTGATAGCTACCATATGCATCTCATTTTCTCTTCTACTGAGTGCATCAACTACCCAATTTTATTTTCCTTTTATATGTTTAATTTCAAAGTCATATTTAGTAAGAAATTTGAGCCATCTAGTTTTCATGGCATTTAATGTTGGTTGTCCAAACAAATGTTTCATACCATAATGGTCTATCCTTAGCTCAAATATTATCCCCATGAGGTAATGTCTCCACATTTTTTGTGCATGAACAATGGATTCTCATTCCAAGTCATGTGTATCATAATTCCTCTCATGCTATTTTAATTTTCGAGACTCGTGGCACACTACATGATTCTTTTGAGTGATGACTCTACCGATCCCTTCCTTGCACACCAAAAAATATTCATCTAGATATTCAATCTTCAAGACTGGTGCGCTTGTCAAAATTCCTTTCAGTTGATGAAACTTTCTTCACACTTGGAAGTCCATTCAAATTTCACTCCCTTCTTTTGAAAATAATTGATTGGGCTTGCAATATTTGAAAATACTTTTATGAATATTTGGTAATAACTGGAAAGATCCATAAATGGTCTTACCTCTGTCACATTTATTGATTATTTCCATCATCTAATGGCCTCTATATTCTTGAGATCAATTTCTATCCCATTTGCTGAAATAATATGCCTCAAGTAGTGAATCCTCTTCTGATAAAAGTTGCACTTAGTTTGGGATACAATTTATGGTGTCTTAAAACTTGCAGCACCATTCTTAAATGTTTTTCATGTTCCTATTTTTTCTTTGAGTAGATGAGTATATCATCCAAGAAAAAAATCACAAAATTACCTAGGTATTCTCTGAACACTCCATTCATTAGAGACATAAAAAAAATTCGGCCATTTGATAGCCCAAATGGAACTACCATAAATTCATAATGCTAATATATTATTTTGAGAATCGTCTTGCTGATACCTTCTTCCTTTATGCTCATTTGATGATGAAATTATCTCAAATAAATCTTGGAAAATATTCTTGCACCTTCTAGCTGATCGAATAGATCATCAATCCTTGACAAAGAGTATTTTTTATTTATTTATGGTGATCTTATTCAACTATATGAAATCAATGCACATCCTTAAATTTCCATATTTCTTCCTAAAAAACAATCTGGGCTCCCCAAGGTGACACACTTGGACATATATACCCCTTCTTCAAAATTTATTCAATATGCATCTGTAACTCCTTCAATTCGGGTGTGCTAATTCTATGAGGTGTCTTGGACATTGGGGCAGATCCTGGCACCAAATCAATAGATAAATCAATGTCTCTCTTTTGTGGCAGTCATAGGATTTCCCAAAAAACATCTTCAAAATCCATCAAGACTGGATGGTCTTCAATACTTTCCACTTTATCTCAGGCTACCTCTTCCATATGGGATGCAAAATATAACATCCCTTCCTGAAATTATTTTTCAAATGCATGGCTAAAATTTCTCTAACAACTACAATTCTTGGAACTCCTTGAAATTTTCCTTGCTCCCTATCTTAATCAATAAAAATGATTGTCTTGTTGTAACATTCTAGGACATCATGGTGATTTTACAACCAATCTATGCCAATTAGACAAGCATATGAACCCAATGGTATGATGTTCACATCTACCTTTGTGCTGAGTCCATTCATGTCTATTGGGCAATCTTTGACTAGTTCCTTGATTTTCCTCTTAGCCCATGTGGCTAAGTAAACTAACCTATATTTCTCATGCTTACTCATTTGTAAGTGAAATATTTCAACAATGTTAGAGCTTATGTAACTATGGCTAGCTCCAGAATCAATTAAAATTACTATGGGCTGGTTATTGTTGAAAAGTCAACAAGAAACATGTGTCTAATTTACTTTTCCCTTAATTAAATTAGACAATAAATATTAATCTATTATTTCATTCATAATTGAGTGAGTTGGATTTGTAACAGAATCATAAGTGTAGTTAAGCGAGTTAAGATAAGTTGTATTAGTTGTAACTAAACATGCACTAGTGAGAGTTCAGTTAATCAGTGAACTCACATGCAATTGAAGATTCGCCACGGTTAACTACATGCATGTCAGATCCAGTGGATACCCAGTTGAGATAACAGGTGAAAGGGACAGTTTGGCTATCAGTTCTGATTTGATCGCACATGTAGTGGATATGCTTATGAGAATGTGCAAACACGACAATTGTAATTCATTGCGAGAATTCGAATTGCAGAGATTGTGCAGAGGAGGCAAGCTGTCTGGACATAGAAATTGGCATATGTATTTGTTGATTTGTGTATGAAAGTGTGAGACGATTGTATTGTACTGAGAGCTCTTGGATTAGAGTTTTGTATGATATTGTTTCATGATTCATGATATACATAATATATGATAGTGGGGTTTTTAGCTTTACGCTTTCCTGATAAAACTTCTGTGTTATGTGTTATTGATATTTCACTTTGTGATTGTGGTCGTAATCATGGTTTAATTTTTCCGCAAGAATAATCGTATAAGTGATTATGTATTTAATAGTGGCGTATAGTTGTTAGATCAGGAGAATCGTAGGAATAATTAATTTGTATAAAAATTTCTACATGGTATCAGAGCCACAGAGGCCACAAAGTCACAAAAGTGAGGTGCAAACATTATTTCATTCTCGCAGGTCCTGCCTCTAGCTGGGTGTGAACCCTAGTAATTCTCGCACCCTAGACAAAGTCAGGGTGTGAACTTCATTGGCATTCTCGTAGGAAAATCCACTAGCAGGGTGCAAACTTCCCTCACCCTAACAGTGAAGCAGGGTGCAAACTTTATTGGCATTCTCGCAAGATACAGTGGAGCAGGGTGTGAACTTCCCATGAAAGTTCGTAGACTACACACAGGTAGGGTGTGAACTTCCCTCAGGCTACTTTCAGGTGGGGTGTGAACCTCTCAGGGAAGAGGGATTGCAGGGGTTGAGTTTTGGTGGTTGGATAACATTCGAATTTGAAAGATTTTCTTGGTGTGACAGCTGATTCAAGATCAGAATGTCTTTCAATGGCTTGAGGTTGGAGTATTCACTCGAGGGAAGCTCTAACTACATCGCTTGGAAGGACAAGATGGAAGCAATACTCAAAGACAATGGCTTGAAGGGTTACATTGACAACAATGTTCCTAAGCCGGATGCGACAAATACTGCAAATCTTTATGCATGGCAAAAGAAAGTGGCGAAGGCGAGGAGGATTCTGTTGGAGGGAGTATGAGACCACATTGTCTCAAGTTTCCATGGGAAAACCACACCATATGCAATGTGGAAGGTTTTGACGGATCTGTTCCAAAACAGTAGCGACCATAGGAAATTGGCGCTCAAAGATAAACTTAGGAAGATCAAGATGGAGAAAGGTGACACCATTCCAAAATATCTCATGAAGTTTTTCCAATGTCGGGATGAGCTTGGAAGTGTGGGAATAACAGTCGTTGCTGATGATTTGGTGAACTTGGCGCTCCTAGGGCTTCCTGAGAGTTGGCACAGTTATCAAGACTCTGTCAATGGAAGGGAAACATTGTCGGATTGGGAACGAATGTGGTTGGATCTAGTGCAAGAGGAGTTTAGGTGGAACACCAGAGATGGATCTTCATCAAAGCGTGATGATGAAGAGGATTTTGCTTTGACTTCCAAGGCAAGGAAAGGGAAAGGGAAGAAATTCCAATCAAAATATGAGTCTAAAGTCAAGAAGTTGGATTTGTCCAAAGTGAAGTGTTTTCACTGTCACGAATAGGCATCTCGCTACTAACTGTCCACATAAGAAGAAGAACAAGACGGTTGCTGGATCTACAACTGGTGAGGCTCTTGTCTCACAATTTGAGGTTGATTTCTCTTTGATCGCATGCATGGCTTCAAGTGCATCGGGATCGGTTTGGTATTTGGATAGTGGCGCTTCCTTCCACATGACGGGAGATAAAGAGTATTTCATTGACTTGGAGGAGAAATATCTCACAATGCATATAGATATGGACAATGATGGACGATACAGTGAAACTAGTATTGGTACCATTACCTTTCAGAGGGAGTCAGGTAAACCATTTCAATTGAAAAATTTTATGCATGTTCCAGGTCTGAAGAAAAACCTGGTCTCAGTCGCAATGTTGGAGGACAGAGGCTATGATGTTGTTTTTAGAAGCAGTAAATCCTACTTGTGACATAAAGCAACAAGTCAAGTCAAGATGATAGGGATTCAAGTTAAGAATCTCTACATGCTAGAGGTAGATGGCTACAATGCCATGATAGGCAAGGCAGAAAAAGTGGTGAGCCAGGATGAAGGTGAATTATGGAACAAGAGATTGGTCCATCTTCATCATGGAGCCTTGAAGATCATGCAACAAATATATACTGGACTTCCAAGGGGAACACTTGCTTAGTTAGATCAGTGCAAGGGGTGCACCCTGGGGAAGTATGTAAAGTCCACCTTTCATGAAAAGGAGAACCGTGCTTCGGTGATCCTAGAGAGAATTCACACGGACGTGTGTGGACCATTCTCGGTTGCTTCAACAACAAAACATAGGTATTATGTTAATTTTGTTGATGACTTGTCTCGTAAATGTTGGATATTCTTCATGCAAAAGAAGGATCAAACATTCTCAAAGTTCTATGAGTTTAAAGCATTGGTGGAGAAAGAGTCGGGGAAGCAAGTGAAGGCGGTGGAGAATACATCTCTAACAAATTCAAAGACTTTTGCAACAGAGAAGGAATTCGAAGAGAACTCATAGCGCCTCATAACCCATAGAAAAATGGGGTCGCGGAGAGAAAGAACAGAATGATCATGGGTACATCATGAGCGATGTTGCATGATCAGGGCCTACCAATGCATTTGTGGGCAAAAGCATGTAATACTGCAGTTTATGTGCAAAACTATTGTCCTCATAGAATACTTGACATGAGTACACCTGAAGAATCTTTTACTGGTAATAAACTTGATGTTTCTCATTTTAAAATTTTTGGCTGATTTGTTTATGTGCATGTGACCAAGGATGCTAGGAAGAAGCTGGAACTGACTGCTAAATTTGGGATATTTGTGGGGTACACAGAAACACCCCATAATTATCGTGTGTATTTTCCGAACAATAAGATGATTGTTATGCGACGGGATATAAAATTCGATGAGGGGAAATCCATGCGGTTGTCGCTTGAGAGGGAGATAGACTTGCATGCAGAAGAGGAACTGTTGGTTCCTAAAGACGAGTCTCAATATGTGGATCAGCCACATGAAGAGGTTCATGGAGTGGAGGAAACCACTCAAGCAGAGCCATCCATCAGAAATGGAAGAAAGCACACCATGGAAGTTGACAGATTGAGACTAGATGCTACACAGAATGTAGGAGCCCCTACTTCACAGCACAGACAGAGACAATCTCCTGATCGATTTGCTAGATACATGGCTCTCATGAGCAAATGTATTTTGACTGAACCATCTTCCTTTTAGGAAGCAGTGAAATAAACCACTTGGGTTGATTCTATGGTAGAGGAGTATGACTCCATTGTCAAAAACAATGTATGGGAAATTGTCCCAAGACCGATTGATAAATCAGTGGTAGGTTCGAGATGGATCTACAAGGTAAAGAAAGTTGCTGATGGGAGTGTTGAGAAATACAAGGCCAGATTTGTGGCCCAGGTTTTCTCACAGATCGAGGGGATAGATTATTATGAGACCTTTGCACCTATCGCAAGGTACTCTTCCATAAGATCCATCCTTGCACTCTCAGCGTAGATGGGCTGGCGCATTCATCAGATGGATGTAAAAATTGCATTCCTCAATGGGATCATTGAGGAAGAAGTGTACATTGAACATCTAGAAGGTTTTGAGACCTTTGGCAAAGATTCACATGTGTGCAGACTCAAGAGAGAACTGTATGGGTTGAAGAAAGAACCCCATGCTTGGTACACTCAGATAGACAACTATTTCACCGGAATGGGCTTCACCAAAAGTGAAGCGGATGCAAACCTATACCAAATTGTGGTGGAGGGTAAGATTTTAATCATTGTGATTTATGTTGATGATTTGATACTTACTGGTGATGAGCAGTTGATACACTCATGCAAGGATGACCTTGCAAAGGAGTTTGAGATGAAGGATTTGGGCCTTCTTCATTATTTCCTTGGTTTGGAAATATGGCAGCGAGATGGTGAAATTTTTGTGTCTCAAGGAACGTATGCAAGAGAGATACTGGGTAAGTTTCACATGGAGGGCTACAAACCCATGGATACTCCTCTTCCAAGAAACTAGAGGAAAGAGGATGCTACTTTTGGAGAGGTAGTGGATGCTACTATCTATTGACAGTTAGTGAGTTCGCTAATGAATTTAGTGAATACGAGACTGGACATTTGCTATGTGGTTAACCAGCTAAGTCAAGCGATGGTTAAGCCTACCAAACTCTTTTGGAAGGCGGGTAAGCATGTCCTGAGATATTTGAAGGGCACATTTGAGTATGGATTATGGTATAGATAGATGGATGAGGTGAAGTTGCATGGCTTCACAAATGCAGATTGGGAGGGCAGCCCAACGGACATAAAGAGCACATCAGGGGGGATCTTTAGTATTATATCTACAATTGTTTCTTGGTACATCAGAAAACAGAGATCTGTGGCACTCAGTTTAGCAGAAGCGGAATACATGGAAGCAAGTCAAGCTGCATGTGAGGCTATCTGGATGAGGAATATCTTGGTTGGTTTGTTTGGTTCTCATTTAGATATGACAGTGATTTATTGTGATAATCAGAGTTGCATTAAACTCTCGATTAATCCTGTGTTTCATGACAGATCTAAGCATATAGATATCCAGTATCATCATCTCAGAGATTGTGTGCAGTAGAAGATCATGTTGCTTCACTATATTCCTATGAAAGATCAGGATGCAGACATTCTGACGAAGGCGCTCACCAGGAGAAAATTCGAATATCATAGAGACAGGATTGGGGTGAAGGATAATCCCTTTCTTGTTGAGAGGGAGCATTGAAAAGTCAACAAGAAACATGTGTCTAATTTACTTTTCCCTTAATTAAATTAGACAATAAATATTAATCTATTATTTCATTCATAACTGAGTGAGTTGGATTTGTAACAGAATCATAAGTGTAGTTAAGTGAGTTAAGATCAGTTGTACTAGTTGTAACTAAGCATGCACTAGTGAGATTTCAGTTAATCAGTGAACTCACATGCAACTGAAGATTCACCACGGTTAACTACATACATGTCAGATCCAATGGAGACTTAGTTGAGATAACAAGTGAAAGGGATAGTTTGGCTATCAGTTGTGATTTGATCACACATGCAGTGGATATGCTTATGAGCATGTGCAAACTAGGCAATTGTAATTCATTGTGAGAATTCAAATTGCAGAGATTGTGCAGAGGAGGCAAGTTGTCTGGACACGGAAATTGGCACATGTATTTGTTGATTTGTGTATGACAGTGTGAGACGATTGTATTGTACTGAGATCTTGGATTAGAGTTTTGTATGAAATTGTTTCATGATTCATGATATACATAATATATGATAGTGGGGTTTTTAGCTTTACTCTTTCCCGATAAAACTTATATGTTATGTGCTATTGATATTTCACTTTGTGATTGTGGTTCTGATCGTGGTTTAATTTTTCTGCAAGAATAATCGTAGAAGGGATTATGTATTTAACACTGGCGTATAATTGTTAGATCAGGAGAATAGCAGGAATACTTAATTTGTATCGAAATTTCTACAGTTATCAATCTTACCTTCCACTTCAATCACAGGGGATTGATATTTTTGTTACTTGTTGTATAAGGCTCTATATATCCTTGACACTTTTCTTTTAGGATATTTAGACACTTAGGAGTTAGTTAATATCAAATTGGTCTAATGTGTCATTAGGTAAAAGTGTGTATTTTTAGTATTTATAGTATGCATTTGTAGTTAGGTAATCTGACGATCACAATATGTTTCTGACATAGAGTGATCCGACCGTTCATAGAGGTTTAGTATTTTATTTTAAGTTATTTATTTTGCATGAAACTTTCATTTATAAAGTAACTTCTTTGTAAAAGTGACCCCGTCTATTCTATAAAGGTGGGTCACTTCATAAGTATATTTAGACACTAAGGAGTTAATTAAGATCAACTTGGTCTAATATGTTGTTAGGTAAATGTGTGTTTCTTTAGTATGCACTAGTATGCATTTGTAGCTAGGTAATATGACATTCACGATATGTTCTTGACATAGAGTGATCCGACGATTAATAGAGATTTACTATTTTATTTTAAGTTATTTATTTTGCGTGCAATTTTCATTTATTAAGTAATTTCATTGTAAAAGTGATCCCACTTATTCTATAAAAGTGGGTCACTTCATAAGAAAAATATTTTTAAAAGTAATGTTATTAGAAGGAGGTGTATCACTACGTGGACTAAATTCTACTTTCCATGTGGTTCTTTGGTTATCGTTTATGCCTTTTTTCAAGAGGGCATAACTTTCACATCTGAATTCCATTTTCAGTGTTTTTTTTTAAACAACCAATTTTTGAGAGATTTCCATCTAGACCATCATTTTAAGTGTTTATATCCATATTCTATGCATATTTAATATGGCTTCTCCGAGTGATATTTTTATCACTAGCACCAACTACTTCCAATGGAAATCCCATATGGAGGATTTATTAAGAAGTAAAGGATTGTACCAGATTACCTTGGGAAAAGAAAAATAACCCACTGATGATGAAAATTATGCCAAATGGATTAATATAAATGATAAATCCCCTTGACTAATCATAATTTCCATCTCTTCTGATTTAAGGTTTCACCTTAAATAAATTAATTCCCCCAATAAATATTGGAAAAATATTGAAGTTGTGTTTGGCAAACCAAATATTATTCGAGATCACCAATTGGAGAATCGATTAATGACTTTATGTCCAAATGATTTTCCTTGTATGGAAGATTAATTATCTAATCTCAAAACACTTAGACATTTTTGTATAGAGTGACAACTAGATTTGAAGAAAGATTGATTCATATATGTTATTATTTCTAATATTTGTAGTGCATATTATGTTTTTGTAACTACATCTTATGCCACTAGACAAGCTCTAGGGATTGCTTATAAAGAACCTCTCATGATTCTTTTTGTGATTCTCTAATTCGAGAGAAAGATAATCTTTTTAAACTTGGATTGATCAACACTGCAGGCACATCCAACAAAGCCTTAGTGGCCCAAACAAATGATAAATCCAAGAATCCCAAGAAGCAACATCCTCACAACAACAACAAGAAAAACAAGGCTCCCAAATCCTCTCAACTAGCTTCCTCTCCTAACAGCGACAAAGGAGAAAAATCTAAAAATAAGAAGATTGACAGACATTGCAACTGTTGTGGGAAAGGTGGTCACGTGGAGTCCAAATGTTTTAAGAAGATGGAAGCTTTGGAAGAAAAGATGAAGAAGCACAACATCAACATCGATTCTTCTTCTTCTAACTCCTCTTATCATGGACACCCACTTTCTGCTTCTAGTTTCTCCTTCAATGCAACTTTTACTTCTTATTTTGATGAACATATTATTGATTCTAGAGAATCTTATCATATGGATAAGAATAAATCCATATTTTTTCCTCTTAATGAATGTTACAGCAAGAAAATATTTGTTGGTGATGATAGATCTCTTAGTGTTGTAGGGTCTCAAATGGTTTGGGTAGATAATGGTCATTTCAATGATGTATTATTTGTTCCAAGTCATTCCTGCAACCTTCTATCATTGTATCAAATCACTCATTCAGGTGAATGTAAAACCATAGAGTTCTCAACTCACCAAGTTGTAATCAAAGATCTAAAAGATCCTAAGCATGTTCTCGCAACTCGAATGTTTGATGATATTACCAGGTTGTACAATTTTGACAACTTGGGTCATCATCTTTTCCATCCATTTTTGTTTCTCATAGCAATGACTTAAGAAAAATTTAACATGAGCAGTTTGGTCATCTAAACTATCATTTATTTCAACAACTATGTAATCAATAGATGGTGACTGGTCTTCCTCTTGTTTCTTGCAGAGATCATGTTTTTGTTGGTTGTTTTATCAACAAACATCATTAGGAAAATTTTGACAAATATACCTCTTGGCATGCCTTGACCCCTTTGTATATTTTTCATAGTGACTTGTGTGGTCCACTTTCTTCTCCTTATTTTTCTGGGTGCAAGTATTTCTTAACTTTCATTGATGACTTTTCTAGATGCACTTGGGTTTACTTCTTAAAACTTAAGATAAATTTTTTTGACAAGTTTTTGGCCCACATGACCCTTGTAGAAAATCAATATAGACATCAAATTCAAAGGATAAGAGCACATAATGGAGGAGACTATATAAACAATACTTTTACAAGTTTCAACATTGCACAAGGCATCCAAATGCAACATATTGTTCCATATACACCACAACAAAATAATGTTGATGAGAGAAAGAATCACACATTAAAAGAAACTGCTAACTGTATAATAATATCTAAGGGATTAATTCTAAATTATTCGGAATACGCCATTAAGTATTAAAATTACATAGTAAATAACACTCTCAAAAAGGCCCTTAAAAATATAACATTGGAAGAAAAATGGAATGAAATTAATCTAGATGTAAGCCATTTCCAGGTATTTGGCAATGTAGCATGGGATCACATTCTTGATGAGAAAATGAAAGATTTACAACTTAAAAGTGAGAAGTGTTTTTTTTTGTTATTATGAAGATTTCAAAGGTTATAGACTTATTCAACCTCATTGAAATGCAATTATTATTCGAAGAGATGTTAAATATCATGAAAATATCTTGGCCCACGATCCTAATTCGACATTTGTTCCTTCTTCATGTTGGCCCTTGGTTATGAAAGGAAACGGAGAACAAGGAAGAAAAGGTAAAAAGAGAACTTTGTGGGGCACACAGTGACAGTCACTAGGTCGAAGTGAGCAAAATAGAAGAAAATATGGAGTGAAGTGCGAAAAAGCAAGTTGTTGGATGAGGAGATAGAGGATGACATATCAACAAGGAAGATGGACCTAGGACGACTCAGGAAGTGGAAAAATCCACCATTGGATGCTTTGGATCACCGTACGAGAAGGAAGGAAAGACAGACTGGTGAAGTCCAGAAAAAGTGGATCAAGTTGACCTAGGGTCTTAGACACCTAGGGTTTTTGGTAATTAGGGTTTTGACACCTAGGTTTCTCCCTAAGGTTGTCAGTGAGGTATTGTAATGTATAAATAGAGGTCAAGAGGGCCTGGGTCAGGGGGGTATGATATTGTTATTGATTTATCTCTATTGTTGTGGTGAGAGGTCATGGTATTGTGAGAGAGAAGTGTTGAAGCCTTCTGGTATTGTAACATCTTTAGCTAGGTGCGAAGATCAGATCCTGCAGTTGGGTGTGCAGGAGGGGGGAGAGAAAGATAGAAGGAGAGAGAGGATTTGATAACCAAGAGTGCATATCAAAACTGTAATCTTTATCTTAATATATCATAAGAACAGTTCTGTGGACGTATCCCTAGAGAGAGGGTGAACCACATACATCTTGTGTTGTGTGAGTGATTAATGCTTTGATCTCTACCATTATTATAATGTTATTTGCATTACTAGGTTAGATCAAGATCTATAGTTGCGTAGAGTATATTTCACTGGTAAATGATATATGAATACCGTGATTATTGTTATACAAGATCCCCTTGATATTTCCCTGTTTGTAGACATCTCTGTCCTGCAACCCCCCATTGCTTCTTCGGGTGAGACTGCATTTGCTTCACAGGTTTTTTCGAAAGGGCTAGTAGCTAGGGCTTGTTGGTACGCTCTTGGAGTGAACCCTGGGTCTACCCCTATGCCAACAAACGGTTTTGTTGTTGGGACATGAATATTTTTAAGGGAATGTCAAGGTGGTTCCCATCGAAGAAAGAGATTTAGAAGTGGATAGAGGATCAAGAGAAGGACTTCGCTAAAGCCCAGAACAAGAACCCTACTGAGTACTGAAGATTGGCTACAAAGATACATCTTCACCGACATTCACGAGATCTTGTTTGGAGGAATCCATTAGGATATACACAAGTGGTTGGCTAGGTTAGCTAACACATAGATTGAGATCATATCTAGACCTCCTATGGTTTGGACACCGACGCTGATCCAAAAGGTCAAGAGAATTGACAACGTCGTATCCAGAGTAGTAGATCATTGGTTTGATAGAACCATTGGAGGGTATATCATCGATTTTGTTGTTGACAAAACAAAATCGTATAGCCAAGACGAGAGATACTTTTTCAAAGGACCCAGAGGAAAATATTTTCGCTTTCTGAAGCTAAGAATCAATATGCTCTTGCATGAAATCCACATCTTGAAGATACAGTAGATTGTTCGAACTAGAAAAGGCTAATGTTCAAGATCTCGGACAGTGACAACGACACAAAAGAAGGACATACATGCAGTGGAAAAGTATTATGAGGGGCTCACCTTGATAAATTGTTTAAGAAAAACTACGGAGAAGAGGGTTTCTACAGCGGAAAAGAGGTAGATCTAACCAACAAATAGCATCCAGAGCCCACCAAAACAGAAGAAGGGGAAGCTGAAGAACTGTGCCAAAGTGAGCTAGAAAAATCAGGAACTACGTGGACTACTGAAGTAAGTAACGTTAATCCTCCTATTGTCCCAACAGTACTTAACAGTCAGAGTAGTTAGAGACACCAGAATCTTCAAAGTACTGTTACTAGTAGCCTAACATCTACTCAGAAAAGAAGCCTAGTCATCTCTATGGCAGATGAAATGAGACTGCCTATCTTTAGAGGATATGGATCTGAAGATCTAGATCAGCTTTGCTTCCTATGTGACGCTGTATGGAACATTAAAAGTATCACCGATGAAGCCATCAAGAGAACCCAGTTCAACACTACGCTAAGGGACCGCGCACTGAGCTGGTACATGAAAATGTCCAAGGACTAGCACGGCCTAAGCCCCAAAATGAGATCAAGAATGCACTAATTGCAAAGTTTAAGAAACCTAAGTTGGATTCACAATGTATTACATAACTAAAAGAGATTAAACAAAGGGTAGCATAACCTATTTGGGAGTTCGACTAGAGATTCAAGACCCTGATAGGCCGATTAACTTTTCAGATCCCCAATGAACAGAACAAAGAATGGTTCATCATTGCGTTGTTACCACACATAAGAGTCCCTCTGATGTAGCAGAAGATTGCATCACAGGCATAATCTTTGGATTTCTCCATGAATCTTGAATCAACACCGATGGGAGAATCTAGCTCAGGCATTAGCCAGATCATGAGCCAACTAACTAGTTTGTCTTTACAGGTCGAGGATATGAAGAAAGATAAGGGAAAATTCAAAAGGGAAGATATATGGTGTGTAATATGCATATCTGAAGGCCATGATAAGGAACATTTTCCCTTATTTCATGAGTACTTGGCCTCAGGGGCGTCGAGCCCCTCGAAGCAATTTAACCTACCCTGGTGCGATGTATGCAGAAATAGGCATCACCTAGGTGAATGCTACTACATGCATAAGTATGTTCAAACACCCACAAACTTGTATTGTACATTCTGTAAAGGGAACAATGATCAATATTGTAGAGTTTATGATCTCATGCATGAAAGGTCAAGAGACATATACAAGATTCAAGACGAAGTACAACAAGAAGGAAACACTCTGTAGTACAACTCTCCGGGGAGAGGAAACTTCAATTATCACAGTGGATACAGAGGATGAGGATGAGGAGGAGGTATGGGCTGAGGCCGAGAACAAATAATCTGTTACAACTATGTGCAACCAGGACATTTAGCAAGGGATTGTCAGAATCCTTGTACAACTTGTAGTTACTATAACTCCTTCGAACATGTCATAGAGGAATGCCCTGTGCTATTGGCTAAACTTCAGGAAAGACGAGGACCTCAGCAGAACCCAAAAGTACAACTGATATATGATGAACCTCGTGAAGAAGAACCTAGAGTCATTGTTATCAATCGAGGAGGCGCTGCTATAGGAGAGGACAGAGAAACCCAAGGAAAGATTGAAAATGACTACAGATTCAGGAATGCTATAGAAAATACCCCAATGTTCGATGCTAAGAATGAAATATAGATATTCAAGGAGGCAAGAAAAGTGTTCAAAAGAGGTCAAGGAGCTTCATCAAAGATACAACCAGAAATCAAAGAATATGGCATGCCTTAGGTGTTTGATCCACCTGCATCACCAACAGAAGGGGAAGAGGTAAGAAAACTCATGGAATTTTTGTGCACTTGTGTTAAGTTGATTCAAGATAAAGGCATTGTACAAGAATTACAAGATTTAATCAAGAATTATGATCTAGGAAAGATAGACCCCTTATTTAATAGGGCAGTGCACCAAATTGGAAGAAGGAGAAGGACAAATAAAGAATTACACTTGAATGCTCAGATAGGAGAGTATGAGATAGACTATGTGGTCCTCGACTTAGGGTCAGAGGTCAATGTCATGATGAAGCAGACTTGGGCACTGATGGGAAAACCCAAGATGATATATTCCCCTATTAGGCTTCACATGGCTAATCAGCAAGCCGTCATCCCATTTGGACGATTAGAGCATGTCCCAATGGACATCGATGGAGTAAGAACCTTTGCAGATTTTGAGGTAATTGAAATTGTTGATGATAGCTTCCCATACTCTGCATTGTTAGGAATTGATTGGGCCTTTGACAATTCTACTGTTGTTGATCTAAAGAAAATACTCATGACATTTGAGAAATATGGCCTTAGGTTCATTTCACCTTTAGATATAGATGAGGGTCCATGATATACAGATCCTATCAAAGAAGAAGACCACACATTTGAAAACATCTACAAATTAATAGCCAGACAATAGGATTATATCAACCTTACAACTGACAGGAATCTGAGCTGGCAAAGTGACAACACATGTTCATCAAACTTATAAGAAGCATTGGAGAACTAGCAGAACCAGATGTATGAATTATCTACAAGAAGATGTGCTAGGCTAACTAGAGAAGTTCGTTGGATTGGCACAATAGTGAGTAATCTACCCACATTTGATGGGATGAACCCTTTAGATAACTTCTTATCAGAATTTGAGACAACTGTACCAACACAAAAGAGGCTATTAGCAATGGATGAGGCCATGAAATCCACACCATCAAGATGGTGGGGAATGCACAAGGGAAACATCACAAACTGGACACAATGTCAAACTTTGATGACAGCGTGGTTTTTAGCACAAGTAGGAAGTTGCGAAGTAAGATACACAGGTCGAAGCTGCCCAAAGGACCACATACGTAGCTCTGAAGTGGCCTGGAGTGACATTTCTAGAGAACAATGGGTACACAAATTCGTCAATACGCTAGATACCACCCCGATTAATTGGTACCTTCAAGCAGAGCTGCTCCTCATCACTTCAGAATGGGAAGGTATGATCGAGAATTTTATAATCACCTTTTTGTTTGAAAGTGAATTTCCTTCAGTAGATCAAGCACTACATATGGTGAGACAAAAATTATTTAAGGAGGCATATGGCCTCCCTTTGGAGCAAGAAGAGGATGAATGGACTGCGCCCCTCCAGAAACTGCAGATATGCTACAACATTAATGCCGACGAAGACGATGATCCAAGGAAGGTGAATATAGCAAAAAAAGAAGACTAGAGAGATGTGGAAGGACTAGAAGTTCAACTGCCATTCATTGGACAACCGATAAAGATAAAGAAAGTCAATATTGGGACAGAGGAAACACCAAATCTTGCCAATGTCGGTGATTATTGGGACGCTGCTACCATTGACAAAATCACAGAATTATTGTACGAGTATCAGGACTTGTTCCCGACCAAGTTCACTGATATGAAGGGTATAAAAGGACCTATGGGAAATATGAGAATACCTTTGAAACCAGATGCAAATCCATTCAAGAAAAGACCCTACAGACTGAACCCGAAATATAAGGAAAAAGCGAAGATTGAACTCGACAGAATGCTATAAGGAGGGATTATTGAACCTGTCAAGGAGTCGGAGTGGATTAGACCCATGGTAGTGCAAGATAAGAAGACATGTGAGATTAGGATTTGTGTAGATCTCAGGAAGCTAAATGATGCTTGTCTACATGATCCTTTCCCTACACCATTCACAGATGAAGTGTTGGATAACGTGGGAGGCCAAGAAGTATATTATTTTACAGATGGGTTTTTAGGATACCATCAGATCCGCATCGCCAAGGAGGACCACCATAAGACTGTTGATACTAAGAGGGGGGTGAATTAGTATCAAGTACAATTTAAAACCTTTTTCAACTTATAATTAAACCATTCAATTATATTCAATGAGAAATGAACAATAGTATAAGAGTTACACCAATACACCACAATATACCA
>ML787726.1:237286-260829 GCA_009831015.1 Picea engelmannii
AGCATGATGTATACTATCCATCCATGGGTGTTGTATCTTCATTTTCATTTTCCTTCATGTCCAAATAACTTCATCAATCTTCTGGTCCAAAACCCATGACTAGGGTTGACATCAATGACAACAACCAATCTTCCAACAAAGACTACATTTTCCATAGAGTGGGGATCCTACCAATATAAAATAATGCCATTTGGATTGAAGAATGCCCCAACCATATTTTATAGGGTGGTGGTTGAAGTGTTCAAAGAATTTTTTCATAAGTTTTTAGAAGCATACTTTGATGACTGGACTATTTTTAGTTTTTTGAAAAATCATATTGAATGTCTAAGGCTAATGCTAGATAAATGTAGGCAGTGTCAAATTGCTTTGAATTTGAAGAAATGCATCTTCTTCTCACCATTTGGAGTATTATTAGGTCATATTTTATGCAAGCAAGGATTGTTGGTGGATCCATCCAAGATTACAATTATAGTTGATTTGCCACCACCTACTTCAGTCAAAACAACTACGCACTACTCTAGGACATACTGGCTATTACAGGAAATTTATCAAAGGATATGCTCAGATTACTGCACTAATGGAGAATTTATTAAAGAAATATTGTTAGTTCGGTTGGACAGAAGAATTCCAACAGATCTTCGACACACTAAAACAAAAGATGGTAACTGCACCTATTCTAGTCTTTCCAGACTGGAGCAAGGAATTTCATGTGCATGTTGATGCATATTCCATTGCATTAGGAGAAGTACTGGCACAATCGAAAGAAGGGGACATTAATCATCCATTAGCATTTGCCAGCAGGAAGTTGTTCACCGTTGAAGTTAATTACACCACTATAGAGAGAGAGGGACTAGCCATGGTGTATGCGTTGCAAAAATTCTGCCACTACTTGTTAGGAGGACACTTTAAAGTGTTTACTGATCACTCTACGCTGAATTACCTAGTCAAAAAGCCAGTGTTGGGGGGACGAATCTACAGATGGCTTATTCTATTTCAAGAGTATGATTTTGAGATCATAGTTAAGCCAGGAAAAATGAACAAGGGCCCAGACCACCTATCGAGGTTGGAACATGGCGAAGAACCTACCAATCTGGAGAATACATTACTGTATGCACAACTTATCGCAATTATAAATATTGATGACCATTTCATAGACATAGTCAAGTTCCTGTCAACAGGAATGGCTCTGAGTGAGTATACAATCTCCTAGAAAAAACATCTAGTGGTGCGCGCTACAGATTTTTCACTAATAGCTGGTCAACTATATAAAATAGGACTTGATGAGATACTAAGAAGATGCATTATGGAAACAGAGTGCCTGATGATCCTCGTAGAAGCTCGTGAAGGCATCAAAGGAGAACATTACGTAGGGAAAGAAACTGTGCAGAAGGTTCTACAAGTTGGCCTTTGGTGGCCTACATTACACAAAGATGCTAAAGAATATACCAGAGCATGCGATGTATGCCAGTGAGTTGGAAAACCATCCCGCAGATATGAGATGCCATTAGAACCATAGATGGCCCTGTAGGCATTTGAAAAATGGGCCATTGACTTCATGGGAACTATAAACCCACCAGGAAAGCGCACAGGAGCAAGGTATATTATCACTGTGACAGAATACCTAACTAGATGGGTCGAAGCAAGAGTAGTCAAGGACTGTAGTGCAACTACAGTTGCGTGTTTTATATTTGATGACATAATAACCAGGTTTGGATGCCCTAAGGTCCTTATGAGTGATCAAGGTACACACTTCATCAATAAGACAATTGCATCCCTGACTGAAGAATTTGTAGCCCACCTTCAGAAGAGTACACCTTACCATCCACAAGCAAATGAAACGGTTGAAGCATTCAAAAATATCTTGGAGACAACATTGACAAAGATTTGTAGCGTAAACAAGGATGACTGGGATTTAAGAGTACCAGCAGTACTCCGGACTTATAGAACCACTTGCAAGAAATTAACAACGCAGACCCCTTTCAAGTTGGTTTATGGTGTTGAAGTTGTCCCAATGGAGTACTTGGTACCGGGCTTAAGAATTGTTGCATTTACAGACATGGATGATACTGGCGTTGTTCATGAGAGGCTAGCACAATTAGTCGAACTAGAAGAAGACAAATCCATTATAGGCTTCCATCAACAAGTTAAGAAGGAACGAGAAAATGCCTACCACGACAGGCACATCAAGAAAAAGATATTCAAGAAAGGTGATTTAGTACTGGTATATGACAGTAATTTTATCAAACACCCTGGGAAGTTTAGAATGCATTGGCTTGGACCACATGAGATCGCCTACATCACAGAAGGAGGAGTTGCACAACTAAATACGTTGAATGGAGAATGGAAAGAAGGATTGGTGAATGGGAGTCGACTGAAGTTGTACTATGACAACCAGCTACCTCACAGATCTAGGTAAAAGCATGAAGAAAAGGATTTAGGTACTAGGTGCAGTTGAAAATGGGTACCAAACACAGAAAGACAGTCCGCACAAGGACGAGAAGGAGGCATAAAGAAGAAAGAAAAGGCTACACTGCGTAGTCCAAAGTCGAAGTAAAACAAAAGGAGCAGATATGAAGTGCCTTGGGATGAGTCAAAGGTGAGATTTGGGGGCCTATTGGCCCTTAGTTATGAAAGGAAATGGAGAACAAGGAAGAAAAGGTAAAGAGTGAACTTTGCGGGAGACACAGTGACTGTCACTGGGTCGAAGTGAGCAAAAGAGAAGAAAAGATGGAGCAAAGTGTGAAAAAGAAAGCCGTTGGATGAGGAGATCGAGGATGACAGATGATCAAGGAAGATGGACCTAGGATGACTTAGGAACTGGAAAAATCCATCATTGGATGCTTTGGAGCACCGCACGAGAAGGAAGGAAAGACAGGCTGGTGAAGTCCAGAAAAGTGGATCAAGTTGACCTATGGTCTTAGACACCTAGGGTTTTTGGTAATTAGGGTTTTGAAACCTAGGTTTTGGCCTAAGGATGTCGGTGAGGTATTGTAATGTATACATAAAGGTCAAGAGGACCTGGGTTAGGGGGGTATGATATTATTATTGATTTAGCTCTATTGTTGTGGTGAGAGGTCATGGTATTGTGAGAGAGAAGTGTTGAAGGCTTCTGGTATTGTAAGATCTTTAGCTGGGTGCGAAGATCAGATCCTGCAACTGGGTGCATAGGAGGGGGGAGAGAAAGATAGAAGGAGAGAGAGGATTTGATGGCCAAGAGTGCAGATCAGAATTGTAATCTTTATCTTAATATATCATAAGAAGATTTCTATGGATGTAGCCCTAGAGAGAGGGTTAACCACGTACATCTTGTGTTGTGTGAGTGATTAATGATTTGATCTCTGCCATTATTATACTATTATTTTCATTATTGTGTTAGATCAAGATCTATAGCTTCGTAGAGTAGATTTTTCTAGTAAATGATATATGAATACTGTGATTGTTGTTATACAAGATCCCCTTGATATTCCCCTTGTTGTAGACATCTCTGTCCTACAAGCCCCTCATCGTTGCTTCGGGTGAGACTGCATATGCTTCGTAGGTGTTGTTGAAAGGGCCAGTAGCTAGGGCTTGTTGATGCGCTCTTGGAGTGAACCCTGGGTCTTCCCCTGTGCCGACATTTCATCCTATGAGACATCTCTAGTTTTTGTGTCATCTATTGTTCCTATTCCAATTTATTCTTCTTTATATGATGATATTGAAGATGAAAATACATGATGCAAGAGCATCATTAGCAAGCACGCGTGGCAGGACAAATCGATGCCTAGGAATCATTTCGGAGTCTCAAACGCTGGGAATTACTGCAAATCTTTTGGAGTTGATTGGAAAAATGGAAGAAGCTCAAATGCTTGGGAGCAGATGATCATGAGTGATCTGGGAGTTTCACTCTGATTCTTGAATGTAACTGAACTTAGGTAGCAGTTAGAGTTTTTTTCATTTTTCGAGTAGACGATGTAGTCGGGGGGAACCCTAAGGACCCTTTGAACTAAAAAGAGGTTTTGTATTCCCAAATGAGGTTGCTGGGAGTTAGTAGGAATTTAATAATTTTTGAGTTATTGTTTTGATATTAGTCGTAGCCATTTACTTTTGAATGAATATGACAGAGGAGAATTGACTCAAATGCATAACACTGTTATTGTCTGTAATTTTCTGTTATTGTGTTTTCATAAATGAATGAATTTCGTTATGAATTGATGAAACTATGAATGTTAGTATAAGTTTCAATTGTTTCTCTTCTGCTGAGTGAGTGCAAGGTGTGCAAATAGAACACAAGGAGTGCGTGACAGGATCTGTTTTGATTCCGAAACTCAAAAGAGATAGCAAGAAACTTTCCCTTTGTGAGGAGGGAAAGTGGCTACTGCAAGGCATGCACAGTCATCCGCAAGAGCCAAGTATTGTGTAGGAATCTGGTGCAAGGAGTGCATAGATTTGGAATTCGTCTAAGTGTTGAAGGAACTCCATAAGAGGAAAAGGAGCAAAAGGTGAAATCCCTACTTGATCACAACCATTGATCAAAGGAAAAATCTGGACCTTCGATTTGGCATCATTGTGATCTTGGATATCAGGAGAATGGAGGTAATGAGACTCCCAAAGTCATGAAATGCAAAATCCTGACTTGATCACAATCGTTGATCAAAGCAAAAATCTGGACCGTCAATCTGGCATCATCGTGATCTCAGTTATTGGGAGAATGGAGGTAAGGATACTCCCAAAGTTGTGAAACTCAAAATGTAGACTTGATAGTGGACCGTAAATATAATCATATTGGGAGTTCGTGATATGCTAAATCCCGACGCGTTTGAGAGTTGAGCCGCGGGTCATGAAAAGAGGTCACATTGAAGGAATATAAGGGAGGATCTAGTACACACTAAACTTTTGTCGGGGTTTCAGAGGTTGGGAGAATCAGGGTGATTCACATGCAAAGACTCGACACACAAAATCATGAAACGTCTTTTGGGTTAGGCTCATGGTCACAACCAGTGATAACGTGAGAGAAGCTTGCGCCTGATGCTTGTTCACACGACGAAGTTTCATGAAAAGGACCTGTGGACATTTCTTGACAATTCCAGCATGGAATCAAAGAGATGCTCCAACTCGAAGATTGAGAAGATACAGAGAGTGGGAGGTCAACAGAGCCTGCTGAGGTGGGGAATTACATCAAGTGGTATCAGAGATGAAGTTTTTCTTACAGCCAATAGGAAAAGGAGATAAAGGAGACAAAAGAACTTGAAGCTATACTTTCTGTGTGAGAGACAGTCGACACAATTCCACCGAGGAGACGAGTGGAACAACCTTTAGCCAATCAGGCTGTAGAAAGGGAGATGCAAGAACTTTGTGCAAGATTGAAGGAGATAGAGGCAACACAAAGAAGAGAACCTGATGCTGGAGACATCAGTGATTCAGAGAGTGAAGAATTAGAAGTTGAAAAAGCTACAAGTGAGAATGTTGTCGAAGAACACTTGCTAAGAGCAGTTGTTGGATTGGGAGCTAGAGCTAAGATAGAAGTCCCAATGTACGAAGGAAATTTGGATGTTGAAGAGCTACTGGATTGGGTACAATTAATGGATAAATATTTCAAATATGAAGACGTCGATGAGGAGAAGAGAGTGAGACATGTTGTCACCAAAATCAAGGGATATGCATCACTATGGTGGGATGAACTGCAGGTTTAGAGGAGAAGCAAGGGAAAACAAAAGATAAAGAATTGGGATAGGATGGTAGCCAAGTTGAAGGATAAATTCATGCCCAAAGATTACCAAATCAATTTGTTCAGGAAGTTGCAGAACTTGAGAAAGAAGGGTATGACGGTTAAAGAATACACAAAGGAGTTCTACAAGCTGAACATCAGAACTGGACAAAGAGAGAAGGATGAAGAAAACGTTTCTAGGTCTATAAATGGCCTGAGATATGAAATCCAAGATGAGATCAGCATGATTTCAGTAAGGATAGTGGAGGATGCTTATCAGTTGGCACTGAAGGCGAAGGAGAAGTTGGCCAGAAAACAAAACCAACGAAGCAGAGGTAGAAGCCTAGTCCCAAACAAAGGCAAGGGAGTTTCCCATGAAAAGACACAAAAATCCAAAGATGAGACTGAGAAACCACATAGTCACTTGGAAAGAGGAGGAAGTTCCCGAGGAAGAGAAGATGGTGGAAGAAGTTATTCCAGAGGAAGAGGAAGAGGCAGAGGAGGAGAAGTGAGATGTTACACCTGTGGAAAGGCAGGACATAAGTCTTGGGAATGTCCCGAGAGAAAGAAAGAAGGAGAAGGTGAAGCTCACATTTCGGAAGCAAAAAGAATAAATGTTGAAGAAGAAGGAGCAGAGGATGGAACATCTCTGATGTTGAGAAAAGTTCTCTTAAAACCAGAGGTAGAAGTTGAAAAAACGGTGTAGAGAAACAACCTATTCAGGACAACTTGGAAGACTAAGGACATAGTCTGCGAAGTGATAATTGACAGTGGGAGCACTGACAACTTAGTATCTATAAAGATGGTGGATAAATTGGAGCTGGAGACAACTGCACATCCGAAGCCATACAAAGTCTCATGGTTGCATAAATGACGTCAGGTAATGGTTACTAAACAATGCTTGGTCGAATTTAAAATAGGAGGATATAGAGATGAAATCCTATGTGATATAATTCCCATGGATGTATGTCATATTATGTTGGGAAGACCATGGAAATTTGACAGGAATGTCATTCATGATGGGAGGAAGAATACATACACCTTGGAGAAGAATGGTAGGACACACATGTTGCTGCCAATAGAAGAGAAGAAAGTGGAATAACAAGCCAACACAAGCATACTTCTCATGAGTGGGAAGGAACGCTTGAGAGAAGTTAAGAAAGGAGAGGAGATGCATTTTTTTGTGGTGAGGAAACCTAGAGTTATCCTTACAAGTATTTTGATGGATGATTTGCCTAAAGAAATTTGGGAATTGTTGGATAATTGTGCTGACATAGTGGTGGATGAGCTTCCTAACTCATTACCACCCATCAAAAGTATCAGCCATCATATTGACTTGATACTAGGAGCAAGTATGCCAAACAAAGTAGCATACAGACTAACACCTCGAGAAAATGAGGAGGTAAAGAACCAAGTCCGAGAATTGTTAGACTAAGGGCTGGTCAGAGAGAGCTTGAGTCCATGTGAGGTGCCAACTGTGTTGATTCCAAAGAAATATGAAGGATGGAGAATGTGTACAGACTCAAGAGCCATTAACAAGATCACCATCAGGTATAGATTTCCTTTTCCAATAATGGATGATTTAATGGATTGTTTAAGTGGAGAAAATTTATTTTCTAAGATAGATTTGAAAAGTGGGTATCACCAGATAAGAATGAGAGAAGGTGATGAATGGAAGACAACCTTTAAGACGAGTGGAGGTTTCTATGAATGTCTTGTTATGCCATTTGTCTTAACAAATTCCCTAAGTACTTTCATGAGGTTGATGAATGAAATACTGAAAGATTTCATTGGCAAGTTTGTAGTTGTATATATGGACAATATACTGATCTTTAGCAAGACTAAAGAGGAGCATTTAAGACACCTGACACTAGTAATGAGAAGACTACAACAAGAGAAGTTGCTGATAAATCTAAAGAAGTCCTCTTTTATGAAGACATAACTCGTTTACTTGGGTTTTGTGATCTCTTCAAATGAACTGAAGATGGATCTAGAAAAGGTGAAAGAAATCAAAGAATAATCGTCACCAAGAAGCATGTTTGAGGTAAGAAGATTCCATGGATTATCAAGTTTTTATAGGAAATTCATCAGAGACTTCAGGGAAATTTGTGCACCAATGATGGATACAGTGAAGAAGAAGAACAAGTATTTTAAGTGGACAAAGGAGGCCGAGAGGAGCTTCAATACGCTGAAGGAGAAATAACATAACGACCAATTCTGGTCTTGCCAAATTTTGAAAAGACATTTCAGGTGAGATGAGATGCAAGTGGAGTTGCAATTGGAGTAGTTTTGAGCCAGGATAATAGACCTATTGCCTATTTTAGTGAGAAGTTGAATGAGACTAAGACAAATTAATCCACATATTATACATAATTTTATGCCATAATTCAAGCACTGAAGAAGTGGAGACATTACCTTGTCCCATAGGAATTTGTCTTGTATAGCGATAACAAATCTTTACAATACATAACTAGACAGGAAAAATTGAATCAGAAGCATGCAAAGTGGATTGAGTTTATGCAAAATTTTACTTTTGTCATAAAAAATATTGTCGGGAATGCTAACAAAGTTGTTGATGCATTGAGTAGGAGATGCTTGATTCTACAAGAATTTTAGGTGAAGACCTTGGGGTTTGAACACCTTAAGGAAATGTACAGTGATGATTCGGATTTCAAGGAGGCATACGAAGCATGCGTGAATCCCGTGATGAGATATGGGAGCCAGTGGGAAGAGGATATGATTCAATAGGGATTGCTATTCAATGGAAATCAGTTACGCATACCAAAATTTTCAATGAGGGATAACCTTTTGAAGGAGAAGCATAGTGGAGGATTGGCTGGACATTTCGGTCATGATAAAACATTCACATAGTTGAATAGTTCATACTACTGGATAGGTATGAGGACATAAGTGTTGAAATTTGTGAACATATGTAGAATCTTCCAACATGGAAAAGGAAAAAGACAAAACACTAGATTGTATCAACCATTGCCAATACCAGAAAGGCCTTGTGATGTGATAAGCATGGATTTTTTGTTAGGACTGCCAAGGATGCAAAGAGGATGTGATTCCATATTTGTGGTGGTAGATAGATTTTCAAATATGACACACTTTATCCCATGCCAAAAGACCAGTGATGCAACCCATGTTGCAAATATGTTTTTCAAGGAAGTTGTGAGACTTCATAGCCTACCTAGAAGCATCATCTCAGACAGAGACACAAAATTTGTTGGTCATTTTTGGAGAACACTATGGAAGAAGTTGGGGATGGATCTGTCCTTCAGCTCATCTTATCATCCTCAAACAGATGGACAGACTGAGGTGGTAAACAAAATTTTGGAAAACTTGTTGAGGAGTCTGGTCACTGAGCATCATAACCAGTGGGATCAGATTCTGCCACAAGCAGAATTTGCATACAATGAGTCACCAAATAGAAGCACTAGAAAGATCCCATTCCATATATTGTATGGAATGAAACCCAGGGGAGTATCCAAGTTGAGAGACTTGGGACAGAGTGAGATCAAAAGAACTAGAGGAAAATATTTTACTGCAAAAATGCAAAATCTCCATAGCAAGATCAATGGACAATTACAGAACTCTAGCCAAGAGTACAAGTGCAGAGTTGATCAACATCACAGAGAACTTCAATTTTAGGTGGGAGATCAGGTTCTGGCACATCTTAGGAAATAAAGGTTCCCTAGGGGAACGTATAACAAGTTAAAAATGAAGAAGATAAGACCATGTAATATCTTGAGGAAGTTTGATGAAAATGACTATGAGATTGAGCTACCAGATGATGTGGGCATATCACCCATATTTAACGTTTTAGACCTGTATCCTTACTAGAAAGATGACACCGAGGGATCAAAAGTTCAAGATAAGATTCAGTGGGAGAAACAAATGCCTATAGCAGAAAAACCACAAATGGAGAAGATCATTGATCAAAGAATTGGCAAGAAGACCATGAGGAAGACCTATCTTGAATATCTGGTTAAGTGGAAGGGACACCCAATAGAGAATGCAAGTTGGGAAAATGAAGTTGATATCCAAAAGCATGGAAAGTCGGTACAGGAGCTCATGGACAGGAGTCCATGATTTTTTGTCCAAGGGAGCATGATGCAGGAGCATCAACAACAAGCACGTGTGGTAGGACAAATCAGTTCCTGGGAATCATTTTGAAGTCTCAAACGTTGGGAGTTACTGCGAATATTTTGGAGATGATTGAAAAAACAAAAGAAGATCAAACGCTTGGGAGCGGATGATCACGAGTGATCTGGGAGTTTCACTCTAAGTCTTGAATGTAACTAAACTTAGGTAACAGTTAGAGTTTTTTTCGTTTTCTGAGTAGACGATGTAGTCGAGGGGAACCTTAAGGACCCTCTGAAATAAATAGAGGTTTTGTACGCTCAAATGAGGCTATTACGAGTTAGTAGGAATTTTTTGAGTTTTGAGTTATTGTTTTGATATTAGATGTAGCCATTTAATTTTGAATGAATATGACAGAGGATAATTAAATCAAATGCATAACACTCTTACTGTTTGTAATTCACTGTTATTGTGTTTTCATAAATGAATGAATTTCGTTATGAATGGATGAAACTGTGAATGTTAGTATAAGTTTCATTTTTTTCTCTTTTGTTGAGTGAGTGCAAGGTGTGCACATAGAACATAAGGAGTGTGTGACGAGATTTGTTTCGATTCCAAAAATCATAAGAGATAGCATGGAAATTTCCCTTTGCGAGGAGGCAAAGTGACTACTACAAGGCGTGCACAGTCATCTGCAAGAACCAAGTCTTGCGTAGGAATCTACTACAAGGAGTGCACAGATTTGGAATTTAGTTAAGTGTCGAAGGAATTCCATAAGAGGCAAAGGAGAGAAAGGTGAAATATCGACTTGATCATAGCCGTTGATCAAAGGAAAAATTTGGACCATCGATTTGGCGTCATCGCGATATCGAATATCGGGAGAACAGAGGTAAGGAGACTCCCAAAGTTGTGAAACATGAAATCCCAACTTGATTATAGTCGTTGATCAAAGGAAAAATCTGGATCGTCGATTTGGTGTCATCGCGATCTCGAATATTGGGATAACTGAGGTAAGGAGACTCCCAAAGTCGTGAAATACGAAATGGAGACTTGATTGTAGATGTCAATCTAAGGAAGATCGTGGATCGTAGATCTAATCATATCGGGAGTTCCAGTTACGCGAAATCTTGACGCGCTTGAGAGTTGAGCCCTGGGTCATGACCGAAGGTCACATTGAAGGAAGATAAGGGAGGAGATTCGAAGGTTGGGAGAATCAGGGTTATTCACATGCAAAGATCTGACACACAAAATCGTGAAATGCCTTTTGGGTTAGACTCATGGTCACAGCCAGTGGTCGCATGAGAGAAGCTTGCGCCTGGTGCTTTTTCACACGACGGAGTTTTGTGAAAAAGACATATGGACATTTCTTGAAGATTATAGGAGGGAATCAAAGAGTTATTCCAACTCGAATATTGAGAATATCTAGAGACTGGGAGGTCAACAGACCCTACTGAGGTGGGGCACTACATAAATACACCTCTTCTTGATCACCTTCCTCTAGATGAGTCCATTGAACATGAACTTGAACCAACACCACCGCTTCCTAGTTGGGTTTATTCAACACGAGAAGTAGTTGATGATATTACCAGTGATCCTTCATATCAACATTAGACACGTTCACAGTTCCAATGATCCTCCTCTCTTTTTACTCAAGTTTTACAGACACATGATCCAAATACATTTGCAGAAGATTCAGTTCATCCATATTGGGATACAACAATGAATGAAGAGTATCATTCTTTAATGGAAGATGATACTTGGGATTTTTTACCTCTTTTGAAAGGAAGGAAACTTTTCATATGTAAATGGGTCTACAAAACGATGTATGTATCATATGGAAGTGGTTAAAGAAACAATGGTCGATTATTTTCCAAAGGATTCTCCCAAGTTGAAGGCATTGATTTTAATGAAACCTTTTCCCTTGTAGCTAAAATGAATTATGTTTTCCTTGTTCTATTCCTTGCAACCTCACATAAATGGGAGTTCCATCATATCTATGTCAAATATGTTGAAATGTACACTTGACACTGAGAGGGGGGGTGAATCAGTGTCAAAAACCTGTGGACATTTTTCCACTTTTCATAAATTAATTGAACAACATATACTTATTTCAATTTCTCAACCAATATATAAAACAATATATATTTTATTTATTTATTTAACTTGAATGAATACTTAAGATCATTATTCATCTTCAAACAATAATGAGAGACAAAAATCTCTGTTACAAGACCCATCTTGTAGTTCTCAGATCCAACTGAGAAATGAGGAATCCAACCATCATAACAAGTCCCGACTTGTTGATCTCAAATCCAATTGAGATGTGAGGAATCCAATCCTCATACAAGACCCATCTTGTAAACATGCACCAACCCGATAGAATGAACCTTCATTCAATCCATTATATATAAATATATATACTTAAAAAAATTAAACTACATCTTTTGTTTGCCATACTTCTTTGTTTATATAGTCTCCCAATAGGTATGAGTTTGAAGCATTATGTCCCTTTGTTTGAACCATTACACCTTTTCATTTGAATTAATAATAATAATTTATATTATTACTATTATCATTAATAGTTTGATTTAAAGACTTCAAATCCCTTGTTCTGCATTTATTTTATTCTGGCTAAAAACCTGTCACTTCAAATGTTGCATAAATCGAGTTATGGGGAGGCTTTCCTTCAAACCATGTTTTTAAGCACTGTCTCTTCTTTCACCCTTATTCCTCTATCATGAGGCCAATGTTTCGTGCTTCGAAATTCTTCCCCTTTTTTTATTTTTAGCCCCCATGTGTCCAGTGCTGGGACCATGTTCTTCGGGCTTCGACACTCTGGAAATTTTATTCTCTTCAACAAATCTTGTTATCTCTGAAGTAATATCTTCCAGAGTGTTATATCTTGAGCAACTTCATCTCACGGTTTTAATCCTCATCGTTGATCACGATTTTGGATCAATGGTCTGATCATTCTTTTAAAACACTCATTTCTCACAATTTTCTTATCCTTATCTAATGGTTGGGATTCAATCATGAGATGGATGGTTGTCGTTTCCTATGGTACTTCGTGACTTTGGGAGTTTGTTATTTTTATAAACTTCCAATTCTCCAGGACTAAATTTCACCGAAGTGTGTATACTATATTAATCTTGAGTTGACGTGTGTCCATAAACTTCAACAATATAGATCTTATTTCAAAGCTTCGGTACTCCAGGACTTTGGGTTACTATAACTATGAAGTAGTTCAATTCATTTGGAGTATTAACCTACCAAATAAGTCATAAAGAGATGGTGACTGCTTGTTGTCAGTTAACACCTCCGCTTACGCTATCCTTCCACTATGATTGATCAATAGTCGAGAATGCTCCCGAAGTAGATCAATGGTTAGAATTACTTCATGATTTATGATTACTCTATCCTTCCACTGTACTTGATCAACGATAGAGAATGCTCCCAAATTAGATCAACGATTAGCATTACTTCGTGATTTACGCTTAATCTATTCTTCCACTGTACTTTATCAACAATCGAGAATGCTCCTGAATTAGATCAATGATTAGCGTTACTTCATGATTTATGCTTACTCTATCCTTCCACTATACTTGATCTACGGTTGAAAGAACCCGGAAGATCTTAGATCAAGGTCCATCATTAACTTCAGCCTTCAATGCTTCGGGTATTTTCTGGTAGTAGAAACTAGATATCCTTGAAGAAATTACTCCCGAAGTGACGTAGCTTGTTGACGTCACTGTTGAAGTGGCACTGGTTGAGTGGTTTCCACGTGTCACCTAGATTCATGAATTTCATATACCTAAAGTGCCAACTAGACCTTGACACTTGTCACCATTGGAATGTGCCACATGTCCTTGTCAACATGGGCTAATATTGTGTGTACCATGTCTCTTAATTCCTGACTTCAGAACTCCATCCTTTGGGTGAACTTACATGTTCTAAACCATTTTCTGCCAAAGTAGTCAGTGTCGTAGTTGACAGTCTCCTTGTGATCTGACGATTATTATTTTTTAAAACTGATCAACGGTTGACATGACTTTGGGGCTTCGGTGTTCGGGTAATCTTACCTATTCTTGGCTTCTTTTTGTCGTAGTGATCATCGTCGGAGTTGGCTGCTACTATGCATCTATGATCTAACAACTATAATATTTCACTTTAGATCAACGTTTTTTGTGACTTCGGGGCTTCAGCCTTAGAGTAATCTTGATTTTTCTAGACTCTTTTTCTCGAAAGTGGTCAAGGCCAGAGTTGACCAGTTGTACTCAGCTTTAATCCAACAGTTGAGATCTTTCCTGATGTTATTTGACGATTTAATTAGGAACTTCGTGCCTTGGCCTTGATTATCCTATCCTTCCACTTTATTTTGATCGGATGATCAATATTACTCCCAAATTATTTTTGTGATCGGACGACTCATGTCCAGTTCGGGAATTCGTCTTCAGCTAAAATATTTTTCCTTCGGGTAATTTTGTCCAAAGTAGTCAGCTCCAAATTTGACCATTATTCCTCCTACATGATCTAATGGTTTAAGTCACTCCCAAATATTCAATCATACGATTGTTATTCCGTCCTTCTTTACGCAGGTTTCCACTACGATCCAATGAACAAATTTACATCCGAATTCTGGATGAACGAATCTAGTTGCTTGATTTTTATAAAGTTTTCCACCTGTAAAAATTCTCTTTCTGAAAACTGATCTCCTACACAACTTCAAAAGAACTATCTCTTCTGAGATTTGGAAAATGCACCTGTAGCATAGATCATCAATCCTTGACAATGATCAAATATTACATCGATGACATTTACCATATGCTTTTTCTCTTGAACTTTAGCCTTGCTGCTATGTTGCATTCTCTTTCTACCAATGGCCCTTCATTACATATGGACAAACCTTATTGGCCATCCTGACACTAATGCAAACTATATAACTTTTTTCATGATTGATTCAACAATATTACTGACTTAACGAGAACTTTGTCGAGTTCACATTTTTTCAAGGGTCACATTTTTTACCTCGTTTTTAAAAATGATGCTACTGGTAGCACCCCCTCCCTTTTAGGTGGTATTTTGATATTTTAAATTTTCCGATCCATAATATTTCCACAATATTTTTTCTAAATGCTTATTTTTCATCTAGTTTCAAATTTTTTAAATATTTTTTTTTCAACGGTGTTTTTAGTCATTTTTCCATACTTCTTTCAATCTTAAAAATATTTTTTACCATTTACTTTTTTGAAATTAAGTTTTTTCATATAATTCTGTCTCCTTAATTAATTTATAGCTCCATACTTTTAAAATATAGTGGAAAACATCATTTTTAACAAATTGTTTACCTTTACTTCAATACATAAAAAATATTTGTAATTAAATAACAACATTTTTGAATATTTAACAAAAAAAATATTATTTTATTTTATTTTTATAAATGAAAAACTAAAAAAACTAAGGAAAAGAAAACAATTGAAATTAATAAAAAAAAAAAAAAATTTAAAAGAAAATTTATATTGAAAAAGAATAAAGAAAAACTTAAAAAACTAAAGAGCTAAAAAAACTAAAAAAATTAAAATTATATATAAAAACTAAAAAAACTGACAATTTTGTTTTTTAAAAAAGAGGAAAAAAACTAAATTTATGACCAAAAACACTTTCAAAGGTTAAAAAAACAACAACAAAATAATATATATATATATATATATATATATATATATATATATATATAATCCGAAAAATAACTAATTTTATATAAAATTGAAAAAAAATATATAAAAACTTAAAATTACCAAAAAAAACAAAAAAATATATTAAAAACCTTAATATATATAGAAGTTTTAGACACCAATGCTAAGAAATTTGCTATTTTGCACCAATTAATTCTACCTTTTATAAGAAAAATAATCTAGATAAAAATTGTCCCTATAATAATTTAGAACAAGATATTGATAATTTGAAAAATGAAGGTAATATCCTCATGCTAGGAGACTTTAATGCTAGGACTGCAACTAAACAAGCTACTATTTTAAGTGATGACTCCAACCATAATCCTTTATGTCTAGATGAGGACCTTGTTTTATCTAATAGCTACAAAATAAGCTCTGAAGACCTAATTAAGAATTTGTTTGGTATTGAGTTGGTCAAGCTCTGCAACTCTCAAGACCTAATAATTTGCAATGGAGTAATGAAGTGGCCAAAATCGAACCAAATGAACTGTATTCATGGGCTAGGTAGTAGTGTTGTAGATTATATGATATATGATATCCCCGTTTCCAACCAAATAACAACTTTTGACCTTTTAAATGACCATGAACCTGACTTTGATCATAAACCTTTAACCCTAACTCTAAAATTGTCCATGCATAGGAGCACCATTGAAGAGAATTTTGATAATCAAAGGAATTTTCGCTTTAACAAAAGTAAAGTTGACATTTTCTTAAAGGATTTAAATAGTAAATTAAACCTCCTAACTTATAAGGACAACATTGAAGAACTCTATCATAATTTTACAACTACCCTTTCCACTTCTATTAACAAGTTCTCTTTCGAGGCGTCCCATAAAAAGAATAATAGAACAACCAACCCTTGGTATGATATAGAGTGTAAAATTGCTAGGAAATCCATTAGGGATGCTTCTAATGAGCCCTTAAAACTCGATAAGATCAATATGTACAAAGCCCTAATTAAAAGGAAAAAAAGATACTATATCAATAAAAGGAAAGAGCAACTTTCACAACTATACAAGTTGGATCCTAAGAAGTTCTGGAGCCAAATTCTAAAATGCAATACTAAAGAAAATAATAGGATTCCCTTAATGGAATGGAATTCCTACCTTAAAAGTCTTTACGAGTTCTCTAATGCCATGGACACCATTCCTATTGTCCCTACAAAGGAAGAAGTTTTTTCTTTACATGACATAGAGTTCGGGGTTAAGCGACTCACAAATGGGAAAGCTAAGGACATTGAAGGCTACCAAGCTGAAATTTTTAAAATCGGAGGGCCAATCCTTATCCCTCACATACACAAGCTCTTCAATTTAGAAGTCAAGCAGGGCTTCCCTAAACCCTGGATGCAAACCCTCATTGTTCCTATTTTTAAAAATGGGGATAAAAACATTCCCTCTAATTATAGGACCATTATGATTAGCCCGATTTTAGCCAAGATTTATGGAATTATTTTGGAAAAGAAGATTAGCATTTGGCTAGAAAGTCATGGTAAAAGAGATAAAGGCCATGCCAATTTTAGGAGATATCATTCAACTGTGGACCATCTTGTTACCTTTAGGATCATTGCAAAGGAGTTCTGCAATACTAAAACCAATCTTTTTTGTTGTTTTGTTGTCTTTAGAAAAGAGTTTGACATGGTTCCTAGGAAAAACCTTTGGAATAGGTTGGAAGAGATAAAAGTGCCTCTCAAGTTGAGGGTTGCTGCAATAAGGATGTATGATAACGTTATTACTAATTTTAAAAACACTAAGGGCTAGTCAAAAGAGATTAACTGCAATATCAGAGTCAAACAAGGTTGTCCCTTGTCCCCTACCCTTTTTGGCATATACATTGATACGTTAGAAGAATGCTTGGAAAAAGAAGGTTGTGTCGGCCCTACTATCACCGGTATAGTCATCAATCTTCTTCTTTATGCCGATGATATCGTTCTTATGGAAAGGAGTCCCCATGATGTTGAAAACCAACTAAGAACCCTCAAGGATTTTTTCTCCAATATGGGTATGACTGTTAATATTGATAAGACTAAGGTCATGATTATTAAATCCAATAAGATCCCTTATGATACCTTTGTATATGATACTTCATACAAATATCTTGGAATTGATATTCACCACAAGATCAATTGGAAATATAGCATTGAGAAAAGGATTAATGGGGGATGTAAAGCTTATTATGGGCTTGAAAACAATTGTAAATCAATTGATCTTTGGAGTTGGGATAAGAATAAACTCCTCTTTGAGACTCTTGTTACACCTATTATTCTTTATGGATGTGAAGTTTGGGGTTTTAGTATCTCTCGTGAATCTTGGAGAAAGATAGAGAAAATACAAAATAATTTTATAACCTATAATATCAAAATTAAAGGAAATACACCCTATCCCATCCTCCTCGTAGAAACAAGCCTCTCCCCCATTGAGAGCATGGCTATGACTAGATACCTAATTTATAAGAACAAGTTAAACAACATGGAAGACAAGAGGCTACCTAAAATTTCTTAAAAATCAAGTCATAACCACCATCGACTCAAGCGAGGATGGCATAATGACTCCGGGTCTTGGCTAAACTATTGGGGAATCATGGAAGAAACCATTTTGTAGAATAAAGATACTATTAAAAAAATGTCAAATCAAAATTTAAGGAAAAAATGTGGTGTGATAAAGAGTTAGAGGAAAAAAGAAAATTAATATATTATAAATATGTAATCAACCCTAATCTAGAAGATCAAAATTATCTATCTGTTTTTCCAAGTGTAAAGAAAAAAATAAGCATTGCTAAGATAAGAACAAATTCTCACGAGCTCCATAGTGAAACTAGGCATTGGTCAATTCCTAAAACGCCATGGGATGAAAGAGTGTGTCACCTTTGTGACACTAAGAAGGTTGAAGATGAAAAGAACTTTCTCTTAGATTGTCCAACCTATACCCATATTAGATCTCATTTTCAAAATATTGATCACACTACCAACCTTCCTAACCTCTTAATTCAACAAAAGTATGGTGATCTTGGAAAGCTTCTCTTAATGGTTTTCGAGCACAGAAACAAAATTCTAAAGAATCACAAGTAATCACTTACCCTCTTAAGGTCCGATGGACCAATTAGGTCTTAGTGGACGTTAATCATCATCATCAACATCATATATATATATATATATATATATATATATATATATATATATATATATATATATATATATATATATATATATATATATATATATATTTATTTATTTATGAAAAAATTAAAAACTATATATAATTTATACCCTCCCCATCCATCCCCTTACCCTCCCCCATCGTATATGTATAATATAAACTACATATTATATATAGTTTACATATACTATATATAAATTATATAGTTAATATATAATATAAATTGTATAATTTATATATAGTGTATATTAAATATATATAGTTTATATATAATATAAATTGTATAATTTATATATGGCTTATATTAAATATATATAGTTTATATATAATATAAATTGTATAATTTATATATAGTTTATATTATATATAAACGATATATAAAGTTTAAATTTTATCGTTGGAGTTAGAGAGATGTCGGGAGTGACTACTCATTTAGATCGGCTATCATCATTTTTCACCGAGCTCTTTGATAACGCGGGTTTAATAGATGTACTGTCGGATGTGGTGGTGCCAACCTGGAGGAATGGTCCTAGTGGAGATGCCAACATTTTAAAAAGACTGGATCAAGTTTTAGTGACTGAAGACTTGTTAGTAGGCTCATGTTCGTATAAATCATGGGTTGATTATCCTTACTTTTCAGATCACGCACCGATTCTTTTGAGGTTAGACAGGGTATCTCTTTTGAAGGCATATCCTTTCAAGTTTAATGTCAGGTGGTTATTAGAACCGAAGGTCTCGATTATAGTTACATATGTTTGGAAAGACCGACTTACCAGTTTGAAAGGGATGTACAAAAAAGATTCATAAATAAGATGAAAACCTTAAAGAATCAATTGAAAACTTCGTCCAAAGAGCACATTAGAGTTCAGGAAGAAAAGTTAACGCACTTGAAGATTTATTGATTGGTTTTCTATTACAGGAGGCTCAGGAGCTAGGCTCTAATGTTAGAGAGAATAATATCAAACTTTTGGAGATGGAGCGAGACAAATTAGTTAGAGAAGAAGAGGAAAAATGGAGACTTAGGAGCAGAGCGGTGTGGTTAAAGTCTGGAGACAAAAAGTCTAATTATTTTCATAACTTCGCTAGTTATAGGAGGAACAAAAACATGTTTGGGAGATATGTGATGAAGAAGGTCAGTTACACACTAGTGAGGAGGCCATAAAGTCTGAAGTTGTTAAATTCTTTAAGTCATTCTATAGAAAGACGATGAAGGAGTATATAGGAGATCAGGTTAATACAACCAGACTCTTCGGCTGTTTGGTAAATGTTGAGGACACATAGCTTATAGAAAGACCGTGCACTAATAAGGAGCTATGGGAGGTTATTAAATCATTCTCCAAGGATAAAATCATGTGGCCCAATGGACGGACAGTGGAGTTCTATCTTTATTTGTTTGAGCTAATGGGAGATGACTTGCTGGATTTGGTAGAGGACTCAAGGCTTCGAAGAGGAGTTAAAAAATCATTAAATGCTAAATTTTTAACATTGATTCCAAAGGTTAATAAACCTATCTCTTTCGGGGATTACAGACCGATAGCCCTATGCAATCTCTGCTACAAATTGATTACTAAGGTAATAGAAAATATGATTAAACCTATCTTGTCCTGGTCGTTGTCGGAGGAACAGTTAGGGTTTCTCAAAGGGAGGTAGATTTTGGATGCAATTGGTACAACTTAGGAGTGTATCCACAGTATAAAGGTTAAGAAGTCAAAATCCCTAATTCTGAAGTTAGATCTTAATAAAGACTATGACTGTATAAATTGGGACTTATTACGCTTGATTCTACTCCAATCGGGTTTTAGTATTCATTTTACAAATTGGATCCTTGACTATGTGACTAGAGCCATATTCGCAGTCTTGATTAATGGGGAGACTTCTCAGATGTTCAATATCGAAAGAGGCATGCACCAGGGTTGTCCACTATCACCCTTGTTATTTATTCTTATTATGGAAGGTCTTAATCATCTGCTGAAGAAAGGATTGGGTGAAGGGAAGCTTTAAGGGGTTAAGGTTTCAAGACTTGTCAAGATTCTGCATCTGTTTTTTGTTGATGATGTTTTAATTATGTCGAAGGCATCGGTGGAAGAGTGGATTGAAATCAAACGTATTTTAACAACTTTCTGTAAAGCCTCGGGTATCAACATAAACTGGTCAAAATCCACCTTTTATCATTATGGAATCCTTGATGATGCTCTAGATAGATTAAAGGCACTTTTTCCTTATGGTTTTGAGGAACTGGCTAAATGATTTCAGTACCTTGGTTATTATTTAAAGGTAGATGCATACAAACACGAGGATTGGCGATGGCTTCTAACAAAATTTGAAGAAAAGATCGGGTGGTGGTGTAATAGATGGTTGTATATGGGAGGACATTTTACACTTGTAAAATCTGTAATTGAGGGTCAAGTTGTTTACTGGATGGCTTTGACATCCATACCAAATTCTATTTTACATAAAATTCGTAGTTTGATGTTTAAATTTCTGTTGTCTGGTATCGAGGGTAGGAATCATATTCACTTGTGTAGCTAGATTCATTTATCAAGACCAAAGCATCTGGGAGGCTAGGGCATTTGAAATATTCACCTAATTAATAGGGCATTGGCTGCAAATTCCCTGTGGGGGGTTTTAACAAAGGACGAGATTTGGAGCAAAGTTGTCAAGGATAAATATATTCCAAATTGTTCCACAATCACTTGGTTTGGGGACACTTCTTCTCATAACCCTTCAATGTCTCAGACTTGGAAAACCCTGCTAAAATCATTACACCTATTAATTCATTGGCTTGTGTGGAGAATTGGTTCTGTTCATTGTGTTCAGGTCGGCCTAGATCGCATTTTGGGTGTGGGTAATTTATCATTTCTATCCAGTCATCTGCAAGCTGAGCTGAGAAGGAACTTGGTCTTATATCTATTTCAAGCGAGAGGACTCGACAGGGCGGGAATTAATAATTTTTACTGGAAATTGGGTATAGACCTTGGCTTAGTTGGGAACCTAATAGAGGAATGGGAGGACTTTCAGAAATATTTGTGTTATGGAAGGATTCAATTACGAAACAAAAGTGATGATATTTTCTAGGTGGATGGTGATTCCTTGGGTAGAATATATGCAAAAAACATTTATCTAGCTCTTGCAAAAACTATTTGGCCTACTCCAATTGAGGGTTGGCACAAGCATCTTTGGAAATGAGATATTAGTCCAAAGATAAAGTTATTTCTCTAGTTATCACTGGAGAATAAAATTCTCACCTAGGATAATCTACAGAGGAATGGGTGGGAGGGGCCTAATATCTATGTTTTATGTCAAGATGAAGCTGAGTCAGTATATCATCTTTTTGTTACTTTTTGTTTTAGTTGGGAGGCTTGGAACCAATTATACTCAGTACTTAGTATTCAATCCAGCTGGGAAGGAGAATGTCTCAGCTCCAACTATGAGAGTTGGCTTAGGAAGGAAACATCCCTCATAATGCTCCCATCCATTGTTTGTTGGTTCTTATGGTTGGAGAGGAAACTGGTCACTTTTGAAGGGCACAAATCATCGATATTTTCGATGATAGAAAAGGTTAAATATTTGTTGCCTCTGGTGGAGGTAACCAAAAAAGTCAAGAACCAGAACTTTTAGTCTCCCTGTCTTCTGACCACAATTGTATGTTGGTTCAATGGAGCTGCACTTTCCAGCACACACGGGTGTGGGGCAGGAGGTTTAATCAAGATAATTGTGCATTGGGTCATCAAGTGGAATTTAAATTGTGGCCAGGGGACTAATACAAGAGCCAAATTGTTAGGTGTGTGGGCGTCTCTTTTCCTTGGGAAACGACTCAACCTTGAAGTGATCTAGGTCATTGGAGACTCAAATACATGGATGATTTTAGGGGCTAAATTTCGCTCATGGGTTAATTTTCCATGGTTTTCCCAAAAACCGATTCGCTATTCTAAAAATGATTCGCCCAAATTTTATAGGATAAAAATATTTTACCTCAAAAATCGCTAAGATTTTATACAAACTATATAAAATCCTTAGAAATTTATATTTTTACAAAAATATCGCCAAACATTTATAGTTGGTATATGAAGGATTAATAAGATTCACTAAGGTTTCTACATTTTAAAATAAATTTCCATCCTTAAAATCATCCCTACTCAAATATCATCATCGATTGGCTGAAGGACAGAGGCAAGCTGTAGGTATCCTCTTTGATGGGATGGATGGATGGTATAAATATGATGAAATATGCATTTAAAGAAATATTGTTCACACTTGTTTACAGGGAACTAAATATGGAGGCAAATACTCTTTCAAAATAGGCTCTCAATAGTCCTAAAGAAAAGCTTGTTTAAAGCATCTGGATGGAGGGTAATGAGTGGCCATCTATCACTATCAACCTTTTTAAACTCTGCTTGGCTTCTTTTTTTATAGTATGATTATCCTTTGGTGATAGCAGTATTGTAAAGGAAAATAAGTTATTTTGTATTTTTTCAAATGGCGATGGATTTTATATATCCATGTAGTAAAGTGTTTTGTTTGGCATATCTTAGAAAAGGTCCTAGTTTTCGAGAAGTAGGTAGAGGCCAATGGGCCATGAAATATCAGTGTTACCTGTAACGTGAACTTATTTATATAAATATATAAAGGGCATTTTTCTTGTTGGAAAAAAAATATAATTATATATATATATATATAATTTTTTATATAAAGTACGCTTTTATTTTATTTTTTATTTTTTTATAAAATTTCATGATTCAATTTTGTTTTTCTTTAATTTTTTTAATATAATGTTTTAGATTAGGGTTTTTACAATTTCTTTTTTTGAATTTTAGATATTTTTAAAATATAAATTTTAATTTTTTTTTTTTTTTTTAATTCCTTTTTTGTTTTTGTTTTTTTACGTTTCAAGGG
>ML787726.1:277955-290243 GCA_009831015.1 Picea engelmannii
AGATACACCAGGTCTATTACAGAGCTACAAATCAGATTTTGATGATGAAATTGATGAGGGATTTTGGTTGAGGTACATGTTGAGTACATGGTTGAGACAGTAGTTGATGAGTTGGCACATACATGAGGTGTATAGTTGATGATTTTGGTACATATTGACGAGTCATAGTTGATGATGTTGGTACATATTGACGAGTCATAGTTGATGAGTAGTTGACACATGATTGGTACATACTTGGTACATGGTTGGATGCACTTATTTATGGTACAAGTTGATTACAGGATTGTGCATGGTTGATGCACTTGTTTATGGTATAGGTTGATTACAGGTTGGTGCATGGTTGATGCACTTGTTTATGGTACAGGTTGATTACAGGTTGATGCATGGTTCAAATTTATTGGTACAGGTTTACAGCGGTATATCTCATAGTGATAGTGTGACAGTGGTTCCATCATTCTACTTCTACTTCAGGGTGGTAGGACGGGGAAAGGACATGTGGTTGTAGCCACCTTTCGGTTATAGTAGAAGAACATAGGGGGTTGTAGCATCCTTCTGGTTGTAGCCAACGAATTGGGGAGTTGGAGCTTCCCTCAGGTTGTAGCCTGAGAAACTAGGGGGTTGGAGCCTCCTTCCAGTTGCAGCTGGAAAACAAAGGAAGTTGGTTCTTCCAATGAAAGTAATTCTTCAAGACATATAAGAAAAAGCATTCCGTGGTTTTCTCCCGATTTCAGTTTCCACGTAAAACACTGGTGTACTGTGTATCTGTATGATTGTTCATTTGTTCATTGCTTATTTACTCTGCAGTTATTGGATAATAATGCTTCATTGATATAACACTTGGATTATATGGTTAAAAGGGACTAAATTTCTCTATTACTGATTCACCCCCCCTCTCAGTAATCCAACAGCTGGAACCATAAAGGATCTTACTTCTATCACATTCTTTGGCACTAACCATTCTCTATTGGATTCTATCTTCTCAAGATCCACTGCTATCCCATCCTTTGAAATGATATGCCCCAAGTAGTGAATTATGTTTTGATAAAATGAGCACTTGCTCAATTTGGCATACAGATGATTCTCTCTTAGCACTTGCAATACCATCCTCAAATGATTCTCATGCTATTCTTCCAACTTGGAATATACAAGGATGTCATCCAAAAAGACAATGACAAACTTGTCTAAATATTCCCGGAAAATGCCATTCATTAAGCACAAAAAAACAACGGGTGCATTTAATAACCCAAATGGCACCACTGTGAACTCATAATGACCATACCTTGTTCTGAAGGAGGTCTTGTTGATGTCTTCCTCTGTAATACTTACCTGATGGTATCCTGATATGAGATCTATCTTTGAAAATATCTTTGCATCCTTCAATTGATCAAAGAGATCATCAATCCTTGGTAAGGGATACTTGTTCTTTATAGTCACTTTATTCAACTATCTGAAATCAATGCACAATCTCATTGTCTCATCTTTCTTCTTTAAGAACAAGACTGGGACACCCCAAGATGATACACTTGGGAGTATATAACCCTTCTTCAAAATCTCTTCAAGATGAATTTGCAGTTGCTTCAACTCTGGTGTACTCATTTTGTAAGGAGTCTTTAACACTGGGCCTTCTCCGAGCGTCAAATTTATAGAGAAATCAATATCTCTCTTTGGGGGTAGTCCTAGTACCTCCTTGAACACATATTCAAAATCTTCTAGGACTGTATGATCCTCTAGATTTGGCACCTTATCCTTATATTCTTCTTCCATATGGGATGAAAATATTTGACAACCCTTCCTGTAACACTTTTTTAGTTGCATTGGTGATATTTCTCTGACAGTAAATGCCTTGGGAATTCCTTGGACTGCTCTCTGATTTCCTTCCTCATCCAAGCAAGTGAATGCCTTGTTATGACAGTATAAAATGGCATGGTGTTGGTCCAACCAATCCATAACAATTAGGAAATCATATGATCCCAAAAGAAAAATGTTCAAATATTCCTTGGCACTTAGTCCATTCATGCCCACTGGACATGATTTAACCTACTCAACAAATTTCCTCTTGGATCCTATAGCCAGCTGTACCAGCCAAGATTTCTCATGCTTGCTTCTTGGAAAACATAATCTTTCCACAAATTTATGATCTATGTAACTATGAATAGCTCTTGAGTCTACCAAAATATTAAAGGCATGGTTATTTATCATACCTTCAACTTCAATCATGTGTGATTGAACTCAACGTTCTTGTTGTCCAGGGCTGCATAGATTCTTGGTACTCTTCTGCCCATGTCCTCCATTGTTTCATCTTGTTGAACATTGGGAAAAAATCTCACCTTGTCCTTTCTGTGAGGAAAATCTCTATACCTATGATCTCCTTTTAAACCCCAACATTCCATAAGTGTTGGCCTTGGCCTTTTCCCACCTACTTCAACCATCCTGGACTCTCTCAAAACTGGCTATCCTTGAGGGATATTCCTGAAAAATGGTGTTTTGTTTCCCTTTTGCCTGTGTTCCCTCTTAAACTTCTTATTGTCTTCCCAAGCTTTTTGGAAAGTAGGCTTTTCATTTTTTTGATCATATAAGAATATTTCTCTCCTTATGGTTTCTTCCATAGTTTTAGGATCATCATATTGGATATTTTCACTGGTGACATATGGAAGCCCACTCAAATACCTTTGAATCTTAACTGTCTCGTTCTTGATGAAGGGGACATACTTCAACAACTCCAAGAATCTTCTTTCATACTCGTCAATGGACATACCTCCTAGCTTGAGTTCAAAGAACTCTTTCATTTTCTTGTCATAATAACTTTTAGGTAAGTACTTATTTTCAAAATGTCTCTTGAATTCCCTCCATGTAACATTCTTCTCTCTGGCATGTTGTACTTGCACATGATGATACCACCATATGGATGCCTTCCCTTTAAGTTGGTATATGTCAATTCTTCCCTCTGCATGAGAGGAATAGTTCTACAGTTGGAAATATTTCCTCATGCCTAGTAGCCATGCCTCAATATCTTCATCTTTCTTGTTCTCTCCATCAAAAGTACGAGGTTTGATTTTATTCATTTCACCCTTCAGTTCATCCACTTCATATCTCCTACTCTTTCTGGTAGGATATGGACTTGAACTGTTGTGTGGCCTCCTTTTGGAATTCCTTCAGGAGTGATGGTGATGTATGCTACCACTTCTTTCAATTCTTTCCTCATCAGGGGTCCCGTGATTCTCTGATTTGTTGGATCCACTCTCCTTATCCAATTTCTTTTCGATTCTTTCCAGGATTTGTATGAACTTCCTATTGAAGTCTCCTTGGATCTCATAAGCCTTTTGTTCTCTCCCTGGTGAATTTGGACATCTTTTTGCAAATTCTTAATGATTTTCATCATGTTCACTTCCTTACCTATTCCTTCTCCATGCCCATTAGAGTTTGTTCTTTCAATTCCAAAATGGACATCCATTCCTCTAACTTCATCCTATGAACTGTAAGAATCATGTGCCTCCTCCATTCTCTGTACTATGCAACGAATCGTTTCTCCCCTTCAATTGTTAACTCTGCAAAAATGTGTAGTCAATCAAATTTTTGTTGGGATATCAGTCTTTAATAATTTTCCATAGGAACTTAAACAATCTGATTCAACAGAAAGAATATCAGAATCCATTTTTGGTGGGTCTGCATCGATCAAGAATCCCCATGATTCTATCTCTATGCCCCATTATGTTCTACAATAATTCACCATTCGACGTTGACCCCTTTTCTTTAGCCTTTGGTTTGCATGTGAACATGACTGGGACCAAGTGCTAACCCAACATGCGCTTACTCCAGAGTGTTGAAATTCGGCTTTAGGTGTTTCCGAAGCCTTTATGCCACAAACCTATGGAGTGACAACTCTCTAGAGTGTCAGATCTTCTGACACACGTCCACGACTATCAACAGTCACGATGGATCCAACGCTTCAACCTTCGGGAGTTCTCAACCCACGCAACCCAAATTTTCCTTGAAGTGGCTATCCTCTACAGGTTCTTAAATCATTAACATGTGTCACACATCCCATGTGTTTGTGTCATCCTTGGTGATGTCAACACGTTCATGTCACTTCAGGATTTCAGGACTTTGGGACTCTGGGACTTTGGGACTTGGAAATATTTTACCTTAACAGGGTCATCCAAGTTCCATTCTAACTAATAGGTGGTAGGACTAAGGAATTCCATGTCACCCTAGGTGATGTCATCTTTCCACGTCACTTTGGGACTTTGGCTTCTAAAGGTTTTACCTTAACATACTTTGTTTATCTCGAAGTGTTGGTCTCTGAATACGTTGATCTGTCATTGCGTGTTACCCCTTTCTCTTGGATTGATCTATGACTCTGATCTGACTTTGTCTAATCCAATAGTCCAACACTTTTCCCCAGATCTACAGTGTATATCCTCTTCGAAACTTTGAAACTTTGGGCTTCAAAATCTTTTTCTTATAACACATAAACTTTTTCGAAGTCGTGAAGTCCGAAGGACTTAGGGGTTTAACGTTTCTACACCTTCTCTATATCTGACGACTGTGAAGGGTCTGCCTCCTCCAGAACAAATCCTATGGCCCAAATTTCAACCTCGTGGCCCAACACAAAGGTTTTTGCATCTTCCTTCTCTGTTTCCATTCCATAAAACATTATACCTCCTGAGCTTCATAACACGACCAAGGTATTCTCTTGGCACCCAGGGATGTTCTGAACCTCGAATTTTGTCCCTTTCGATAATAATTCACTTTGAAAGCTTGTCTCTTTAACCATTAAAATGGCCCATTGTTGGTTACTTATATATCCTGTCTGAGTTTGTATTGAGTGACCCATGTTTTATGTCTATTCGGGGTTCCAACAAAGCCTATAAAACTATCGGCCCTCCTGGTAAAACATAATGCAACATAGCACACAGGGTGCACTATGTCGTCTCACCTAAGATAGTCTTAATGGGTGGCTACAATACTCATCTGTTTGCAGCCTAGGATTGAGTGGGGGATATGAGAACTATACGCTGAGAGTTCTATTATAACTTATTAATGCAATACAATGTTGTTTATGATTACACAGGAAATATAGAAACTCATTCAGCTATCATATCAATATCTACTAAAGACAATAAAGAAACACATCCATTCAATCACATAACACAGGTTTTACTGTGGTTCACCCCCTTCTGGGCTACATACACAAATATATGGCACTTAACTATTTTATTATAGTAGTTATCAAACTACAACGTCACACGCTTTACATCTCTTCTCAGTTAGGTTGAGATCTATTATGAGGTGAAATAGATCACACCAATATCCTCAGCCTATGATTTAACCCTCAATATCTACCCTCCTCAGTCCTCTCTAGATCAACATATTACAAAATTAGGTCATACAACAAAACATTACATAGCATATGTTTCTTCTTATTCATCTCTCTATATCAACCGCCCCCCCTATGAGACCTAGGTATCTATATTTATATGTTTCTGGCTCGCCATCTATTACAATACATTGCAAAAACCCTAACCCTAATGTCATTAGGTCTTCCATGCATGTGTGTGTGTTATTCTTCCTTCCAGCTGTCGCTTTCCTTGTGGATGCCTTCTTTCCCAACACTGACATGTGGTTCATCCTGAGCCACCTAACCTTTTTACACTTCATCAATATCCCTGGTGATCGTCTGGAACTTCTCCTTGAGCTATGCTGCTTGTGTTTGAGCATGCATGGTTTTCTCCTTGAGTCTGTCTATTGTATAGACTGCAATCTCGTCACTGATCAACCCTGCGCACTCTACCTGGGTCTGTGCCATATATTTCTTAGCTTCCTCTTCCCATGCAATGAATTTTGCTACTCGCTCTTGAAGCGGTTCCATTTGAGCGTCACGCTCCTTTTTCTGCATTTGCGTAGTGGTGAGTTCTACCTGTAGTTTCTTCATATCCTGCGCCACTTTGATGCACTCCATGATGGACATTTTCTTCTTCCTCTACTTGAGGTATTGTATAGATACGCTTATCCTTTCTTCTTCCTTGTCCCACTGATGGACTTTTTTATCCTCTTCTAGCTTCATCCAAAGATGTGCTACTTAATTGAAAGGGTCGACTACTATGTTGACCTGTTTCTCTATCTCATGTAGTTGCTCTATTTCCTCCTGCTTCCTTTGCTCCCTTACCTCTAGTGGAGTGGTAGGTGTGAGATTCTCTCGAAGATTCTCGATATCCTTATGATATTGATCGATTTCCTGTGTAATCTGATCAAGCTTCTATGCTTTTGTGAGTTCATCCCTCTACATGGTATTTGGAATCTTCTCATAAGTTCCGACCACTTTTTGGTCCAATCCATTCATGGGCTCCCTCTCCTCTTGGGTCTCAAGATTGGCCTGCTCATATTTCAATTCCAGCGTGTCTCGTTTATCCTTTTCATGTTGTAATTCAGCTATGTCTACGCGTGCATGAGACTGTACCTCTTGGGTAACGCTAACCTATAATTTGTGTAGAGCTTTGGATGGTATCTGCGACAATACCAATTGGAGTTGAGCTAAGTCCTTTAGAGGTGTCTACCCCATGATCTTGTCCATGCACAACATGTTGGGTGTAATGTGGAATGTTTCACTCAGATGCGGTATGGTGTGGACTGTATCTCACTCACATGCTTCAAATTCTTCTCCTACATGTGATGTTGATGACCCTGTTCCTATGTTGTTGTCGGCTCCCTGCGTTTCCCCGATCTGCTTGAGGAATTGTTGCATGTCTTCCAGCTCCTCTTGTATTCTATCCCTGTGGTGCACAACATTTTCAGAATCTTCAGATGTATGATCATGAACCATTTGGGCTATCATTTCTGCATCATCCTTGATGATCATGTATTCTGGAGGTGTTCTTTTCACCTTCATCTTCTTGCTCATGCCCCTCGTCTGAGTAGTTGGTGTTGGAAATATTGTCATTGATGTCAAAAATCGAAGTGATGATGACAAAACAGTGTGTAGATATCAAACAAAGTGATGATGTCAAAATAATGTGCAGATATAGAAAGAGCGAAAAGGAGAAGCGAATACTCAAATGATCAAAGCTCATAAGGAATAACACATTTCATAGAGAGTAAATCTGTCTTTATTGTTGATCACGATAGGATCAACAATGTTCCTATGATATGAAGATGGAAGAAGCACATTGCAAAATGCAGTCGACCATGCCATCAGAGAAGGAAAGAAGCTTCAACAATCGTTCGATCAAGAAATTAACGACGTTGATTGTCTCAAGTAATGGGATTTATGCCACACTGGAAGCATGAATAAACACTTATAGGTTTATATAAACAACTCTCTCCATAGTTTATCGATGCGTAGTGAAAAGGTATGGTGGGGGCTCTAGGTGTTTGGACTCCATAGGAATCTCACCATCCTGGAGCCCGGGACAACCTGTCAGGCCCCCTACCTTTTGGTCAAAGTGACAATGACTGTCGATCTAATGACCAAGGATCTTGACCATTAGATCTAGGAGAAGCTGCACGACAATTAGTTGTGAGTTCCTTTGGAACTATGGAATCATAGGATTTGGAGTGTCGAGGAGTCAAGGATCCCTAACTCATGAAGTCCAAAATTCTGAAGAGATCCTAGCCATCGGTTGGAAGGCGGGCACGTGGCATAAGATCAACAATTCAGGGATTCTTGATTCATAGAATCAGTGACGAGAGTTGTTCAAAACCTCGAAAGATGAAGCTCTGAAGTCAAGGAGGAAGACACATATCAAGGTCCACATCATCTTGAATGATGTCAATGATAGACCAGGTAAACAAAGCACGTCAGCGAGGACACACGTCAGTAGATTGACAACTTCTGAGATTTGACATGCTGGAAGTCATGAAAACCCTAAGGGAAAAGTGACAAAATTACGACATCCATCCATATCAGTGGGTAATATGAGCCATCTGATCTGACCGGCAATTTCATGATTAGGAATTCTGAAATATTGGAAGTTATGAAGACCCGTAGGTCAAAGTTTTGAAACTTCGACAACCATCCATCTTAGATGAAGATTGAATCGTAATAGTTGAAGTTGATAAACATGATTAAGTCATGGTCGTTAGATTAAATGATAAAAGAAGTAATATGAGTCGTCCGATCATTTCAGGTAGATTGTATTTGAGAGTTTTAGTATGTTGGAAGCAACAAAGTCCCGAAGGACAAATAACCCGAAATATCCTAAGCCGCTCATCTTAGGGAGCAATTAAATCATGATCGTTGATTTTAAGGAAGTGCTCAAGCACTCATTTGGTCTAATTTTCTAAGCGTGAGGTCACCGCCATTGGTCATATGGTAAAAAGGTTTAAAGGGGCATAATGTAAGTCGCTTAGTTGGTAAGACAGTGGTTTTGTAAAGCTCAGTCATATGAAATGGCTTAAAGCAAGCGCCTTCGTATAATTCGGTTCCTGTGAAAATAATAGAGTTTAGAGATCGATTTTAAAGGATGAAATTGATCCATATATGTGATCAATTTATGAAGAGTCTTCACGCTAAAAATAAATAAACAGTAGTTAATGATTATGGTGAAGCTAATTGAAGAGGTGTGATGGTCCAAACAAAGGGACATGATGCCTCACACTCACGTTATTTTGAAGAATATATATACATGAAAGAGTGGGAAAAGAATGTGTCTCTGCAGTCCAAATCAGAAGATCAATAGCTGAAGCAGATTCCAGGAAAAAAATATAAATACCTATGTATTAAGGGTGGTTGGGTGGAGCAAGGGAATATTGGTGCCTGTAGAGGGAGTTGATGCTTCTTTGTCAGTTGTAGCTGACTAAACAGAAGGTCGTAGCCTCTTACCAGTTGGTGTTGGTAAACCAAGGTGTGGATGCATCTTGATCAGTCAGTGTTGATCAAAGAGGAAGTACATCTTTCGTCTATGTAACATGTAAAACAATTTTTGCAATTAATAGAAAAGAGTTTGTGGTTTTCCCATTTGGGTTCCACGATAAAATATTGTGTTAAGATTCTGTTTGCATTAATAAATAAAAATTGATACAATTGTTGTGTCACTAATTCACCCCCCCCTCTCAGTGATAGTATCTGATCCTTCAATTGGTATCAGAGTGAGGTTCCTTCAGCACAGTCTAACAAACTTGAAGGTAGATCTTGAAGATGGATCAACAAGAAGGAATATCTCACAAAAAGCACCATTTTTCAATGGAGAAGGCTATGCTCTGTGGAAAATAAGAATGAAAAACTTCTTGTTGGCACTTGGTTTTGATATCTAGCTATGTATTGTAGATGGTTACATTGCACCGACTACTCCACCCAAAGAATATGGAAGAAAGAAAATCTATAATGATAACTCAAGAGCAGTTAATGGAATTCTAGCTGGGTTGACTAACTCTATATGTGTGAAAGTTATGCGTTGCAAATTGGCCAAAGAAATATGGGACAAATTGGAGGTTGTATATCAAGGAGATGACAAAGTCAAAGAAGCCAAACTATAGACCTATAGAACTCAATTTGAAAACCTGAAAATGAAAGAAGAAGAAAATATTGTTGAATACTTTCATAGGGTAGATGAAGTGGTCAACTCAATTAGAGAGGAAAGAGAAGAAGTTATAGATAAACCCATTGTGAAAAAAGTAATAAGGTCATTACCGATGAGATATTATGCAAAGATTTCGTCAATTGAAGATAGATCCAATCTAATCTCACTCACAGTTGACCAGCTCCATGGGATTTTTATAGCATATGAAATGAGAACAAAAAATAATAAATCAGCAAAAGACGAAACGACTTTCAAAGCATCCAAGACAAAGATAAATTAGAAGAAAAAACCTCAATCCTTTCATCATGAAGAATCTGATGTCGAGGAAGCCAACTTCATTAGAAAACTTCATAAAGGATCAGGGAAGTACAAAGGCAAGCTTCCTTTCAAATTTTTTAATTGTGGCAAAGTTGGTCATTTTGCATCCAAGTGTCCCTATCCCAAGGAGGACCCTGAAGAGAAAGAAAAAAAAAAAATCAATACCATAAGGAGGAAAACCCCAACTACAAGAAAAAGTTCTACAGAGGGAAAAATAATTTCTACTCAAAAGAAGAAGACAACAACTCATCATAGTCTAGTGACAATGATGAATCTGATGATGATGAAGTTATTTTCTTAGGTATTGAATAATCTAATGAGATAGAAAAAAATAAACATGAGAAAGAGTTAGAAGATGAAGCAGAAGTTAATATGGAGGAAGAACTTCTCAGTGCCTTAGATGAATTAAGAAAATACAAAACCAAATATAGACAGTTGAAATTTTTTGTAGTTGAACCAAAAGAAAAATATGAACAAGAAGAAAAGGAGATGGAAAAACTTATGAACAATATGAAAAAACAAATCTTAGAAGCAAATAAGATCAAAGAAAGTCTGGAAAAGTCTCTTGTAGAAAAACAAATAACTGTTGAAAGGATAGAGGCATAAATAGTTCATCTGAAAAAGGAACTGGATGAAAAAATCATTCAAACAAAATTTGAAAATAGCTCTAAAATAATAGATAAGATTATTACAGCGCAAAGGAATTCTGGAAATAAAAATGGAATAGGTTATTCTCAAAAGGAAAGCCATGTTAACTCAAAATCTTATGCAGATGCTATTCGTAGTACATTCAAGAAGAAAAATGAACAAAATATAAGTAATGATCAGAACTCCAGAAGATTACCTCCACTCATCAGGAAAGAAGGAAAGACAATACCAAAGAACTTTTACCAAAATAGGTATCCTCGCATTTTTCCTAGTTATTGCTTTGCATGCTCTAATTATGGACACAAATCTATAAATTGTATAGCATATAGAAAGAAAAATATGAAGGTTAAGAATTATATCCTTAAGGATAAAGAAGCAACAAATCGAGTTAAGAGAAAAAACTATAACTCCTTTGAACCTATACAAGAAGGGGACTTACAAACCTTCAGATGTCATAACCATGGACATAAATCCATTAATTGCAGACTAATGGAAGTCTCATAACAACCCAAGTTCATTAGAGAGAAGAAGAAACTTTGGAGAGTAAAAACATCAAAAAGGGAATGTCTTATTGCCCTGAAAACCCAAGATGAAAAGGATCTTTGGTATGTTGAAAGTGGATGCTCGAAACATATGACAGGTAACAAGGACAAGTATTTAGACTTAAAGAAACAAAAAGGTAAAGTTACATTTGGTGATAATGCTTCAAGTAACATACTTGGGAAAGGCATTGTGAGCTTGGGAAAAGACAAAGCTAGAAATGTACTACTTGTCGATAAATTGAAGCCTAGTTTATTAAGTGTCAGTCAAACCTATGACTAGGGATACTTCTGCATATTTGATTCCCAAAAATGTGAGATTAGGAAAGAAGACACGAGAAAATTAATTGGTACTGCTCCTATAACTCCTGAAAATGTATATATACTAGATGCAAAATTGAATGAGGAGTGTCATATAAATTATGTAGATGAAAGTTGGCTATGGCATAGGAGATTAGGGCATATTAAATTTGACAATATTGTGAAAGTCAACAACCTTGGTGCAGTAAGAAACTTGCCAAGAATCATAAAACCCTCAAATGCTATGTGTAGACACTGCCAACTATGGAAGCAAACTAGGGTAAGGTTCAAAACAAAAGAATACACAACCTCTAAACCTTTAGAGCTTGTTCACACTGACCTATGTGGACCTATGAGAACCAAGAGTCTACAAGGAGAGTCTTACTTTATGTTGTTCATTAATGGCTTTACTAGAATGAGTTGGATATGTTTTCTCAAAGAAAAATTAGAAGCACTCAACAAATTCAAATCCTTTAAAACCCTTGTTGAAAATGAAAGGGAGACAAAAATCAAATGTCTTAGATCATACAATGGTGGTGAATTCACCTCAAAAGAGTTCGATGTCTTCTGTGAAACTCATGGAATAAAAAGACAATTCTCTGCTGCCAAAACACCTCAACAAAATGGGATCGCTGAAAGAAAGAATAGAACAGTTGAGGAGGCTGCAAGGACTATGCTCAATGAAGAAAACATTTCAGATGGATATTGGAGGGAAGTTGTAAGCATAGTTGTATACATATTGAATATATGTCAACTCAGGGTTAATAGTGATAAAACGCCTTATGAACTATGGTTTGGAAGAGCTCCATCAATGAAATACTTCAAAGAACACATATTTCATTAAATTTGGAAATATTCAGTGGATCTAGAATTTTAGAACTTTATCTAGATTGAGTTTTTTCAAAAAAGGAATTAGAAAATCATTTAATCCATTACTTTGAATGTATATATTCACCATTTTTTTGTTA
>ML787726.1:424393-542089 GCA_009831015.1 Picea engelmannii
AAGACGAGAACTGGGTTAAAGCTATGAATGAAGAATTGGATCAAATTGAAAGAAATAAAACTTGGGAACTAGTTCCTAGACCAAAAGATAAAAATGTCATTGGAACTAAATGGGTATATAAAAATAAAATGAATGAAGATGGGAAAGTAATCAAGAACGAAGACAGATTAGTATGCAAAGGTTATGCTCAGGTTGAAGGAGTAGACAATGAAGAAAAAAATGCATCTATATCTAGATTAGAGGTAATTGGGATGTTCTTAGCTTTCTCCGGCTATAGAAAATTTAAAGTGTACCAAATGGATGTCCAATCAACATTTCTCAATGGAAATTTAGAAGAGGAAGTCTATATTGAGCAACCAGATGGGTTCCAAATAACCAATAAAAGAGCCTATGTTTGTAAATTAAATAAGTCCCTCTATGGATTAAAACAAGCACCCAGAGCATGATAAACAAGGCTAGACTCTTATTTACAAAAACAAGGCCTCAAAAGGGGATCAACAGACAACAATCTTTATTGCAAAATTGTTGGTAATAACTTGATCATTGTGGAAGTGTATGTTGATGATATCATATTTGGTAGTAATAATATAAAAATGAGTGAATACTTTGCTAAGATGATGCAACAATAATTTGAAATGTCTATGCTTGGCGAGCTAAATTGCTTCCTTGGATTACAAATAATACAGTCCAAAAAGGGAGTCTTTATCCATCAATCTAAATATGTTAAGGATATGCTTAAGAGATTCTAGTTAGAGGATTGAAAACCTGTTAGTACACCTATGACAGTTGGATGCAAACTAAGAAAGGATGATGAGTCCAAAGCTGTAGATCCAAAACACTACAGATCAATGATTGATAGTTATCTCTACGTAACAGCTTCCAGACCTGATGTCAAGCAAGTTGATGGGATGGTGGCTAGATTCCAAGAAGAACCAAAGGAGAGTCATGTTCAAGCTGTAAAAATAATCTTTAGATATTTGAAAGGAACCGTAGATCTTGGTTTGTGGTATCCTAGCAAGGACTCATTCACATTAAAAGCCTATTCAGATGTTGATTGGGCAGGAAGTGTAGATGACAGAAAATGTACGAGTGGAGGAGCATTCCTTTTGGTAGAATTACTAGTTTCTTGGATGAGAAAGAAACAACCCTCAATTTCTCTGTCTAGCACTAAAATTGAGTATATTGCAGTAGCAGAATGTTGCACACAAGTGGAATGGATGAAACAAACTCTACAAGACATCAAAATAGTATTTGAATAACCCACAATTATCCACTATGACAATACAAGCATGATAAGTCTCTCTTAAAACCCAGTCCAACACTCAAAATCAAAACACATTCCCATAAAATACCACTATCTAAGAGATTGGTTTGAAAACAAGAACATTAAATTGGAATATGTTCCAACACAAGAATAGGTGGCAGATATTTTTACAAAACCCTTAAACAAAGATATATTTGAATATCTCAGGAAAAAATTGAGAGTAATACTTCTTCCTACCTAAAATATCTCAAGAAAATGATGCATTAATTGGAACCTATTGAGGGGGAGATAGAAATCAATGACAGAAGGTGTCATTCAGTTATGACAAAAAAAAAAAAAAATGATTGCAGGAGGAGTTAACAGTGGTTATAGAAGTGTTTATACAGACAGATGATTGGAGAAGAAACCCTTTTCCATTGATGTCAAAGGGGGAGAGTAACTTCATAAAAGGAATTTTTCATAAGAGGAAAGCATCATCACAGGGGAATTTTTGAATATGAGTTAGTGTGTTTCCCTCAATGACAAAGGGGAAGATTGTTGGAAATATTGTCATTGATGTCAACAATCAAAGTGATGATGACAAAATAGTGTGTAAATATTGAACAAAGTGATGATGTCAAAACAATGTGTAGAGATCGAAAGAGCGAACAGGAGAAGCGAATACTCGAATGATCAAAGATTAGAAGGAATAACACATTGCACAGAGAGGAAATATGTGTTTATTGTTGATCACAATAGGATCAACAATGTTCCTATCATATGAATACGAAAGAAGCGCATTGCAGAATGAAATCGACCATGCCAGCAGAAAAGGCGCAAAGCTTCAGCAGTCATTTGATCAAGAAATTAATGGCGTTGATTGTCTCAAGTAATGGGATTTATCCCTCACTGGAAGCACAAATAAACAGATATAGGTTTATATACATGGCTCTCTCCATATTTTATCAATGCTTAGTTCAAAGGTATAGTTGGGGCTCTAGGTGTTTGGAATCCACGAGAAGCTCACTAGCCTGAAGCCTGGGACGACCTGTCAGAACCCCTACCCTTAGGTCAAAGTGACAATGACTATCGATCTGATGATGAAGGATCTCGAACATTAGATCTGGGAGAAGTTGCACGATGGTTAGTTGTGAGTTCCTTCGAAACTTTGGAATAGAAGGATTTGGAGTGTCGAGGAGTCAAGGATCCCGAACTCGCGAAGTCCTAAATTCCGAAGAGATCCTAGCCATCAATTGGAAGGCGGGCATGTGGCATAAGATCAACAATTAGAGAATTCATGATTCAGAGAATCAGCGATGAGATTTGTTCAAAACCTCGAAAGTTGAAGCTCTGAACTCAAGGAGGAAGACATGTATCAAGGTCCACGCCATCTTGAGCTATGTCAATGATAGAACACATCAGCAGAGCACGTCAGTGAGGACACATGGCTCAGTTAGAAAGTGACAAGTGTCAAGTTGAAATTGGCATTTCAGGCACATGTAATTCACAAATTAGAGTGACAAGTGGTAGCTACTCGGTACGTGCCAAGTCATCAAGTGACGTCAGTGAGTTTACGACACTCCGAGAGTCTTACTTTGGGAGATTTCACCACTAGAAAATACTCTAAAGTCCAGAAGTCCCGAAGGCCAAATTTCTAAAATACACATGAGATTAAGGGACATGCATCAGTAGATTGACAACTTTTGAGATTTGACATGCTGGAAGTCATGAAAACCCGAAGGGAAAAGTGCTGAAATTACGGCAGCCATCCATCTCAGTGGTAATACAAGCCATCCGATCTGACCGACAATTTCATGATCGGGAATTATGAAATATTGGAAGTTATGAAGACCCATAGGTCGAAGTTCCGAAACTTCGATAACCGTCCATCTCAGCTGAAGATCGAATCATAATCACTGAAGTTGATAAACATGATTAAGTCATGGTTGTTAGATTAAATGATAAAATAATTAATATGAGTTGTTCGATCATTTCGGGGATATTGTATTCAATAGTTTTGGTACGTTGGAAGCAACAATGTCTCGAAGGAAAATAAACCCGAAGTCTCGTAAGTCGCTCATCTCAACGAGCAATTAAATCATGACCGTTGATTTTAAGGAAGCACTCGTTTGGTCTAATTGCCTAAGCGTGAGGTCACCGTCATTGGTCATATGGTAAAAACATTTAAAGCGGAATAATGTAAGTCACTTAGTTGGTAAGATAGTGGTTCTGTAAAGCTCAGTCATATGAAATGGCTTGAAGGAAGTGCCTCCGTAGAATTCGGTTCCTGTGAAAATAACAGAGTTTGGAGATCGAGTTTAAAGGATGAAATTGATCCATATCTATGATCAATTTATGAAGAGTATTCACGCCAAAAATAAATAAACAGTAGTTAATGATTATGGTGAAGCTAATTTAAGAGGTGTGATCGTCCAAACAAAGGGACACGATGATTCACACTCACTCTATTTTGAAGAATATATATACATGAAAGAGTGGGAGAAGAATGTGTCTCTGCAGTACAAATCAAAAGATCAATAGTTGAAGAAGATTCCTAGAAGAAAAGATAAATACCTATGTATTAAGGGTGGTTGGGTGGAGCAAGGGTAGGTTGGTTCCTGCAGAGGGAGTTGATGCTTCCTTGTCAGTTGTAACTGACTAAATAGGGGTTTGTAGCCTCCTACCAGTTGGTGTTGGTAAACCAAGGTGTGGGTGCACCCTGATCAGTCAGTGTTGATCAAAGAGGAAGTACATATTCCATCTATGTAATATGTAAAACGATTTTTGTAGGTAATAGAAAAGAGTTTGTGGTTTTCCCATTTGGGTTCCACGATAAAAATTGTGTTAAGATTATGTTTACATTAATAAATAAAAATTGATATAATTGTTGTGTCACTAATTCACCCTCCCCCCTCTCAGTGCATGAATAAATAAAAATTGAGGAACTGTCACACGTCTGTCAGCTCCTCTTGAATTCTATCCCTGTGGTGCATAGAATTTTCAGAATCTTCATATGTATGATCCTGAACCATTTGGGCTATCATTTCTGCATCATCCTTCGTGATCATGTATTCTGGAGGTGTTCTCTACGCCTTCATCTTCTTGCGTGCTCCCCCCATATGAGTAGTCGTTCTCTTAGTAAGGCCTGGTTCTTGTGGATTGGGACTTGGTGTAGTCCCCTGTGCTACCTTGACCGGTTTCTATTGTACTTGGGCCAACTGCGTATTATTCTTCTTCCCTTTCTGGGTCCCTATCTTAGCCGTCCCTTCTTTCATATGTTTTGTTTTGGTTCGGTCTGTCCTTAGTTTCTTGGGCACTGGGACTTCCTGAGGCTGTGTTTCTTCCTGCTCTGCCTCCTCTTCCATTGTCTTTGTAGGTATGTCTTCGATGAGGTCTGAAATATTCCTTTCATCCTCCTAATCCCTAATAACCATTTCTATGTAGCCCTCTATGATACAGTAGTGCAATTGTATCCACTGCTTGTTGGGGTCCTTCTGTGCCTATATCCACATCGCATGTTGATTTTCCTTGAAGTTGGCGATGTCCCGATAGTACGCAACACCATGTGGTGTTATTATCTAGAGGTTGGAGATGGCCTCCTATAGATCACGTAGATATCCTTCGAATATGGATGCATTTATCTTTTTGTTCCAGGTGTCTGACACAATGCCAATCAATAAATATCTCGCTCCATTATTAGGTTTGGGTCTGGTAGAGAAATATGGATATTTCAGTTCCTTCCATCCCATAATGGCTATCAACATGAGCAACCATGAGTAATGAAATTATGTTCCTAGATCCTTCGCATCCTTGTAGTCATCCAGAAACAAATTCAAAATATAGGGTTCCCAGCTAACTGTGGTGTCCTCGGCACATTGTGATGCAACTGCGACGACCCCTGTCGAGACTTCCTCCTTGCAGAATTTTCTTAGCAACTTGCAGGTCATGATTTTTGCAGCCATTTGTGTCATGACATCATTTATCCTCTTGATGATGATTCCTCACATCCCTCTTTTTGTGCCGTAATTCTTTTTCATCTCTTACGCAAGTGATTTCTCCTTTGTTTTGTTGTCGAGAAATTGCACGGGATCAATGCCCCGAGATTGCAGCCCTGTAATGTGCGAAACGAGCTCCATGTCTATCAAGATGAGCCTTTCCAACCATATATCCCTGCCATGTGTGACTTCCATCAATTGTTTGACACAACTGCTTGCGTATTTTTCTCTTCCAAAGTGTGGCATCTCTAGCAGAGCTAAAATCCCCATTTTTTTCAATGTTGCTACCCACTAGAGTGGTTGATTAAACGGTTTCCCAAATGAATCCAGACCCACAGTCTGTAGGCAGACTCTCTTGGTGAACTATGGGAACTTTTCCATGTCCATTACATCGTGGTCCAAGTATTTTATCTTCTCGACATAACCTAGCAAGTATGATTTCACTCACACCCCATTTGGTATACGTGGAAAAAAAATGGCCGCGATGGGTTTCTTGCGTGGTGACCTAGGTACCTGTTGCTTGTCCTTTTAGGTAGTGGTTGGCTTGAGGATCCAGCCTCCTTTGGTCATAATTTGGCATACCATTCTGGCTAGCCCATGCTATCTTCCACTATTCATTCATGTGGCTGCTATGACATAGTTGTTTGAGATTTTTCTGGCTCGACTATTGTTTCCTAATTTTTAGTCGTCCCATTGACTCTCAGAGCTCCTTCATGTTTCTCTAGTTGCACTAGGTTGCCTATGCCCTGGCTCTGTTTTTCCTATTCCTCTACTGATATATCCACATTCATTCCCTCAGGTGTTGTATTTTGGGTTTCTTCTACCATGGGTGTGGGGTTCATCGATGTTGTATCTGGTGATGGGATTTTGTCGACATTGATGACCTATGGCGGCTTCTTTTCTCTTTCATGCGATTGTACCTATGCCTTGGTTCTAACTCTGGAGTGTCGGCCAGTCTGGGTCAACTTTTCTTGTTTTGGTGGTTCCATGGTGGTGAATTTCAATCACTCTCTGAGTTTAATGGTCTCTAAATCCTTTGTGGACTTCACTCTGTACTCCGTAGACTCTATCGCTCTCTATTGTTTTCCAATCTCGCAATAAACTATTTTCTCCCATGTCCGTGTTTTGTATGGGAATCATGTGAAACTTGTCGAAGATGCTACCTTTATTATGGATTCAATGAACCTGTTGTAAGAGATATCAAAATTGACTGCGCTGCCCAAGGCTACGGTTCTTGCATATGGACATATTGGTTCATACATGAGAGAACAAGGCAGAAGCAAAGAAGTTAAGCAGTATGCATGGTACTTTCTTTGGAGCTTTATATTTAGTGTGCCCGTGTTCCTTATTTCCATGGTTTTTATGTATATTCCTATAGTTAAAGACGGATTGGATGAAAAGTTAGTAAATATGCTAACAACCGGGGAGCTCTTGAGAGGGATTTTATGTACACCTGTACAATTCATAGTTGGATGGAAATTTTATGTTGGTTCTTATAAATACCTGAGACATGGATCGGCTAATATGGATGTTTTGGTAGCCCTTGGGACAAATGCAACTTATTTTTATTCATTCTATTCACTGGTTAGAGCTGCGACTTCAAAGACCTTTAAAGGTACATACTTTTTTGAGACAAGCGCCATGCTAATCTCCTTCATTCTTCTAGGGAAGTTGCTGAAAGTTTTAGCCAAAGGCAAGACTTCAGAAGCCATTGCAAAGCTGATGGAATTAGATCTAGACTTAGAAACCTTGCTCACATTGGATGACGATGGAAAAATCAGAGCCGAATGCGAGATCAGTAGTGAACTGATTTAGAGGAATGATACTCTAAAAGTTGTTCCAGGCGAAAAAATACCAACAGATGGGTTGGTGATTTGGGGTCAAAGTCATGTAAATGAAAGTATGTTGACAGGGGAACCTCAACCTGTTACAAAAAGGATTGGTGATAAAGTATTCAAAGGAACCATGAATCAAGTAGGAGGTCTACATATCAGAGCTACTCATGTAGGTTCTGAAACTTCTCTTTCAAAGATTGTTAGGCTTGTTGAAGATGCCCAGATGAATAAAGCTCCAGTTCAAATGATTGCGGATAGAATTTCCAAATATTTTGTTCCCCTGGTCATGACGGTGGAAATTGTCACCTAGCTAGCATGGTACATAGCAGGAAAGGTAGGATCATACTCGAAGGCATGGATACCCCCTTCAATGGATGAATATGAACCAACATTCATCGGCGATCTAATCCAGATTTAAAAGATGAAGGCACAATTATCAACATTCAAAGTGTCCTTTGCATCCACCGTTTTCGGGATTTCCCCAGAGAATATTCAGGCGACATTTAAAGCACTGACAGAAGCGATTCAAGAACAGACCAACATCAAAGGATTTGTTCCTAATTTTCAGTATAACTGATCGCCCATGTGATCATTCGCGTCGCAGAAGTTACGAAGTTGAATTTGGATTCGAATGAAATTTTTTTTTTTTTTTACAGTATGCATTTTCATTTCCGTTACAATAACCTCCAAACGCTTTGTAAAGCAATATGAACTCTGCATGAAAGTTAAACCATGAAAAATGATCATCCATACGCCATTTGTCGAATATATTAGTAACGGTTTAAAGGAGCTGGCAGAACATCTGGCGTCGCAGAATTCCTTGAAGGTTCATCAACGTCGCGTCCAAGTGCAAAAAGATTAAACCAAGTTCGGAGACATTTTGCTGTCAAGACAATCCTTGGTGAGTTTTTAAATGCAAACAAAACATGAGAAAGTTCTCCTCGATGTTCAGGATGATAACAAGAAAATTGTACTGTTACGCTTACCTATGGGAAATGAGACCAGTTTTCATGTTTTCTAAATCATTCAAGCTCTCACGCAGCTGCAAAATAAGGAGTCTATTCTTCATCGGTTATACCACAGTTGTAGAAGATGGAGATAATGAAATGAGATGAGGAGGGCGACGAACGGGTTCACAAAGGACCAAGTTCTCGGCTACGGAGGCTTTGGAGAGGTTTTCAAAAGAGGTTCGAGTGGCTCGCCAGTAATGAATTGTCATGGACAGGCAGTTGCACTAAATGCTCGCAGCAAATCTTCTAGTTCATCTGCATTTTTCTTCCGCTGGAACAGGTGGTAAAGGCATTGGAATTTTTACAGAGCTGCAAGGATGAGTGCAATGGTGGATGGGAAGCAGTACACATTCCTCAAGGCACATTTCAGATGACCCTTCTTCACAAGGGATTTTATGAAACACGTCGTTTAGGGATTTGACGTGACACTGAGCAATTTGTGAGACAAGCTTCTTCTATCGATGAGACAGGAATGCTCGTTGTGGATTCTGTGGTTCCTGGAGGTCCATCCAAACAATCATTTAGAGACAGGGGATATACTTGTACGTGTGAATGGTGAGGTCGTAACTCAATTATTTATTTTGGAGACGTTACTTGATGATAGTGTCGGAAACGAAATTGATTTGGAGCTTGAGAGAGGTGGTGTTCCTTTAAAGGTCACCTTGCAGGTCTAGAACTCGCATTCTATAACTCCAGATTATTTCTTGGAAGTGAGTGGTGGTGTTATTCATCCTCTATCATATCAACAGGCCAGGAATTTCCGCTTTCACTGTGGTCTAGTCTATATTGTAGAACCAGGGTATATGTTGTCAAGGGCAGGTGTTGCTCGCCATTCAATCATAAAAAAATTGGCAGGGAAGGAAATAGAACAAGTTGAGGATTTTATATCTATTTTGTCTAAGTTATCTCGAGGAGCACGAGTTCCGTTGGAATTTGTAAGCCATGTAAATCGTCATCTAAGAAAGTCTGTTTTGGTCACTGTTGATCGGCATGAATGGTATGCACAGCCTCAATTCTACGCTCGAGATGATGCAACTGGACTATGGGATAAGAGGCCTGCAATGTCGCCAATTGCATCTTTGGTTGCATCTCTTGCTGTATTATATGATGAAAAAGGACCAGCTCTTGAACCACAGGTATTTGTTAGATGGAGAAGTTGATGGTATGGAGGGCGAATCAAAAGTCATTGATAGAGAATTGGCAAATATTGGTATCAATGTAAATGGTGATGGGAATCTGTCAGATTCCCAAACTGTTCTTTCAAATGCTACCAGTGATGCTAGAGCTGAGACAAAGAAGAGACGACTCCATCATCAAGTTGCAGTTGATGGGCTTGTGGCATCAGATTGTATGATAGAAACTGGTTTAGATGACAGTAGAGTATTGGAGAACATTCTATCCTTAGATGAGCCTGGGGAAGCAGGGACAATGAATGCTTCAGCTGCTGAGAAACACATTGAGCCAACCCTGGTCATGTTTGAGGTCCATATACCACCATCATCCATGCTTGATGGTGTGCATGCTCAATATTGTTTTTGGAATGGGGGTTGTGGTCTATCATTCTACAACCATGGGATTAGTGTTGTTGACAAGAATACAGTTTCCATTTCTGTATCAGATGTCATGTTGGCATTTGTTGCATACCCAATGGAAATTCCTGTTGAGGTTGTTTTTCTGCATCCTGTACACAATTATGCATTAGTAGCATATGATCTTGCTGCGCTAGGTCCAACTGGTGTTGCAGTTGTGCGTGAAACAACTCTTCTTCTTGAACCTGCCTTGCGTAGGGGTGATGTTGTCTATCTTGTTGGTTTAAATCGGAGCTTGCAAGCTACATCGCGTAAGTCGATTGTCACAAACCCGGGAGCTGCCTTGAAATATTGGTGCAGCCGATTGCCCTTGGCACAGAGCCATGAACATGTAGGTCATTGAATTAGACATAGATTTTGGGCATACATTATTCTGGTGTTCTAGCTAATGAGCTGGGAAGGGTTCAGGCATTATGGGGCAGCTTCTCTACGCAGGTGAAATATTTCGATAGTTTGGACGATCTGGTCAAATGTTTTTTGTAATCTTATGTGTTCGGTAACCTTCCAAATAGTAATTCGCACATCTGGCAGTCACGGAGTCCAGAAGACGAACCGTTTCAGATTCCTGGAACGCCGAGAGTTTCATTTTTTCTTTTTAAAAAGAATGATGTATGTAACGGAAAGGGGGGGCTCATGAGCGCAGGACTGGGAGGAAAACCTCTGTGAAGAGGGTTCCTATTGTAATTGCTGAGTTAATTTGTAAGCCATCAATGGAGTAATAAAGATGATTTTTCCTTGTGACTGTGAGATTCATCATGGTCGATTTCTTTCAGCATGTTCTTCTTCTTTTCAGCTATGTTAAATTTGTTTGGATTTCATTATGTATGTTCCTTACTCACAGTTGATATTGTCTTTACCATATCTTTATGTTTTCCTTAATCCATCACGATTGCATTACATTTCGTTGTATTCTAACTGATGTGCTTCGTTATACTTTAGTACGACCACTACTATAATGAATGGATTTGGGTTTTCTATAATTGTTTGATGTCTTTTCTCTACACCAGCTATCAACGGGTGTAAGACCAGCCTACATTTTCAGAATTCTGCATATATCCTTTGCTACGTTGGCCTTTCCTTTTTCTTTCCGCTACCGCATCATGACAATCAAAGCGCTGAAAGATAGACTTACTTTGCCTCACTTTCCGCAAGTTATTTGATCTCTGTTATTGTCTCTTTTCTTCAGTTTTCATTTGACTCCATGCCCAATGGACCATTTCCCTGGTCTAACCCCCAAACTCCAAAAACCCAAGACCCTCATTTACCCATAAATCTGCCCACCTTTTTCACGCTACTTAAATTCATTTTGTGACATTTTTCGAGATATCCCTCTCGAGTTGGAAGAGGGAAGCTTCTAATCCCAAGTGGTTCGAGGTTGGCTCGGGATTGATTTGATGCAACCCATTTCAGGTCTAAGTGTCAACATTTTGGCATCGTTGCCGAGGATTTCGAAGTTGATATATATCCCTGGGAAAATGACATTGTTATAGTCCTATGGCCTGGTTGAGCAGTCAGTCATAGGCAAATATTGGTTGCACATGCTCTGGCGACTTCATTAAAAATTTCTGGTGGTGATTTCACTGGCAGGAGAACTCAGAATTATAGCTTTCGCGTACGATCGCCCAATGGATGGAGGCACCTGGTCTACTGTTCTTGGCACTTTAAGAGAAAGTACCATCCCTAGTTGGAGCCGATGTTGTAACAGATATCAAAATTGACTGCGCTACCCAAGGCTACGGTTCTTTCATATGGACAGACTGGTTCAAGCATGAGAGAACAAGGCAGAAGCAAAGAAGTTAAGCGGTATGCACGGTACTTTCTTTGGAGCTTTATATTTAGTGTGCCCGTGTTCCTTCTTTCCATGGTTTTTATGTATATTCCTATAGTTAAAGACGGATTCGATGCAAAGTTAGTAAATATGCTAACAATCGGGGAGCTCTTGAGAGGGATTTTATGTACACCTGTACAATTCATAGTTGGATGGAAATTTTATGTTGGTGCTTATAAATCCCTGAGACATGGATCGGCTAATAAGGATGTTTTGGTAGCCCTTGGGACAAATTAAGCTTATTTTTATTCATTCTATTCACTGGTTAGAGCTGCGACTTCAAAGACCTTTAAAGGTACAGACTTTTTTGAGACAAGCGCCATGCTAATCTCCTTCATTCTTCTAGGGAAGTTGCTGAAAGTTTTAGCCAAAGGCAAGACTTCAGAAGCCATTGCAAAGATGATGGAATTAGCTCCAGACTCAGCAACCTTGCTCACATTGGATGACGATGGAAAAATCAGAGCCGAACATGAGATCAGTAGTGAACTGATTTAGAGGAATGATACTCTAAAAGTTGTTCCAGGCGAAAAATTGCAACAGATGGGTTGGTGATTTGGAGTCAAAGTCATGTAAATGAAAGTATGCTGACAGGGGAACCTCAATCTGTTACAAAAAGGATTGGTGATAAAGTATTCAAAAGAACCATGAATCAAGTAGGAGGTATGCATATTAGAGCTACTCATGTAGGTTCTGAAACTGTTCTTTCACAGATTTTTAGGCTTGTTGAAGCTGCCCAGATGAATAAAGCTCCAGTTCAAATGATTGCGGATATAATTTCCAAATATTTTGTTCCCCTGGTCGTGACGGTGGAAATTGTCACCTGGATAGCATGGTACATAGCAGGAAAGGTAGGATCATACTCGAAGGCATGGATACCCCCTTCAATGGATGAATATGAACCAACATTCATCGGCGATCTAATCCAAATTTAAAAGATGAAGGCACGATTATCAACATTCAAAGTGTCCGTTGCATCCACCGTTTTCGGGATTTCCCCAGAGAATATTCAGGCGACATTTAAAGCACTGACATAAGCATTTCAAGAACAGACCAGCATCAAAGGATTTGTTCCTAATTTTTAGTAGAACTGATCACCCATGTGATCATTCACGTCATAGAAGTTACGAAGTTGAATTTGGATTCGAATGAATTTATTGGTTTTTTTTTACAGTATGCATTTCCATTTCCGTTACAATAACCTCCAAACACTTTGTAAAGAGATAAGAACTCTACATGAAAGTTAAACCATGCAAATCGATCATCCATACGCCATTTGTCGAAGATATTAGTAATGGTTTAAAGGAGCTGGTAGAACATCTGGCGTCACAGAATTCCTTGAAGGTTCGTCAACGTCGCGTCCAAGTGCAAAAAGATTAAACCAAGTTCGGAGACATTTTGTTGTCAACACAATCCTTGGTGAGTTTTGAAATGCAAACAGAACATGGGAAAGTTCTCCTCGATGTTTAGGATGATAACAAGAAAATTGTACTGTTACGCTTACCTATGGGAAATGCGACCAGTTTTCATGTTTTCTAAATCACTCAAGCTCTCACGCAGCTGCAAAATAAGGAGTTTGTTCTTCATCAGTTATACCACAGTTGTAAAAGATGGAGATAATGAAATGAGATGAGGAGGGTGACGAATGGGTTCACAAAGGACAAAGTGCTCGGCTACGGAGGCTTTGGAGAGGTTTTCAAAGGAGGTTCGAGTGGCTTGCCAGTAATTAATTGTCATGGACATGCAGTTGCACTAAACGCTGGCAACAAATCTTCTAGTTCATCTGCATTTTTCTTCTGCTGGAACGGGTGGTAAAGGCATTGGAATTTTTACAAAGGTGCAAGGATGAGTGCAATGGTGGATGGGAAGTAGTACACATTCCTCGAGGCACATTTCAGATGACCCTTCTTCATAAGGGATTTGATGAAACACGTCGTTTAGGGCTTCGGCGTGACACTGAGTAATTTGTGAGACAGGCTTCTTTTGTTGATGAGACAGGAATGCTCGTAGTGGATTCTGTGGTTCCTGGAGGTCCAGCCAAACAATCATTTAGAGCCAGGGGATATACTTGTATGTGTGAATGGCGAGGTCATAACTCAATTCTTGATTTTGGAGACGTTTCTTGATGATAGTGTCGGAAACGAAATTGATTTGGAGCTTGAGAGAGGTGGTGTTCCTTTAAAGGTCACCTTGCAGGTCTAGAACTCGCATTATATAACTCTAGATTATTTCTTGGAAGTGAGTGGTGGTGTTATTCATCCTCTATCATATCAATAGGCCAAGAATTTCCGCTTTCACTGTGGTCTAGTCTATGTTGCAGAACTGGGGTATATGTTGTCAAGGGAAGGTGTTGCTCGCCATTCAATCATAAAAAAATTGGCAGGGAAAGAAATAGAACAAGTTGAGGGTTTTATATTTATTTTGTCTAAATTATCTCGAGGAGCACGAGTTCTGTTGGAATTTGTAATCCATGTAGATCGTCATTGAAGAAATTATGTTTTGGTCACTTTTGATCGGCATGAATGGTATGCACAGCCTCAATTCTACGCTCGAGATGATGAAACTGGACTATGGGATAGGAGGCCTGCAATGTCGCCAATTGCATCTTTGGTTGCATCTCTTGCTGTATTATATGATGAAAAAGGACCAGCTCTTGAACCATAGGTATTTGTTAGATGGAGAATTTGATGGTATGGAGGGCGAATCAAAAGTCATTGATAGAGAATTGGAAAATATTGGTATCAATGTAAATGGTGATGGGAATCTGTCAGATTCCCAAACTGTTATTTCAAATGCTACCAGTGATGCTAGAGCTGAGAAAAAGAAGAGACGACTCCATCATCAAGTTGCGGTTGATGGGCTTGTGGCATCGGATTGTATGGTAGAAACTGGTTTAGATGACAGTAGAGTATTGGAGAACATTCTATCCTTAGATGAGCCTGGGGAAGCAGGGACAATGAATGCTTCAGCTGCTGAGCAACAAATTGAGCCAACCCTGGTCATGTTTGAGGTCCATATACCACCATCATCCATGCTTAATGGTGTGCATGGTCAATATTTTTTTTGGAACAGGGGTTGTGGTCTATCATTATACAACCATGGGATTAGTGTTGTTGACAAGAATATAGTTGTCATTTCTGTATCAGATGTCATGTTGGCATTTGCTGCATACCCAATGGAAATTCCTGCTGAGGTTGTTTTTCTGCATCCTGTACACAATTATGCATTAGTAGCATATGATCCTGCTACGCTAGGTCCAGCTGGTGCTGCAGCTGTGCGTGCAATAACTCTTCTTCCTGAACCTGCCTTGCGTAGGGGTGATGTTGTCTATCTTGTTGGTTTAAATCAGAGCTTGCAATCTACATCGCGTAATTTGATTGTCACAAACCCAGTAGCTGCCTTGAAATATTGGTGCAGCTGATTGCCCTCGGCATAGAGCCATGAACATGGAGGTCATTGAATTAGACACAGATTTTGGGCATACATTTTCTGGTGTTCTAGCTAATGAGCTGGGAAGGGTTCAGGCATTATGGGGTAGCTTCTCTACGCAGGTGAAATATAGCAATATTTTGGACGATCTGGTCAAAAAACAATTGTAATCTTATGTGTTCGGTAACCTTCCAAATAATAATTCACACATCTGGCAGTCGTGGAGTCCAGAAGATGAACCGTTTCAGATTCCTGGAATGCCGAGAGTTTCATTTTTTCTTTTTAAAAAGAATGATGTATGTAACAGAAAGGGGGGGCGCATGAGCGCAGGACTGGGGGGAAAACCTCTGTGAAGAGGGTTCCTATTGTAATTGTTGAGTTAATTTGTAAGCCATCAATGGAGTAATAAAGATGATTTTTCCTTGTGACTGTGAGATTCATCACGGTCGATTTCTTTCAACATGTTCTTCTTCTTATCAACTATGTGAAATTTGTTTGGATTTCATTATGTATGTTCCTTACTCACAGTTGATATTGTCTTTACCATATCTTTATGTCTTCCTTAATCCATCACGACTGCATTACATTTCGTTTTCTTCTAACTGATGTGCTTCGTTATACTTTAGTACGACCACTACTATAACGAATGGATTTGGGTTTTATGTAATTGTTTGATTTCTTTCCTCTGCACCAGCTATCAGCGGGTGTAAGACCAGCCTACATTTTCAGAATTCTGCATATATCCTTTGCTACGTCGGCCTTTCCTTTTTCTTTCCACTACCGCATCATGACAATCAAAGCGCTGAAAGATAGACTTGCTTTGCCTAACTTTCCGCAAGTTATTTGATCTCTGTTATTGTCTTTTTTCTTTGGTTTTCATTTGACTCCATGCCCAATGGACCATTTCCCTGGTTTAACCCCCAAACTCAAAAAACCCAAGACCCTCATTTACCCATAAATCTGCCCACCTTTTTCATGCTACTTAAATTCATTTTGTGACATTTTTCGAGAGATCCCTCTTGGGTTGGAAGAGGGCAGCTTCTAATCCAAAGTGGTTCGAGGTTGCCTCGGGATTGATTTGCTGCAACCCATTTTAGTTCTGAGTGTCAACAGAACCTTTGGTTCCTTCATACTTTCCATTACTCTCCTTTACCTTCTCCTGTTGGCACGATTAATGTGGCCTCCCGTCAGTCTTTTCCCACATTCAACTCTGCATACCTTCGTCGTTTCGTACTACTTTTGTCATCTTTAATTTTCCCGCTTGTTTCCATTTTGGCTTGGTCGTTGGACTTGTCCTTGCCAAATTTGTATTCCTAAGTGTGTGTTTTCCTTCTCCTTTCGCACTGTACCTCTGTTGGTACAGTTTAATATCCTGTGTTCTTTTTTTTTTTTTTTTTTGCGCGCACTGACTTTCAAGTTGTGGGTGGTCGACTGTCTTTGTACAACTTCAGTCGACTCTCGTTGATCATCCCTTTGAGTTCTATGCCTAATAATTCTTTTAGTTGTATAGCTCCCCCATCTGTGACAATTTTTAATTCGTACGGTCCTAGCCAATGCATTCTGATTTTTCCTAGGTGTTGAATGGATTTGATGTCATACATCAACAATAAATATCCTTCCTTGAAAGTTTTCTTCTTGATGTGTCTATCATGCCAATATTTATCCCTTGCTTTCTGAACTTATTGGTGGAACCTTTCTACGATATGATCTTCCTCCATGGTCATCAACCGATTTAGTCTCTCCTGTATTGCGCCTCATTCCGTCATGTGTGTAATTGCTGCTACGCGAGAACTGGGTACCATAAATTCTAATGGCACCACTGCTTCCTGGCCTTATACTAGTTTAAATGGCATGTGCCCTATCAACTTCTTGCATGTGGTCCTGTAGGCCCACAATATTGTTGGTATTTTGAGGTCCCAATCATCCCTGTTGACATTACAGATCTTTGTTAGTGCATTCTCAAGGATTTTGTTAAATGCTTCTACTGTGTCATTTGCATGTGGGTGGTATGGTGTTCTCTTCTAATGATGGACTTCAAACTCTTCAGTCATAACATTGATAGTGTTGTTAATGAAGTGCGTTCCTTGGTCGCTCATCAAAACTCTTGGGCACCCAAATTGAGTGATTACTTATTCGAATAGAAAGTGTGTTGTTGTCTTTGTGCTACAATCCTTCATTGGTGTTGCTTCCTCCCATCTTGTTAGGTATTTTGTCACAATGCTAATGTACCTTGCTCCTGTTCTTTTTTCTAGTGGGTTGATTGGTCCCACAAATTCTATTTCCCATTTATCGAATGCCTGTAATGTTACCTATGGTCATAACGACATCTCATCCATTATGTTGGGTTTACCAACCCTTTAACAGACATCGCATCTCTAGAAGTACTCCTTCGAGTCTCTGTGAATGTTTAGCCACCATAGTCCTACGCGCAATACCTTCTGTGATTTGCCTACGTAATTTCCTCCTACTATTCCCTCATGGGCTTCTATTAAAAATCTTGGTCTTTCATGTTCTAACACATATCTTCACAAGATGCTATCTGCACCCATTTTGTATAAGTGTCCTGCGATCAATTGATAGTCTGCAGCTCGGACTACTAGGCTTTTCTTCTGTGATGTGTTATATTCTTGCGGCACAGTACCTGTGCTCAAGTAATGAATGATATCTGCAAATTATTCATCAGATATTTGGACTGAAAATAACTGTGCATCTGGGAAGTTGTCCTCTAAATTCATAGGTTCTTCTCCGTTTGTGACCCTTGATAGGTGGTCAGGTCCTGCATTCAATTTTCCTATCTTGAATATTACTTCAAAATCAAATTATTGAAACAATATTAACCATCGACAGATTCTCCCCCCAACATTGGGTTGTTGACTAGGTATTTAAGGGCTGAGTGATCTGTGAACATCTTAAAGTGTTTTCCTAATAAGTAATGTCTAAACTTATGCATTGCGTATACCATAGCTAGGCCTTCCCTCTCTATGGTTTTATAGTTATGTTATGATTTTGTTAGCTTTCTGCTCGCAAATGCTATCGAGTGATCCAAATCTCCCGCTCCTAGCTGCGCCAAGATATCTCCAAGTGTTATGGATGATGCATCTACATGTACATGGAATGTCTTCTCCCAGTCTAGAAATACTAGTATTGGCGTGGTGACCATATTTTCTTTCAACGTATCTAGACCATGTTCACAATTGTTGTTACACTAAAACTTTGTATCTTTTCTTAACAGTTTCTCCATTGGTGAGGTAATCTGCACATATTCTTTGATAAAATTTCTATAGTATCCTGTGTGCCCCAATGTCTCTCTTAGTTGATGGACTATTTTTGGTGGTGGCAAGCTAACAATTACTATAATTTTTGCAGGATCTACTAGTAAACCTTGTTTGCATACTATATGGCCCAATAGTATCCCAAACAGTGTTCTAAATATATTTTTTTTTTATGTTTAATGATATCTGGCATTGCCTGCATCTTTCTAACATCAGTTGTAAGACCTCTATATGGTATTTCAACAAACTATAAACTGTCTAATCGTCCAAGTATACCTCTAGAAACTGGTGGATCAATTCCTTAATCATGACGATGACTATTCTGGAAAATATTGTTGGTGCATTCTTCAGTCCAAATGACATGACTGTGTACTAGTAGGATCCCCTTTCTATAGAAAACATGGTCTTGTATTTGTATTCCTGTGCTATCTTGATCTGATGGCAGCCTCATAATCCATCAGTGAATGAGTAAACTTTGTGTCCTCCTACGTTCTCCAACACTTCATCCGTGAAAGGTGTAGGGAATGGGTCATGTAGGCATGCATCGTTCAACTTACTCAAGTCGACACATATCCTTATCTCTCCTTTTTATCCATTCTAATTCTTCCACTGGTTCTATGATTCTGGCTTCGAGCATCCTTTCGATCTCAGCTTTGACTTTATGCTTATATATCGGGTTCAATCTGTATGGTTGTTGTCTAATCATTCTTTCTTTAGATCTAAGTGGTATCTTCATTTCTCCCAGCTCTCTTGCTATACCCTTCATCTCTGTAAATGTTGTGGGAAACAGGTTGATGTACTTGCGTAGTAACTATGTTATTCTTTCTACTATTTTCTCACCCTAGTAATCTCCAATGTTGGCCATTTTGGGATTCCTAACTATCCCAATGTTGGTGTTCTTCACCTTGATTGGCACAACAATGGCTTCTGATTCTATAGGTGGACCCTCCACTTCTCTTTTGCCTTCCTCTTCCTCGATCTGAATATTGCGCAGATCATCTTCATCTGGTGCTTCCTCCTGCACATGGTAACATGACAACAATTTTTTGACTGTCTGTTTGTTCCACTGTTGTTCTTCTATAGGTGATTGACTTTTTTTTGTTCTAGTTTTCCTTCCGTTTCTATACTACATCTTTCTAATATGTTTTTCAATATTTTCATAGATGATGGATCATTCAATACTTTTATACATGATTTCAAAAAACCTTTGATTGTACTTACTTGTCCCATGGGTTGCATTTCGTTGGTATGATCCAATAATAGATGCATATCGTACTCCAATGCTTCCTTTCTTTGCTATGTAGTTGAAGTCGACACATTGTCGTCCTTCTGATATTCTTGTTTGGTTTTCTTAAATATCTCCTTATCATTCTGCATGTCGAACTTCTTCCTCGATTCAGAGTTTTTCTTCACCCACTGGTGTTGTACTGGCTCTTGTCGAACTATGTCATTTCTTGTTTTATCTCCTCCATGAGTAACTATATTGATGCTCCATCCTTAATCCCTTGCTTTGAATGAAATCCGTTGAACATTCTGGTTGTTATGGTTCCTCTTTTCCTATATCTTTACTAATAATGTCGGACATTCTTCCATATCATGGTTTGATACGTGACAATGCATACAAGTTGCTGGTGGAAGTGGACATTCCCTTACATAATGTCCCGGTTGTTGACAATTGTGACATACTAGTGGCCCTATACCTCTTCCAAAACCTCCTCTCACTTTTCCTCCACCTCTCGATGCGTTATACTGAGGCACCTGATTGTACTGTGCAGTATTGTATTGAGGTTGTGTTGTGTTGTACTGTGGTTGCGTGGTATTATATGGTTGTTGCATAGTATTATACTGTTTCTACGTAGTGTTGTATGGGGTTGGGACTTGGTTAAATTGTGGTGCGGCTTGCCCAATCATAATTTATGCATGCACTCTATATGAATATGATGTCCTCTCTTGCATCAAATCCATAGTTCTACAATCTTTGTCATCGTGGCCCACTGACTTGCAAAAGTTGCAATATGAACTCTTTGGGACTATCTGGTATTTCTACATCATTGGGCAGTGATATGGATCTTTGCCCGGTTTCTTGCAGATTTTTCACCATAGTCCTCATGTTGGTAATGGATTTGGCATTCCTACTGCCATATACTGTGCGAATGTTGGGCATTTTTTCTTGTGGTGTCCTTTCGTCCTAAATTTAGTACACCAAATGAATTCTCATTTTTCCTTACTTTTATTCTGGTCTAGCTGGAACACTAATTTCTTCAAATCCTCCTCTAGTTCTTCGATGGCTGGATCCATCTATTGATACTAGTTTTCTTCCAGTTGCAGGGCTGCCTATAGAGCCTCTGCCTGCGTCTGAAACTTTTGTTGTCGTAATGGGTAATTTAAGTGTGGTAGCTGTGAATTGACAAATAGGTTCCTATGTTGCATATCATTCATGAGATATTTAAACTTTCCCTTCAGACACTTGAATCTCTGGTCAATCTCCCATATAGATTCTCTCGATTTTTGTCTAATTTCGATCATCTCGTTCATGTAGTGATCTTCTGAACTTGGCTTCTGGAATTCATTTATCGACAATTTCTTGATGTCTACAATTGTTCTAGTTGTCCATAGTGGATTTTTTGTAGCTAAACTCATATACCAATCCAGTGCATGATCCCTTAGTGTAATCTCTAGTTGTGCCAGTTTAGTATATTCATTTGTGATTTGTTTTTCTTCCCAAATCTTCTCACAGATGAACACATGTTTTTTTGGGTCCTCCAATGCTTCTCCTTTAAATTCTGGTAACCTGATGGTAGGATCATGTCCTTCCATTTTGAACACTAAACTACTACCTCCGTGCAGTGTAGATACTTGACTAGTGTTGCCTGAACTAGATCCACCAATTGTTTTTCCTTGTGTAGATGTACTTCCTCCTGTCTTTCTTCTCCCAAAATTCGGTTGTTTGAAAGGTGGTGTTCTCTTTGGTGTATTAGTCACACATGGGTTTATGGGTTCCACACTGACAATAATATGGATAGGATTTTTTCCTTCTCTTCCCGTTCTTGGACCTCTCATCTTCCTCTCATATGTTACACACAGGATTTCCTCAATCTGCTCCATGACCCATAGATCCTCTACCTCTTCCTCATCGCTCTCCAAGCATTCCCTCACGGCTATGGCTCTCTTTTTGGTATTCAACTTGTATTGGTAGGGTACTCCATTATGGGTGTTTCTATCTATTTCCATGATCCAATTGATATGGTCATCATCCATCATGATTGGGTCCAAGGGTTCCTCCTTCTTTCCCTTATCTTTTCCTCCTTCCATTTCTCCTCTTTCTGTCAGTGCTTCCCCCCTTCCCCCATGCACGCAGGGAAGTTTAGTTGTCTGACTCCATTGTCATTACACCTTTGTTGTATAACAATATCTTAATAGAAGTATACAATGATCTAATGTACCCTCCTCCAGGTCCATGTAGAAACTCTTTCTCCGCTGCGTTGTACGACTTTGTTGTATCTACTGCAAACTCTGTTATAAATCCTGCCACAATACTATCGAGCCAAAAATCTACTGCGCAGGTGAATTTTGTTGTTCACCTACTGTAACTGCTCAATCTATACTAGGGTCCACTCTAACTATTGGATCATGTTCTTTGCATGGTTATCCTTTAACCTTAGTATCCACTCTTGCAATAATTGTGGAAAATCACAGAAAAAATACTTCATGCAATTCAGTAAACATGTATTTCTCAAGATATTTGTTGGGTGTCACTCTAGGGTTTCTCTTATCTTTCTGTGAAAAATCCAGCTCTTTTTTCCTTAGCCATCTTCCGATATATGATTTTGTGGGATTCCATGGTCTCAACATCCCCTTCTAGTGGATCATTACTTTCTTCTTTTATTTTTTTCTACTTTAATATTCATTTGATCCACCTCCTATAGATCTTTTGTATCTTTTAACAGATATTCAACCTATCTCATCTACTCAATCCTTTACTATTCCTACCAACAACAATAGAACCATTTTTTGGTTACTTATATATCATGTCTGAGTTTGTATTGAGTGACCCAAGGTTCATGTCTGTTCAGGGTTCCAACAAAGCCTCTAAAACTATCAGCCCTCCTAGTAAACCAGAAGGCAACATGGCATACAGGGTGCATTGTGTCATCTCACCCAAGATAGTCTTAATGGGTGGCTACAATACTCATGTTTTTGCATCCTAGGATTGAGTGGGGGATCTGAGAAATGTATGTTGAGAGTTCTATTATAAATTATTAACGCAATACATTGTCATTTACGATTACACGGGAAATATATCAACTCATTCATCTAGCATATCAATATCTACTAAAGACAATAAAGAAATACATGCATTAAATCACATAACATAGGTTTTACCATGGTTCACCTCCTATTGGTCTATGTCCACAAATATATGTCTCTTAGCTCTTTTATTATAGTATTTCTCAAACTACAACATTGTGCGATTTACAACTCTTCTCAGTTGGGTTGAGATCTATTATGAGGTGGACTAGATCGCACCAGGCTCCTCAGCCTGTGATATAACCCTCGAGATATACCCTCCTCAGTCCTCTCTAGCTCAACATATTACAAAATTAGGTCATACAAAAAATTATTACATAGCATCCATTTCTTCGTATTCATCTCTCTATATCAACCCCCCCCCCCTATGAGACCTAGGCATCTATATTTATATGTTTCCATCTCACCATCCATTAAAATACAATGAAAAAACCCTAACCCTAACGTTGTTAGGTTTTCCATGCATGCCTGCATGTTGTTCTTCCTTCCAGCTGTTGCTTTCCTCGTGCATGCCTTCTTTCCCAAAATCTCCTATTCTTTCTACTTTGGCCTACTTCCAACGCCCATCCAGGCTTAGTGTTGAAACCATGTCTTTGATACCAATTTGTGATTTCCTCGACCATCAACCTCTACCAGGTAATGCTACCCAAACAACCTTATCCTTTCCAACTAGCTCTAATACCAATTTGCAACCTTCCTGGCCTTAAACCAACAGGCCATGAAACATTACCTCAGAAACTAACATGCTCGAGCATATATATATATATATATATATATTTATATGGATGGATATATTTCTAATGAAATTTTAACTAGACATTAACATTCTGCACATACACATATTCTTGTGGAAGCGAAAATAATACATATTGATATTTAACGAATGATTTATGTTATGTTATCACACAAATTAATGCATAAATAACAGTAAAAGCATACATGCAGTAATCAAAGACAAAACCATAGATATAATAGAATGTACAAATACACAACATGTAAATGAACAAAGAAATGGGTACTTATCTTTTAATTGAGACCCACCAACTGTGTGCAGACCTTCCACGAACCTCCTAGCCTTAGACCACGCTGCTTATCACGCTCAGCAGTGGGTCACCCCCGAGCTGGGACTAAACTCCACTGGGAAATGAATTCCTAGGCTTGTCAAGGACAAAAGGAAAGTCACATAGAACAACAGGAATAATTTTATCCTAGGAGTCACTTACACCCACAACCCACAGACCCTCATTCCCCACACGCTTATTCCACCTTGGGAGAGTACACCTTCACTATTACAAGTCCATCAACTACTACACCTCCCTTTCCTTGGGCTTCAACAACAGGATGGACTGGAAGTCTCAGAGTACTGTAGCTGCTACAGGACTCCCTCCAGGAGAACTCACTTCCCCAACAAAATCTCTCACCTGGGGAGAGTTTCTCATAGGCATGACAAACTTCTTCTTCAATTCATCTCTTAAGTCAAATGGACACAGGTGATTTCAACAATGGAAAATGGGTAAGGACATAGAATATGCTAGAAATCCAAGATCATCCAAGGAACTTCGTTGGCAGTAGAAACCAACCACTAAGGCACAACACGAGCTCAAGAAATTACAAGTGCATCGGGCTTCACGGGAAATACACAGGACAACTCCAATATCTATAGGTTACAATGATGCATGCATGAGTTGGGAGTATGGCTCTCTTCAAGGGTGGCTAACCTCACGAGGGTGCAGACACAATGGTGAAGTATCGTGAGAATCATGAGAGTCGTTAGAGTCGTGAGAATGGTGAGGGAACCCCTCCAACGAGCCGACCTTCCACCTAAAAGTTGCATGCGCCCAGGTTGATACATGTCTCCCTCAAGATTCATGAACTCCACTTAGCACTCGTCCCCTTTCCCAAGAATTTAGGAAAGCATGGTTAAGTCAAACCTTAGCCTCTAGAAAATAATAATATAATAATATTATTCTTTTAGAGGTAAGCCCTCTATCTTAGCCCCTATTCCTATACTCTTAGGCCCTTCCCTACCTAGTGGAACTTAGTCCCCCATAACTCTTTCTTTGTGGAGGGTCTACATGCAACGATGTAATTTTTATTAATGATGTGAGTATTTACATATACAAAAATCAGGATCATTGGCTTTAACATCTGGCTCACCAGCCTATAAACACATAAGTCTCTCATCTTATAACCACTCGACTCACCAACCTATCAACATAATTACAATTCAACAGGGTCTAGACCTTGGGGTGTTACATCTAGGATAGCTGAGCTTTTCTGGAATTTGACAAATTTATTTGTCTTTTCATCCATCTTTTTGAGATTGACTATTTCCAATTTCAACATGTGACATGTCTCTTCCTTTTTAGTTAACTGAATCTTCATGGTTTCTTCCAATTTCTTAGTATGTTCAAGTTGATTCTTTAGATTTATGACTATTTCTTCTGTCTTATCCAAGAATTCTTTGCATTTAATAGTTTTGTCATATGTCTTCAATTCTTCCATATCTTTTGTTAGATCAAAAACTTTAGTTTTCAATATTTTTATTTCTTCCTTCTTTTCTAGCTGAATCCTTTTGAGGTTGATGGATTCTAATTCAAACATTTGGCATGATTCTTCCTTTTTAGTTAATTGGATCTCTTGGACTTCTTCCTTTTTCTTAGATTCTTCAATTTGAGTCATTAGATCTTCATTATTACTTTCATTTATCTTTTTGAATATGATGACTTCCAATTCCAAGATCTGGTAAGAATTTTTATTTCCTAGCTAAGTTTTTAGACTGTTAAGAAATTCTTCTATTTTTATAGTACTTCTTTTATTTTATTTCCATGTGTATTTAATTCTTCCATCTCTTCTATTAGATTAGAAACTTCAGTTTTCAAACTTTTGATCTCTTCTTCGTTGTTTTCTAGCTGAAACTTTTGTTCATTCTCTTAATGGTTAGATTGATCTAACTGTTGTAGTAGAAACATATCTTTGTTTTGAATTTTCTCCAACTCTTCAAAAGTGCACATAATTTTGTATTCAATCTGGTCAAGAGAATCCCTACCAACTTCAATATATAGACTATTTGTTGGTTCCATACTAATAACTTCAAATGTAGTTATAACATCATTCTTAAAATCTAATAGTTTTTCTTTGGTGAATATTGAGGTATTCATCAATTCCTTGATCTAGTAGTCTGCAATGTTGATGACTGGGGTTTTCATCAAATCTTGCATTTCATTCTGATTAGAAATATATTTCTCTATATTAGGTTCTTCAATCTGATTGAAATTCTCCTTTTCTTTATCATGTTCCTTATTTGGATAAGAATTATCTTTTTCTTAGTTTTGTTCTTTATTATGACAGGAATCCTCTTTATCTAAGTCTTGTTCCTTACTTTGATAGGATTTCTCTTCTTCTTGTGCTTCATTCTGATAACAATTTTTTAGGTGGAGCCAAAATTCTTTAGCAGATTTGTAGTGTCTCATCTTTTCTTTGACATGGTTTGACAATCCATCCTAGATTGCTTTTAAGGATAATGAATTGTTTCTCCTTCCTTCCTTTGCAATTTTTGTGTTTCTCTTTGAATTAGTTAAGTTCTGGGGCTTACTTAATACTGAATACCAAACTACAGATCCTCTTGACTTCATATATCTCTTCATATTTTTCCTCCATGAAGACTAATCTATTCCATGAAATAAGGGAGATTCATTTGTGGAGATAGAAATTTGTCCACCCATTTCTTCATAATCTAACATCCAGTGTTTAAACTGATTAGAAGGCACCTTCTCTGATACCAATTTTTGAAATGTACACTTAACACTGAGCAAGGGGGGGGGGGTGAATTAGTGTCACAAAAATTTGGAAAATTTTCCACTTTTCATAAATTAATTGAACAACATATATTTATTTCAATTTCTCAACCAATATATAAAAGAATAATATTTTATTTATTTATTTAACTTGAATAAATACATAATATCAATCTTCATATTCAAAAAATTATGAGAGACCCAACTCTCTGTTACAATACCCAACTTGTAGTTCTCAGATCCAACTAAGAAATGAGGAATCCAACCCTCATAAGAAGTCTCAGCTTGTTGATCTCAAATCCAACTGATATGTGACGAATCCAATCCTCATACAAGACCCAGATTGTAAATAGGTACCAACCTGATAGAATGAACCTTCATTCAATCCATTATATATAAATATATATAATTCAACAAATTCAACTACATATTTTGTTCGCCGTACTTATTTGTTTATATAGTCTGCCAATAGGTATGAGTTTGAAGAATTATGTCCCTTTGTTTGAACCATTACACCTCTTCATACACCTCTTCATTTGAATTAATAATCATAATTTATATTATTATTATTATCATTAATATTTTGATTTAAAGACTTCAAATCCCTTATTTTTCATTTATTCTATTCTGGCTAAAAATATATCACTGCAAATGTTGCAGAAATCGAGTTTTGCGGAGGTGCTTCCTTCAAACCATGTTTTTAAGAACTGCCTATTCTTTCACCCTTATTCCTCTATCAAGAGACCAATGTTTCATGCTTCATAATTCTTCCCCTTTTTTCTTTTTATCCCCCATATGTCCAGTGCTCAGACAATGTTCTCAGGCTTCGACACTCTGGAACTTTTCTTCTCTTCACCAAATCTTGTTATCTCCAAAGTCATATCTTCCAGAGTGTTATATATAAAGAAACTTCAATTCACAATTTTGATCCTCATCGTTGATCATGATTTCGGATCAATGGTATGATCATTCTTTTAAAAGACTCATTTGTCACAATTTTCTTATCCTTATCTAATGGATGGGATTCAATCGTGAGATGGACGGTTGTCATTTCCTCGAGTACTTTGCGGCTTTGGGAGTTTGTTATTTTTATAAACTTCAAATTCTCTCGGACTAAATTTCACCGAAGTGTGTATACTCTATTAATATTGAGTTGACGTGTGTCCATAAACTTCAATGGTCTAGATCTTATTTCGAAGCTTTGGTACTCCATGACTCCGGGTTACTAGAAATATGAAATAGTTAAATTCCTCCAAAGTGTTAACCTACCGAATAAGTCATAAAGAGGTTGTGACCACTTGTTGTCAGTTAACACCTCTGCTTACTCTATGCTTGATCAACGGTTGAGAACACTCCCAAGTAGATCAACAGTTAGTGTTACCTCATGATTTATGCTTACTTTATCCTTCCACTGTACTTGATCAACGGTTGAGAATGCTCACAAATTAGATCAACGATTAGAGTTACTTCATGATTGATGCTTACTCTATCCTTCCACTATAATTGATCAATGATCGAGAATGCTTCTGAATTAGATCAACGATTAGTGTTACTTCATGATTTACGCTTACTCTATCCTTCCATTGTACTTAATTAATGGTCAAGAGAAATCGAAAGATATTATATCAATGACCATCATTAACTTCGGCCTTTGACACTTCGGGTATTTGCTGGTAGTAGAATCTAGATATCCCCGAAGGACTTACTCCGAGAGTGATGTAGCTTGTTGATGTCACTGTTGACGTGGCACTGGTTGAGTGGTTGCCACATGTCACCTAGATTCGTTAATTTCATATACCTAAAGTGCCAACTAGACCTTGGCACTTGTCACCTTCTGAATGTGCCATGTTTCATTACCGATGTGGGCTAATACTGTGTGTACCATGTGTCTTACTTCGTGACTTAGGAACTCCGACCTTCGAGTGAAGTGGTTAGCACCGAAGTTGACAATCTCCTTGTGATCTGACTATTCTTGTGTTTTAATATAGATCAAAGGTTTTCATGACTTCGAGGCTTCGAATTTCAAGTAATCTTACTTGTTCTTGGATTCTTTTCACCGTAGTGATCAGCGCCAAAGTTGCATATTTCTACATGAATCTGATCCGACGACTATAATATTTCACTCTAGATCAATGTTTTTCATGACTTTGGGGCTTCGACCTTCGGGTAATCTTGCTTGTTCTAGACTCATTTTCTCTGGAGTGGTCAGCACCAGAGTTGACCAGTTCTACTCAGCTTTAATCCAATGACTAAGATATTTCCTGATGCTATCTGACAACTTTAATCAAGAACTGCGTTCCTTGGCCTTGCTTATCCTATCCTTCCACTTTATTTTTATTGGATAGTCAATATTAATCCCAAATTTATTCTGAGATTGGATGACTCATGTCCACTTCGGGTCTTCATCTTTGGCTAAAATATTTTTCCTTCGGGTAATTTTATCCGAAGTAGTGAGCTCTGAATTTGACCATTGTTCCTCCTACATGATCTGATGGTTTAAGTCACTTCTGAATATTAAATCATACGACCACGATTATCTCCTTATTTATGTAGGTTTCCTCTGTGATCCAACGGTCATATTTACATCTGAATTCTATATGAAAGACTCTAGTTGCTTGATTTTTATAAAGGTTTCCATCTGTAAAAATTCTCTTTTTGAAAATTGATCTCTTATGCGACTTCAAAAGCATTATCTCTTCTAAGATTTGGAAAATGTACTTGTAACAAATATCATTGATCCTTGACAGTGATCGAATATTACATCGATGAAATTTACCATATGCTTTTTCTCCTGAAATTTAGCCTTGTTGCTATGTTGCATTATCTTTCCATCAATGGCCCTTGATTACATATGGAAAGACCTTATTGTCCATCCTGACACTAATGCAAACTGTATAACTTTATTCATGACTGATTCATGTTGTTTAACTTTGTTCATGAATGATTCATGTTTCCATCAATGACAACACACAATCAATAATTCCAACAAAATACGCCTTCTTCCATGGGGATTTACAAGAAAAACTCTACATGGAACAACCTCCTATCTATGTAGATAATGACTCCAACCTTTTTTTCCACCTTAAGGAATCTCTTTATGGTCTCAAGAAATCTCCTCAAGCTTGGTATGCCAAAATCCACATATTTATTCTTGATACCATATTTTTTAGATATCATTATGACCCTAATGTCTATACCAAGAGAGTAGGAATCCATCTCATAATCCTTTGTTGTTGGTCTTGTTCATGATATATGAAAACACCCCATGGAATCCATTGGAAATAATCTAAAAGGAAACTTTGATATGTACGGGGTAGAGTTCAGTTTGGGATCCATTACAACTTAGAGGGAATTTTTATTGGTTGGTTTCAAAGATTCATATTGGGATGATGACCTTGATGATTGAAAGTCTACTACATGTTATTTTTTCATCCTTGGTTCAATACATGTCACTTTGGCCTGTAAGAAACAATAGGCTATTTCTCTTTCCTCAGTAGGAGCAGAGTACCAAGCAACAATTAATACAAGTTCATAAGCCTTGTGTCTTCGACAGATCCTTTCATAATTTGGATTCTAGAAGCAACATCCAAAAACCCTCTAGTGTGACAATAAGAGTTTCATCAAGCTCACCAAATACCCATTTCAACATCAATGCAACAAACAGATCTAGATACACATTCACTTCATCTGAAAGATCATTCATGATCGATTTATTGAAGTGTTCTTTTTCCCTACAGAAGATCAAGTTGTTGACATATTCACAAAGTCTCTTATAGAAGAGAAGTTTTCCAAACTTAGATCTATGTTAGGAGTTCATGAAGTTGTCATTAAGGGATGATAGGATTTAATGCCTCCTTCCCTCTCCTATTATGTCACCTTTGTAAATCCTTCAATCTTATTCCAAGTTGTTCTTAAGGGGGGATGTTAGAATATTTAGACACTTAGGAGTTAGTTAATATCATCTTGATCTAATGTGTCATTAGGTAAAAGTGTGTTTCCTTAATCTGTATTAGTATGCATTTGTAGTTAGGTAATTCGACGGTCACGATATGTTCTTGATATAAAGTGACGTGACGATTCATATTCTCTTCGATATTAATGGCTACAATGATTTGTGCATTAGCACCCAGTTGGTCCATGACCTCTATTTAAATAGCATGGAGGGTCATTTGTCGATGATCGATTGTGAGAGACTCTCTTGTAACTCTCTTTGTAATATTTCTCTTTTGCATTAAAAAAATGCTCCATGTGGCCACATTGGTTGGAGCTATGCATTCCCCACAAGGTTTTTACCATGTAAAAACATCAGCATGTTGATCTTTGATATGGTTGTGTGAGTAGTTATTGAATGTGTTCATCCTCTATTGGAATACATTTGTTTTTGAACAGTTTCCTCACATGTGTTCAATTTGTTTAGCCACTTGAATGTTGTGGATAATCATCATTCTTTCTCATTTGTGAGGGAAGTCCCTATACAATTTATTTCCATCATGTACCCAATATTTTATAGGTTGTTTCCTTAGCCTTTTCCCTAATGAATTTTCCATCCTGGGCTCATTTTGGGTTGACTGTCCTTGCTAATTTCCTTGTGAGTTGTTCTTGGAAAAGGGTGGTTTAAAACCCTTTTTGATTTGATCCCTCTTTCCTTTCATCTTATCATTCCAAAAATTTTGGAAGACTAGCCTCTCCATGATATGCTCATAAATATGCTTCTCTCTCCTTATGGTCTCCTCTAGATTCATGGGTTTATCATAGTGTATATTTTTTTTGTAGAAGGAAGGTAACCCACTCAGAAAAAATTAGATTTTGACCCTCTCATCCTTTATGAATCCTGCATACTTCAACAACTCAAGGAAATTGTTCTCATATTCATCTATTTTCATGCTTCCCAACTTGAGTTCAAATAACTCTTTATATTTCTTTCATAGTAATTCCTAGACAAATATTTCTCTTGGAAATACCCTTTTAACTACCTCCATGATAACTTCCTCTCATCAAGGTGTTTAACTTACTTAATTTGATCCCACCACATGGTTTCCTTTCATTGAAAGTGGTATGTTTCAATTATGGTTTCTATCCTTAAGGGATAGTCATGCAGGTGGAAATGTTTCTTCATTTCCAATATCCATGCCTCATATTCTTACCCCTTCCTATGCTCACCATTGAAAGTTGGTGGGTTGAATTTATTGATTTCACCTTGGAAGATGTCTACCTCATGCCCTCTCATATACCTCCTGACAAGAGACATACTTGGGATGATCCTTAGCCCTGATATTGCATGATATCTCCCAATGTATTTCTATGGAGAATGATGATTCTTACTCAATATTATTTATTGTCTTTCATTCGCATGATTATCCTTTCTTCCATGGGATATGGATGTTGTCACTTATCTAGCACTAGCTACCTTCTTTGTGCCATATTATTTATTGACTCGCCTCTGCAATATATTCAAACTTTGTAGTATCTCCTCTCAAGATTTCAAAATTTTGTCATTGTCTTCCCAATAGCTCTACACTTCTCTCTATATGATTCTCATATTTCCATGATCTTGCCTATCTCTTCTTTTGTGCGACTTTGTCTCACTATTTACCATGCTGACATGTAGCCCTATAAATTCTTCCTCATTATTGTAGGACCTTTGGGAATCCTCCATGAATGTATTTCTCATTCAAGAACCAAAATTCCCTCTTGAATCTCTTAATTCTGCAAGAAAGATTTCATGCGATATAATTTACGTTAGATAAAAATATATACATACATAATTCTGGAAAATGAATACATAAAGTTTCCACTCTTTAATGCCACCAATCATATTATTTTGAGTTTGATATAACTTACACTACTCAAATCCATTTTTTGGGTTGATAAATGTATTCTCCTTCTCAATACCTTTCCATTGACTCTTCATTTTCCCAAATTGGAGCTCTGAGCTAAAAATTATGGGATATTGAATATTGCCACTTTACTCCTCCTGTGGACCTTCTCCCAAGTGAAAAATAATCTCAAACACCAAATTTGGACACCTACAATGTTAAATATGCTAGGAACCAAGGAAAAATTTGCAAGAGACACATATAATAATGTTGACACTAAATTGACAAGAACTCTTATATTGTCAAATTGATGCTCTAGTAAAAATCAACAATGATCTCGAAATGATAACTTTTTCCTTTTTCACTTTATCTTGGCTTAGCAATTTTATTCATGTTTAAGCATCCCTATGTCAAATCCCTTGGATTTTTTGTAGAATCCAAATTGGTTATCTTCATACTACCTTCTAAATGATCTGTCAAAATTTCATCCTCATCCTAGCTGATAGTTACGACCTACAAAAGTTTTGATTGTTTTCCCATTTTTAGCCATGAATGTTATAGGTGTATTCTTTATCCTCCCATACATTTTTTGGTACCCATATTCAAAATATGTCTCCATGGATCTCTTCTATGGACCATTTTATTTCCATAGAGTGCTCATGTCCCCCAAACTGACTTCTGAGCAAGGAATTATGCTCTCTAGAAATAAATTGGTACTGGAATTTTACCTTGCCCTGTTTCAACTATAATTTTCTCATGCAAGATCCATTTTTCTTCTAGAATAGTTCATTGGAAATATATCACTAATTTGTTTCATTTAGGTTTCAAAGACTTTGTGTAGTGGAGGTATACACAATTATTAGGATTTTCGACTACCTAAAAATGTCATTTAGGCCCTTAAAATTGCTCTGCAAGTTCAAGACCTTTAAAAAATCAAAATTTCTACAGAATTTCACCGATTTACCATTGTATGACATGGAATGGCATGTGTATGATGAGACCACATGAAATTATTTTATTCGACCATGTCATCATCCATCCACCACCTCCATTGGCCATTGGCCAAACCTCCTGCAAGCCTATCGAAAAATCCTTTTTGAACCTTTCCCATTGGAAAGTTCAAGTCACTTGGTACATAGATTCTCTCAAAATACGTGGTCCAAAACACTATTAGAAACATCCTTTCATGAATTTACCATCAAAAACTTCCCCTTCTGAATTCCATCAAAAACACTCCTCTCGAAATCCTTTGGAAACACTTCTTTTCAAAGACCATTGGATACACTCCTTTGGGAAAATTTTCCCAAACTAGGCCTTTCGAACATAGTCTTCCAAAATGATACCTTCCAACCTCTAATCCCCAACAAATGGTAAATATATAATCTCTTCTCTTGACGAACGATCATGATTCATCCTTGAGTCTTTGGCCTTTACCTTTACCAAAATCCATTATGGGTCCCACTGACTACCATGTTGAATTCTCTGGTTCACCTACCCTTTCTAGCATGTCATCCGACATGGCATATTGACATGGAAAGTTGACATGGAATTCTCTTCCTCCCTTGGCCCTTTTGAGACAATGTACTCATCTAATAGATTGGATGGTCAACAATCATGCTGACCAACGACTATGATCATATTGGGTTTTCAAATTGCACATCAATTACCTAGGTTAGGAAATATATTTTAGAAACACAACCCTGCCACCGTGATTTTTTAATGGACCCTTGTTATGTAAATGCTCCCATACGGGCATGTGAAATTTCCCTTGGATTACATACCCCTCTACCAAGACATAAAATTACATTTGGACACTACCATTCCTATAGATTCATTTTATCCATCAAAAAAGAGAAAAGGAGGGGACGTATGATGTACCTCGTTTATGATATTTTTCCAAGTTGTTCCAAAAAATACCTGTAATGGAAAACAAAAAACAAACAACTATCTCCTACTCTAATGGATTATACAAAATCAATCGATCTATGAAGATTAATACAAGCATAGAAAATAAAATGTAAATACATACTTGAAGGAAACAGGCCAAGTATATTAATGAGAAATTCAAAAGGAAACTTACAATATTCATATGATGTTGCAGCAGCCTCTCCAAGTCCTCCTCCTCCAAACCTTGATCAAAAGATCCACAATCAAAATAACAGTGCTTTTTTTATTTCTCCTCCATTTCACCATGGGAATGCCTCCATTTATAGGCTTTGAGAGGCTCAACTACCTTGGGTATATTTGGAATTAGTTGAGGATATGGCTCCAATAGTTGTGATATATTCCTTAGACGCAACCATGGAGTTAGATTCGATCCAAACTAAACCAATCCATCCATAGTTGTCTTTAGAGAAAAGTAGGATTTCTTCGAAGATTCTCTCAACCAACTCATTGCTCCCTTAAAATGGACAATGGACCGTTGCAATGCTCCCCCTAAGATGAACAAGGAGCGCTAGCGCTCCCTATGTATGAGTAGGGGAGCCATGATCTTCCAAAAAGTCACCAAGATGAGTAAACCCCTAGTAAAAATACATGTTTCGACTGTCAGATGATGGGGCTTCTTCTTCTAACATGTTTTACGGGCTTGTTAGGGTCCTATGGTATGGTCATTTGGTCTCCAGTTAGCTATTTAGAATTTTTTCTCTGATCATTTTGAGAATTTATTCATGATAAGAAGCTCAAGTGTAATGGTCTGGTCGTGTATCTTATATTTCAAAGAGGTGTCCAGGTATATCCAAAGTTAGCAAAAGATGGTTGAAACTTTTGAATATAAATGGTCAAAGAAATAGCTTTCGGCAGCTAAGGGTCAAATTTTTATGTGTTGCATGTTGCCGAAAGTTCCCAGTTTCGGCAGCTAAAAGGTAGGCACAACTCTTAGTTAGTTGTCGAAAGTGCAGAGTTTACTAACGATTAGACTGTCCCATCGAGCTCTCAAACCCCCATCATTACATAGGTCATGATGATCTTAAATGATGCCAAAATCATCTATGAGGATCATTTGTCATGATATGGGCGATTCGTTGTGATTCTAATTGATGTTTTAAAAAATCATTAAACCCTAAGATATCAATTCGAAAACCCCATCATGATTTCATTTCACCATCACCATTTCATGCAACAAATCACATGGAGATCTGTCTTAGTCGGTTTTAAATAAACATCATGATATAAGGTTCCTTATTTGTTGAGTGTTTGTTTTAAAATATCATCCATCCACAAATTTGTTGGTCTCACAAATTTACCTCATCTCTTTTTTCCTCTCTCCTTTCTCCTAGTGTTGGTGTCCCATCCATCAACCTAGATTTTAGTATTTTCAAGTTATTAATAGGTTTTTAGTAGATGACTACTGGAGGAGCATTTCTCAGGAGGGAGATGCATCATGTTTCCTATTTGGAATCTCATCCAAAGATTTGTCAAATGTTCAAAGATGCAGGCTGCTACAAGTTTTGTAAGAAATTACAAGGGTATCATCAGGGAATTGTAGAGGCCTTTGCCAAAAGTTTTGATGGATCCAAAGTGCAATTAGGTCCTCTAGAAATGTAGATAGATGAGGCAAGTGTTATTGCAACAACTGAGATTTTTAGAGAGGGTGAGAGATGGTTCAAGACCAATGCCATCAAAGACATTGAATTTATATTTTACCTTAAGCCAGAATTCCAGAGCATTATTTGGAAAAAGGATATTCCTAGGAATTACTTGGAAGACAAATGACAGAAATTGTCGAAGTTTATTCAGGTGTACATAAACTGTGAAGGGAGGTATGGCAGGGTCATGTTGTACCATTTCACGATTATCAATAATTTCATAGGGAGAAACCCTCTAAATTTTCCTCATTATATTCGTAGGAGCCTCACCAATATGGCACAAAAAGTCTAATCTAAACCTGAGAAACCAAATACTAGATTGTTCCATCATGGTCTTATTAAGCTTATAGTGATGGAGGAACTCCAGAGAAGAGAGAAGACATGGGATTATCTCCTATTTTGGGGAGAATTTGAGCAAGAGATCTAGCCTAAGGGTAAGAAGAAACCTACCAAGAAGTCATCTACACCAAAGAGTAGTAAGAGAAAGAGAAGGGCCCTGTCAATAGTTCAGACGGAACAACCAACCCCTTCACCCAAGTCTAAGAAGGAAAAAAAAAATCTTGATTTTGATCAGGGAATAGAGGGCTATAGCGGTGTTGTTACAAGAAACATCTTGAATTTTCCATACTTAGATTCTGAGTCTGAACCACCCATAGAGGAAAGAGAGGAAACTCAAGTTGAAACTCCAGCCTTTGAAGTACCTGAGACATCAACAAAAAAGATGATCGGTAGAGCATCCAAGATTCAGAAGCTGAAAGAGGAAGTGACAGAGCTTAGGTTGTTATAAAGATTCATCAAATCTCAGAATCAGGCTATGAAAAGAACATATGATGAGGTAAGAGACTCATTTAAAAGGTTAGCCCTGATATATGTAGCTCTGAAAAGGAAGAATAAAATACTGTCTAAGAAAAACCAGAAACTTTACCAAATGATCAAACTCTTGAGATTTAAGCTAGCACATAGAAAACCAAAACCAAGAGCTCACCTTGGTCTAGAAACTTTGGTTGAAGTTGCTATGGACCTAAACAAGGAATCCTAAGAATTAGACAGAGTAAAGGAATCAAATTTTGCAATTTTGAATGGTTTTGAAAACTCCAGATTTTTGGCATCTTATTTTGGTCCACAGAGGTGTTGTTAGCTATCGAATCCCCTGACTTTCAGTAGCTAAATCGGCTATGTTCTATATGTGTTAGCTGTCAAAAGTGCAGATATGGACAGAAAAAAATATGTTCTCCCAGATCAGTTCCATCTACTGCCATATCGCTTGAGGAGATATTCAAATGCATCCCAACTCCTAAATAGATGAGAAGGAATATTTTTTTCATATTTTAAGGAAAATACAATGGAGAAAGGTTCAAATATGATTCCATTTTGGTTGAAGATAATTGATTCATGACTCGGGTGTCAGTGGAATATTTCAAGCAGTCCTATCATCATCCAGCAAGGCTATACAGATGTCAAAGACTATAGTGTTGATATGGATTTAATCACTTATGAATAGGATCTATCTCCTAAAATTTTGTAATAGGATCGATTTTATAAACACTTATAATTCTCAGATCCATCATTTGAGGATCTAAAACTGTTTTGTGAAAATTATATAAGCCCATAGAGGCCACAGTAAAAGGGGTTGTCGTTCAGTTAGACAAGTAGGGAAGGATGGCATGGAAATGTCCCCATCCACTGTAAAAATGTTTCAAAAACTGTAAGTGACTGTTATGAATGACTACAAAGAATTATATTTCCATATTCTTGTGTCATGTTTAAGTGGTGAATTTTTTCCCCTGATGTAGCTTGTTATTGTCCCGTTTCACATGTTGTTTCTTTCTGTATTGTTTATGAGAAGATGATGTGAAGGATTTGTTCTTAACACCCTGTGGTGGCTCGAAACAATATTTATGTTTTCTTCCAAGTTTGAAATGTAGAATTCGGATAAGTTCTGCTCTACATTTGAAATGAAATTCGATCTATTCTTATTTTCTCATTTTATAATCTCAAAGGATCCATTGACATGATGACCCTGCCTAGTCACATTTTGTCTCAGTTATTCATTCATCTATCATCTTAACCTCTTGACTCCATTTTTCCCAATGGTCCTCTTTTTCTGTCTCAACCAGATACTCTAAAAAAACCAAATATCAATATATCATAGCTGGCCTAAGATCCATACTCAAAAAAAGTTATATCTAATAGAGAGATCCCTCTCTGAGTTTTAGAGGTCTATATCCTTGACTCAAAGCGGTTTTGTGGTTACCCCTGCCAATTTCCTCATCAGCCTGGGAAGTTACAGGGTGATAACATAATGGCGACTGTACTGGGGAACTTTCTCCAATAGTGCACTTCAAGTTCCAGATATAATCACTGATGGTGGATAGTGACCAGACATAGGAAGGCTGAAATATTTCACTTGGTGACTCCAATCAGCTCCAGACAGTGCCAACTTAAAGACTCCACTGGAGGAAGAACCTAAAGCATGACCAAGCAGCCTAGAAATATCAGGTACTCAAGCCCAAATTGCATTCAAGACATATTTGGTTTTATCTATAATTATGTTCTATCTTATTCTAAACCCGATCAAAAGTACATTGTTGAAGATTGCATTGACCACCTGCTAATTGATGAGCCTCAAGAGACTAAGCCCAAAATTTTAGATTATGTATATACTCATATACCTGTGCAAATCCCAGATACACCTTTAGAAATCTTGGTGAGATACAAATCTCATGCTTAATCTCATATCACTATTGAAATTCCAGTTATCTATAATCCCCTTGCTTTGCCTCCTATACCTACAAAAATCCTAGACATATACAAGCCCCTAGATTTTCCTCCTATTCTCCATGACCTCCCTTCCAATTACACCAATAATCTGCCCAGGTTTGATGGAGAAAATTTGAATATCACTGCTCAAAATAATATCCAAAGTCTTGAAGATTTTCTTGATCTGTTTGAGGTGGAAAATGATGATGTCAACATCAGAATGTTTGCCCTATCATTGCACGGTAAAGCTAAAAATTGGTTTAATATTTTTCCAGCTGCAAGCATTAGCAACTTCCATCAATTCACATAAATTTATCTAGATCGATGGGTGATCATGGGAAATTTATTTCTCATCCTAGAAAAATATGAACATATGAAAGACAGTTGGGAGAGATAGTGCAAAATTTTTCAACTAGGTTCAATAGGGTGTATAATGCATTGCCTGTTGATATAAGACCACCCCCAGGATTAGCTCACTTGCATTTCCATAATGATTTTGATCCATAGTTGGCCTTTCAGTTAATTCAAAGGAACACTGTAACCATGAAAGAAATACAAAATGTCGCAGCTGATGTAGAAGCCAATCTACTGAGAAAAAGGTCCAAACTAAGATCAGAAGAAAAAACTAGAACAAAAAAGAAACAGATGACATCTTCAGAAGTGAAACTAGATGTCCTGAACAACACTATAAAAGAGATGATGTAGGAAATTAGTAGGAAAGAGGCACTTTCTGTTCAAAGACCTCATATCCCACTAATTCCAAAAATGACAAAGGTCAATATTCCTAAAAAGTCTACAACTCAACCTTGGTATCAGGGACTGAATAATGATAGTTTCATGTATTCAATTCACAATGTAGTCAAAGATAAAATTCCAACTCAGCTTGTATAAGAGCCATTAACTGATATTATGTGTATGTTTGATGATTTTCCTTTCATGGATGATCTTCCCAAGTATGATGAGGATTACATTTAGATGGATTTTCCAAAGAAATCAGTAGCATATTGTTGGAAGGAAGACGATCAGTTGCAATTTAAATAGGACATTCAATCTGTACATAGAAATCATGACAGTGAGGATCAAAATGCAGAAAGTCTCGGAGTAAGTGTACAAACTTTACCCTTATGTTTCTCCTCCTTTAAATTACTCAGAAAAATTTATGAACAAGTTGTAAATAGTGAAGAAGAAAAACCCTCTAATGAAATAGTGAAGGATGTCATTGATAATAAAGAGGCCATTTCATATCCAGGATTACAATCTCCAATTTTATCTAATTTTCAAAGTTCAGGGGAAAATGCAGATCCTGAAGAATTATTCAAAACACTGAAGTGTAAATATATACCATTAGTTTTTTACTCATTCAAAATCTTGAAGGAGACTCTTGAGAAGATGTTGAAGGTTAAACACATAGAAAGCCAGAACCTGTCATATCAATCAATGAAGCAATCTTGTCAACCCTTTCAAGATCCCATAACAAAATTTTTAGATGATATGTGTAGTCAGGAGACTTTTTCGACATTCAATTATGGATTGAAAAACATATATGATTGTGACATGATTAGAAAATCAACTTCATTGCCCGGTTCAGTAGGAGGATCACCACAAAGCCCCTCAGAGAATTTGTAGTCATGTAAAGAAGTGTTGGAGGACACATAAATCATAGGTGCAAAATCAAGTCATGAGGTTGAACTATTTGAAGTTGAAAATCAAAGGATGGGCCAAGACTATATTGATCCTATAAATACATATATGGAGAAATTTTTCAATACAGGATCCTTTTCCATTTCTAGTATTTTTCCTATTTTTCAGGTTTATCAAATTTTCTATGGTGAAGACCAAGCTGGAAATTACTCTCAAGCACCATTAGCAGGCCTAGTTCTGAGTTTGGTCAAAAGCGGTAAAGAAGTAAAATTATCAGAGCAAATGTTGGATTGGCTTCACTGGCATTTTTCCATTACTTAATAGAAATATAATTTTAGTAGGTTAGATTAGATAGGTGTGCAAATAAGATTGTTGGGAAAGCATGTGTTTTATTTTTTGTTTCCATTTTACTTCAAAAATTAGTCAAAGTCGGAATGAATAATCAAATAGTGTATAGTCCATAAGTTGCAGGACAGATCAAGATACAAATGGTGGGATCATCCCAATGGATAAGACACTGATGTATGAAGCCTGAGATTTGAGATTCTTGACACCCCCTATGGAGTTGCCTTCCCAAATTGGAGCCTATGTTAGGGTCCTATGATATAGTCATCTGGTCTCCAGCTACCTATTTGGAAATTTTGCTCTGATCATTTTGAGAATGTCTTCATGATAAGAATCTCAAGAGTAATGGTTTGGTGGTGTATCTTATATTTCAAAAAGGTGTCTAGGTATATCCAAAGTTAGCAAGATATGGTTTGAAACTTTTGAATATAAAAGGTCAAAGAAATATCTTTTGACAGCTAAGGGTCAAATTTTTATGTGTTGCAAGCTGCTGGAAGTTCCTAGTTTCGACAGCTAAAAGGTAGGCACAACTCTCAGTTCGTTGCCGAAAGTGCAGAGTTTGCTAATGGTTAGACTGTCCCATCGGGCTCTCAAACCACCATCATTACATAGGTCATGATGATCTCAAATGCTGTCTAAATAATCTATGACGATCATTTGTTACGATCTGGGTGATTCATTATGATTCTAATTTATGTTTTAAAAAATCATTAAACCCTAAGATATCAATTCAAAAACCCCATCATGATTTCATTTCGCCATCACCATCATGCAGAAAATCAGATGGAGGTTTGTCTTAGTCGGTTTTAAATAAACATCATGATCTAAGGTTCCTTATTAATTGAGTGTTTGTTTTAAAATCTCATCCATCCACAAATTTGTTGGTCTCATGAATTTCCCTCATCTTTTTTTTCCTCTCACCTTTTTCCTAGCACTGGTTTCCCATCCATCAACCCAGATTTCAGTATTTTCAAGTTATTAACAGGTTTTTTGTAGATGACTACTGGAGGAGAATTGCTTAGGAGGGAGCTACAAGATGTTTCCTATATAGAATCTCATCCAAATATTTGTCAAATGTTCAAGGATGCATGCTACTATAGGTTTTGTAATAAATTACAAGGGTATCATCAGGGAATTGCAGGGGCCTTTGCCAAAAGTTTTGATGGAGCCAAGTTGAATTGGGTCCTTTGGAAATCCAGATAGATGATGCAAGTGATGCTACAACAACTGATATGCCTAGAGAGGGTGAGAGATGGTTCAAGACCACTACCATCAAAGACATTGAATTTAGATCTTACCTTAAGCCATAATTCCAGAGCATTATTTGGCAGAAGGATGTTCCCAGGAATTTTGGAAGACAAATGGTAGAAATTGTTGAAGGTTATTTAGGTGTACATAACCTGTGAAGGGAGGTATGGCAGGGTCGTGTTGTACCATTTCAGTCTTATCAATCATTTCACAGGCAGAAACCCTTTGAATTTTCCTCATTATCTTCATAGGATCCTCACTAAGATGGCACAAAAAGTCTATGCTAAACCTGAGAAACCAAATAGTAGATTGTTCCATCATGGTCTTATTAAGCTTATATTGATGGAGGAACTCCAGAGAAGAGAGAAGACATGGGATTATCTCCTATTTTGGGGAGAATTTGAGAAAGATATCCAGCCTAAGGGTAAGAAGACACCTACCAAGAAGTCATCTACACCAAAGATAAGTAAGAGAAAAAGAAGGGATCTGTCACCATTTCAGACAAAATAGCCAACCCCTTCACCCAGGTCTAAGAAGGCAAAAAAGAAGATTTATTTTGATCAGGGAATAGAGGTTCAGAGCAGTGTTGTTACAAGAAACATCTTGAATTTTCCATACTCATATTCTGAGTCTGAACCACCAATAGAGGAGAGAGGAAAATGAAGTTGAAACTCTAGCCTTTGAAGTACCTGAGACATCAACAAAAAAGAAGATCAGTAGAGCATCCAAGATTCAGAAGTTGAAAGAGGAAGTGACAGAGCTTAGGTTGTTAGAAAGAGTCATCAAATCTCATAATCATGATATGAAAAGAACATATGATGAGGTAAGAGACAAATTTAAAAGGTTATCCCTGATGTATGTAGCTCTGAAAAGGAAGAATAAAAGACTGTGTAAGAAAAACCATAAACTTTACCAAATGATCAAACTCTTGAGGTTTAAGCTAGCACATAGAAAACCAAAACCAAGAGCTCACCTTGGTCTAGAAACTTTGGCTGAAGTTGCTATGGACCTAAACAAGGAATCCTAAGAATTAGATAGAGTAAAGGAATCAAATTTTTCAATTTTAAACGGTTTTTTAAAACTCAGAATTTTCGATAGCTTATTTTGGTCCACAGAGTTGTTGTTAGTTGTCGAATCCCTTGACTTTCGGCAACTAAATCGGCTATGTTCTATACGTGTTAGCTTCCGAAAGTGCAGAGATGGATAGAAAAACAATATGTTCTCCCAGATTAGATCCATATGTTGCCAGATCACTCGAGGAGATGTTCAGATGCATCCCAACTCCTAAATAGATGAGAAGGAATATGTTTTTCATATTTTAAGGAAAATACAATGGAGAAAGGTTCAAAGATGATTCCATTTTGGTTGAAGATAATTGATTCATCACTCAGGTGTCAGTGAAATATTTAGAGCAATCCTATCATCATCCAGTAATTCTATACAGATGTCAAATACTATAACGTTGATAGGGATTTAATGACTTATGAATAGGATCTATCTCCTAGAATTTTGTAATATGATAGATTTTATAAACACTTGTAATTCTCAAATCCATCATTTGATGATCTGAAATTGTTTTGTGAAAAATATATAAGCCCATAGAGGCCACATTAAAAAGGGTTTTGGTTTAGTTATATGGGCAGGGAAGGATGTCATGGAAATGTCCCCATCCACTGTAAAAATGTTTCAAAAACTGTAAGTGATTGTTATGAATGAATACAAAGGAATTATATTTCTATATTCTTGTGTCGTGTTTAAGTGGTGAAGTTTTTCCCTTGATGTAACTTGTTATTGTCTCGTTTCACATGTTGTTTCTCTTTGTATTGTGTTAATGTTTAAGCCATTATTATAGATGTTTTCATTTCATTAGATAACAATAGCATAATCCAAGATCATTGAGAAATACACAATCACAAGAGACACAACATTTATCCTGGGAAACCCTCTAGGGGAAGAAAACCCAACAAAACTTCCTTAATATAGATAGCCAATACAATGCCAAGATAAATCTTAAACTAATACAGAAAGTCCTCTCCCAGATATGTGCTACTCTCTCACTCCTTCTTCTCCAGCAGCAGATCCGAAACTTGTCTCTCAATGAGCAAGTGAGTTGTGTGTCTAAGTGAGGCATTGGCCTCCTTATTTATACAAGTCTGGCACGTGTGAAGTGTCTCTTCACTGGCAGGGCCGACTTCTCAAACTGGGTGGGTAAGCCACCTTTATTGTATTTTTGGGCCTCATTAATATCTGTTGGGGCTGACTTCTTATTCTGTCTATTACAATTTTCTTTTGACCAATCCGCAAAAGGGGATTTGGTCCTATTACAATAACTGAAATGATCAATCCATAATGGGGATTGATCCGATGAATAATATATCAAATAATAATTAGAATACTCTTTGCATTTACATTATTTCAACACTCCCCCCTTAACAAGAAGGGTATTCTTCAGCATCATCATGCGAGAGAGAGAGGACAACATCATAAACAACATCAAGTGGGTGAGAGGACATCATCATCAATATCATCTTGGAACACTGACTGGCATATCTATAAATCATCAGAAGTTTTCTTCATCAGCAACATTATCATTCTCAAGGAATTCCATCATCATCTGCATCAATATGTATTAGTATAAGAACTGATACATCATCATCATCACAGCACAAGGCTGGCTCATCATAATACAAGACTGGATTTACGTCTCAGTTGTCAAGATGGAAGCTCAGTACTTGTCTCATCTCAATTTATTTCTTTACGTCACAACACTCAGGCTAGAAGCAAGATACTAGAATGGATTTACGTCACAAATATCAAGATGGAAGCATAGTACTAGTCTCATCTCATCGTCTTGCTTTACGTCACACCACTCAAGCTGGAAGCAAGATACTCGTCCTTATTTATGTCACAACCATATAGTCGGAAGCAGGATACTATACTGGCTTTACGTCACAGCTATCCAGTTGGAAGCTCAGTGCTAGTTTTGTCATATCATCTTTCTTTACGTCTGACAACTAGGTTAGAAGCAAGGAACATCTCATCTTTCTTTACGTCTGACAACTAGGTTAGAAGCAAGGAACATCTCATCTTCCTTTACGTCTGACAACTAGGTCAGAAGCAAGCAACATCACAACTACTCCCCCTTTCAAGGAAGGTCATTTTGGACTATGCCAAGCTTATCCTGGAAGTACTCAAACTTCACACAAGATAGGGGCTTGGTCAACACATCAGCAACTTGTTCATCCATGTTGATATAATGGAGCTTTAAGGCTCCTCTCTGTACCATGTCACGGATGTAATGATAACGGATCTCTATGTGCTTCGACCTGTCATGGAATACAAGATTCTTTGTCATTTTTATGCAGCTCTGGTTGTCACATAGAATCAAGGTTTCTCTCATCTCTAAATCAAATAGGACGATCAACAACTTTCGAAGCCATATAGCTTCACAGCTGGAAGAACATGCAACAATGTATTCTACTTCCACTATGCTGAGAGCAATGCTAGATTGCTTCCTACTCTGCCATGAGATCATAGTTGATCCCAAACTGAAATAGCATCCTGAAGTGATTTTCCTGTCATAAACACTTCCTGCCCAATCTGCATCAGTATATCCACTCAATGTGAAATCATGATCTCCATCATAGCTGAGACCATAATCTAGTGTACCTTTAAGGTACCTCATCACATGTTTTGCAACCACTAGGTGAACACGTCTGGGTTCTACTAGAAACTGAATCAAGGTCTTCATAGCAAAACAAATGTCTGGTCTGGTGTTCGTCAGGTACATCAACGATCCAATAATTTGTCTGTACAGTGTGGCATCAATCAATTTTGACAAAGTATCGACCAGTAGCTTCAACTTCTCTTCCATAGGTGTATTCATGGGCTTGCATTCCAACATGTCGAATCTCTTCAATATTTCGACCGTGTACTTCCCTTGGTTAAGGAATATCCTTTCAGGACTCTACCATACCACAAGACCTAATAAATAATGCATTAGGCCAAGGTCTTTCATTTCAAATTCTGAGGAAAGTCTCTTTTTACATTCAGTGATGATATATTCTTCTCCAGTTAAGAATAAGTCACCCACATATAGCAGTAAGATTACTGGCTCATTGTTCATGATTTTGAAGTAGAGATTAAAGTCTGCTTTACTCTTGGTAAAGCCTAATCTCGTCAAGAAACTATCTATATGGCCATACCAAGCTCTAGGAGCTTGCTTCAATCCGTATAGGGCTTTCTTCAATCTGCAGACATAAGACTTCATGTCTTCAACCTCAAATCCTTGAGGTTGCTCTATATACACTTCCTCTTCAATGACACCATTTAGGAAAGCTGTCTTCACATCCATCTGGTGTAGCTTCCACTTCATCTTAGTTGCAAGAGCTATGATGGTTCTGATCGAAGTGTATCTGGCCACATGAGTGAATGTCTCTTCATAGTTAATTCCTTCCTTCTGGGAAAATCCACGAGCGACAAATATTTCTTTATACTTCTCAATACTTCCATCAGTGGCATGTTTTATTTTGAAGAGCCATCTAGAGGATACCACATATTTATTCTTCGGTCTGGGAACTATTTCCCATACTTCATTCTTCATTATGGATTGGTATTCCCTTGTCATGGCATCTACCCATTCTTTCCTCTGAATGGATTCTTCAAAGAAGGTAGGCTCCTCTTCTAGGAGATCACACATCAAAGCCGTATAACTGGACAATGGCTTTGGTCTTTTCACCTGTCTCGTAGTTCCTTGGGGAACATCGTACTTCTCTCCATCTTGAATAAGCTCTCTATCCCAAGCTAGCTTTATTTTATGGAGGATTGTCATCTAAGGAGGTTCTTGCACTTCTACTATAGCATGGTATTCTAGAAGTTCCTCATCAGGGGAAGTTACGACTTCCCTCACTGGTTCTGTAGTTCTGGGAACCTCCCTCATTGTAATATTGGGGATTATGGGTTCCTCTTCATATACCTCTTCAACATGGAATAGTTTAGATTTATTGAGCATTGCATCTTCATCAAAGGTTACATCCTTGTTGATCTCAATGTGATTTTGACCTGGTATATAGATTCTAAAGGCCTTGGAGACCTCATAGTATCCCACAAACATTCCCTTCTTTCCTGAAGGGTCCAACTTGTTTCTCTTTTCTTTAGGTATATGAATAAACACTGGATAGACAAATATTTTGAGATGGCTTACCTCTGGCTTCTTTTCGGTGAACATCTCTTCCGATGTCTTGAGCCCAAGTGCACTATGGGACAATTAGTTCTACACATAAACAACTACCATTGTTGCTTCTGCCCATAAGCACATAGGAAGATCTTGATCATGGATCATAATCTTCACATCTTCCAGTATGGTTATGTTCTTTCGTTTAGCTACACCGTTTTGTTGGGTATTATAGGGAGTAGTAAGTTCCCTCTTAATCCCAACATATTTGCAGAAGTTCACAAACTCTTTTGAGGTATATTCTCCTCCATTATTTGACCTGAGTATCTTAATATTCTTTTCAGAAAGGTTCTCTATCAAGGCTTTGAATTCCTCGAACTTGTTGAACACTTCATCTTTAGTTTTCAAGAAATATATCCAGGTTTTATGAGAGTAATCATCAATGAATGATACATAATATACATACTCGTTAATGGAGGATGATGGAATTGGGCCACATACATATGAATGGATGAGTTCTAGGACTCCTTTTGTCTTGTTGTCCCTATTTGGAAACGGGTTCTTGATGTTCTTCCCTTGTGCACATCCATTGCATACGCCTTTATGGTCACCTTTGAGTTCTGGTAAACCTATGACTTCTTTGCATATGTATGGTAGGGCCTTGTAGTTGATGTGAGCTAACCTTCCATGCCAAAGTTCACATGATTTTTGAATGGCGTGGGTCATGGCAGCCTCTGAGTGACCCTTTATGTTATACAAGCCATTTTATTCACTTCCAATGATGATTGCTTCATTTAAGGTTTCTCCTTTAGCCCACATAAGAACTTTTCCATCTATAAAGGAAACTCTGAAGCCTTTATTTTCTAAAGATGAAATGGAGAGTAGGTTCTTCTTCAAGCTTGGTACATATAGTACGTCCTTCCTTTTTAGTGAATTCCCTGAATTCAATTTATGGTTTGATTCTCCCACTCCCTTGATGGGATATTTGTAATCATCTCCAAGTGTCACTTTATAAGAAAACTTCTTTTCTGAGATACAAGAGAGAATGTTTCTTTCTCCCGTCATGTGCTTGGATGCACCACTATCAATGAGCCAAGTGTCCTCTCCAGGTTTTACAGATCCTAAGAGGGTCGAGATCAAGACATGGTCTTTGATTTGCTCTCTTATTATCTTTGCAGCTGGCTCTTCATCTTCGACTACATGGGCATGGAGCCTCTTATGTTTTCTCTTGTATTCTTCTCGTATGGCTGGACAAAACTTCACAATGTGTCCCATCTTGTCACAATGATAACATTGTACAAATGAGTAGTCTCTTTCCTTTCATTATCCTCTCTTCTGAAATCTCCTTGGGCGAGATTCTTTATGATTGAATTTGTTTGAATGTTGAGGCTCGTTATGAGTCTCCTTTTGGAAGTAGGTTTTCTTCCTTCCTCCTTTGGTGTGAGTAGCTAGGGCTTGATCATCATCCCTTGCTAGTAACACTTCTCGATTCGCTACTCTTGTTTCTTCTTGGATGCATTCTTCCCATAGACTATCAAACTTCAGTTTCTCCGTTCTGGCACATATCGTTTGGATGAAAGCATCCCAAGGTCTTGTGAGACCATTTAGGGCCATCATTATGAGTTCATCTTCATCTATGGTATCTCCAATAGCTTCTAGTTGTTCTTTGAATTCTAAGATTCTGGAGAAGTATTCCTGAATCATTTCTCCTTTCTGCATCCTTGTATTCTTTAGTTGAGTTCTTATATTCATCTTCTGGTTTATGTTCTTTCCTTCATATAGTCTGGTCAAGGCATAAAAAAAATTCTTTCGAGGTCTTCTGATATGACACATAAGGAATCAGGTGGTCTTTGATTGAATCTGCAATGATTCTTTTGGCCCTAATTGTGTCCTTTTGATGCTTTGCCTTTTCTGCAACATCGGTGGGTTCCGATACTTCTTATTTGATGAATATTGTTAGGTCATTCTCTTCAACAATGAGGCCAATCCTATACTTCTATGCATGGAAGTTTTCCACTCCTTCTAGCTTGTCAACAAGCTTAACGCTTGCAGACATCTTTACTTAGATCTAGGAAAATGACCAAAAAATGAAAGTGCTTAAAATCAAAATCTGAACTTACAAGGAGGTGCGCTTGGCTGAGGCGAGTAGCCTGGTGTGTTTGGATCTGAGAAAATCCAACTTTTTCTCCTCCAAATTTGATCTGCGGATTTATGGACTAGTGCTTCTGGTACCTCTGGTACTCTAGTACTTCTGGCACTTCTGGTACACTGGTTTTCTGGTACTTTGTGAAACTAGGGTTTCACTTTCCGGTAGATACATCCACTGAAAAGGTACACTGAGAGTGCCAAACTGATCCTTAGGGGAGGGCGCACTTTTCTATATGGTTTTGGGGCTGAAATGCTTCACCATCAAAAATCCCTAATTTTCATGTATGACAATAGTGACGTTTTTCACTTGTGAAAGATGCTTCCTTTAGCTTGGCTCTAATACCATGTTAATGTTTAAGACATTATTATAGATGTTTGGATTTCATTAGATAACAATAGCATAATCCAAGATCACTGAGAAATACACAATCACAAGAGACACAACATTTATCCTGGGAAACCCTCTAGGGGAAGAAAACCCAGGAAAAATTCCTTAATATAGATAGCCAATACAATGCCAAGAGATCTCTTAAACTAATACAGAAAGTCCTCTCCCAAATATGCACTACTCTCTCTCTCCTTATTCTCCAGTAGAAGATCCAAAACTTGTCTCTCAATGAGCAAGTGAGTTGTGTGTCTAAGTGAGGCATTGGCCTCTTTATTTATACAAGTCTGGCACGTGTGAAGTGTCTCTTCACTGGCATGGCTGACTTCTCAAACTGGGTGGGTAAACCCACCTTTATTATATTTCTAGGCCTCTTTAATATCTGTTGGGGCCGACTTCTTATTATGCCTATTACAATTGTCTTTTGACCAATCTGCAAAAGGGAATTTGGTCCTATTAAAATAACTGAAATGATCAATCCACAATGGGGATTGATCCGATGAATAATATATCAAATAATAATTCAAATACTATTTGCAGTTACATTATTTCAACATATTGTTTATGAGAAGATGATGTGTAGGATTTTTTCTTAACACCATGTGCTGGCTCAAAACAATATTTATGTTTTCTTCCAAGTTTGAAATGTAGAGTTATGATAAGTTCTGCTCTACATTTGAAATGAAATTCGATCTATTCTTATTTTCCCATTTTATAAGCTCAAAGAATCCATTGGCATGATTACCCTTCCTGGTCACATTTTGTCTCATTTATTCATTCATCTATCATCTTAATCTCTTGACTCCATTTTGCCCGATGGCCCTCTTTTGTTGTCTCAACCAGATACTCTAAAAAAAACAAATATCAATCTATCATAGCTAGCCTAAGATCCATACTCAAACAAAGTTATATTTGACAGAGAGATCCCTCTCTAAGTCTTGGAGGGATACATCCTTGACTTGAAGCGGTTTTGTGGTTACCCCTGCCGATTTCCTCCTCAGCTTGGGAAGTTACAGGGTGATAACAGAGTTGCAGAAAGTGTTTTCATGGTGTCATTTGTTATGCAGAACTTAGGAAAAGAGAATGAAACGCTGATGACACTTGAAACAATAAAAGTATGATACTTGCGACACTTACGACACTTGTGACAATGAAAGTGAGACACTTGTGACATTGTTGAAGTGAAGAATTTTGATATGTAACAGATTTCCCCCCAAAGTGTGAAGTCAAAAAGGAATGTTGATGGCTGAAACACTTTGTATATTCTTCAAAATGAGGGTATGGAATTGGAGAACATGGTAGAAGTTGCAGACAACCATCAAACATTGTTAATATGTGTTCCATCCCTGAGGCAAGAATACCTATGCTCAAAATACAAATGACTCAAAGCACGGCCGCCAATAAATACATTGTGGATCCATGATGATATTGACTAAGGAGATGGCCACCAAAGATACAATGTGGATCCGTCTCTCTATTACCTGACTTGATCATAGCCATGAAAGAATATACAGTGGAGCTACGATGTTATAAAAACATAGCCACAGACCAATACAAAGTGGATCTATGTTAAAACATGTATATCAGTCGAACAATTTCCATTGCAACCTGGATAAAGTGTATATGTAGATGAATACTCAAACCAAGGTCTTCGTCTTGATCCTATAATAATACAATTTTGTCCATGTGAATAGATGATTTGATGTCGAATATGGCATAAACCACTTGATTACCGGTCATTGAGGTATACCGTTAACAAGTGCGAGATAAATCACCATTGATGTCGATTATTCTCAAGGTACTTTTAAAGTACAATCCAACGAATGTGAAAAATGAGATGAAGTAGAACACCCATGGAATCAGTTGGTCAAGGTTCATTGATGCATAACCACTGTCGAATGCAAGGAGGCTTGCCATTGAGGCATGCAGGTCCCAAGGTATTGATTTGTTCCTAAGCCTATTTCCTAGATAATGTTTTGAAGTTGAAAGGAAAAGACTTGTCGAAAGAGGGCATTGATGTATCCCCCATCAATCGACATGAAACTTGTCACATGAAAGTGAGAAGATATAGTAGCTGAAAATGGATTGAAATGGGTATCAGAACCAGTAACATTGTATATGGATGAATTTTGATATGAAGACTTCCATTGAACAATGAGGCACAACATAAGACTTGGAAGCATAGACTCAGAGTGGACCAAAACATAATGCAACTAGTGCTGGGGAAGTATTTGGATGGGCCAAAGGAATAGAAAGACTCATAGGATTGGTTCAGTGCAGAGGCCAATGGATTATACAAGTGTATTATGAGGTGAAAATAGGTGTCATGTTCAAGGGTGACCATAAGAGTTGTCTCAAGAAACTTGACCCACTTCCTTCAACTTTTCCCCCATCCAAATAGATGAGTACCTGTTTTTAGTTTAATGAGATCGAGGAGGGTAACACATGCTCGATATAACTCACCTTCGGTAAGTTCCTCTTCCTTTATTTGATGAATTGGAAGAATTAAGGGTCCATCCCCAGATGGGCCCTTTAATGTGAAATTTGTGAGTCCAGAGAAGGAAAATTCAGTTGTTTTTCATGTTTAGGGAGTTTTAAAATAACTTAAAGAAAACTCTGAGGGTGTCCTTTTTCATGATTTTAGTCTCCGAAGTTCAAAAAAGTTTAAAATAATACAACGAAGAACTCTTGTATTTGTGATTGACTAGATCATTCTTTTTTCATAATTAGTCAGCTGGGACTGAAAAAGGGGTAATCTACCACCCAACAGATGACTCTTCATATTTTAATGAGCTCGAAGTATGACAAAGTTTTCTCAATAGTGTCATAAGGTCATCAAAAAGTCTTTGCTCTGTAATTTCCTGCGTAATCAAGTTATTCTAGGAACAAAATGTCAACATTTTCTTAAAAATCAACAATCATTTAGGAAAAAATCAAAAATAAATATTATTAATATGAAAAAGGGTGTAAATGACTGTATTTGGACATATTAAAAAATAATTTAGGGAAAAAAACAAGTCATTTTCACCTTTCATTTTACCATTTTCATTTTTCCTGGAGAAATTTTTTCGGCGTTGACTGCGGGAGCTACAGAAGACGATTCCTTTTGGACCACATTGGTACTCTAGCCCTTCTCATTCATTTTCATGTCTTTTTGTTCAATTTCATCCTTTATTTCATGCGTTTGGGCTCCTCATAAATCCCTAGAGTGTCGAACAGGATCAATGCTCCCTTAAGAAATTGAGGGGGGTGTTGTTTGAGATTTAATATCCCTAGTATGTCTTCTAGGGGAGCACTAGTACTCTGTATTATCTTTCCAGGGAGCACTAAGCACAAAAATGAAATTTGTTTTTGGTTTTTAGGCTGTGAAAAAGAAATTTCTTTTCTTGAAACTTGGCTAATCTGATTCTTTTGTGGAATTGCAGGTTTTCACTAACCAATATGAATGAATGGAAGGAAAGAGAACATGAATTCAATTATATGGATTCCTTATAATATCATCAAGTGAGGGAAGCTCTACGAAACTACGGTTTCCTGAAGTACTTCAAGATACAAAACATGAGAAAATAAGTCCTTTTGCTCGAGTATCTGATTGGGTTATGGAACAATGATGAGCAAGAATTCTATATATTATCTCATATGCTTCCTATCAACATTGAGGACATGTATTTACTGAAGGGGCTCTCAAAGAGGGGAGCACACATCCTTTTGTCTGGACACCGATCTACTCCACATCCAATAGAGGCATATGTTGCCCAGTATTGCATGCCAGGATCACGTTTAGTAGCGAAGAATCATCATAAAAGATGTGATGGATATATATCTACGATCCATTCTCTTTTCTATCACTAAACTGGAAGGAAGCACCAACTCCCACCTCGCTTCCAAATCTCAGATATAATATGTTATTCAGTGCTTGGAGCCTAATACTTTTAACTGGAGTAAAGGGTTCTTGAGAAACATCAAAGAAAATATATCTAAGTGTAGAACATGCAGACGCAAACAATTTGGATACTGATATTTCTTGGTTTCATTATTTCTAGAGAGAGTACCATAGATGCATCCACAGGTTGCATTGATAGCATGCCCCACATCCAAGCCTCGGATGGAGCAGTGGACTTGTCTTTCACCTCGATTGGGGAATCAACCCTCAACCTTCCTCTTTACCACTGACTTCTTCACATGTTGGAGAAGACAACTCGTGGTTATAGAGGATTTCTCGTATGTTAGAGTTGACTTTAGGGGAAATACAAATTTAGTGCTCCCTGAAGAGGCAAAATGGGATGCATCAAGTAAAATATGAAAGATCATGACCTTGCAATAGTTTTTTTATATATATATGTATATGTGTATTTTTTTTGTTGTACAATGAGGGATCTAAATTATTTGTTTTCATCATGCAGATAGAGGCATGTCACGTCTTGTGAGGATGCCAACACTAGGACTTCGTGGTGATGCTTAGGAAGTAGCAAAGGTTGGCATATGAGTAGGAGGACTCCATGAGGTGGGGAGGAGCCTCTATCGGTTGACCATGGACTTTCCTTCCATCAGGATACAATATGTACCCTTACATATTCATAGGCATACAATCGGGGCACCTGAAGGCCTTATTCATCTGCTGCGACGAGTGGCCAGAGTAGTTATGTGTTATGTTGAGCACAATGTAGTGCAGGAAGATGAGTAGCRTCTCCTGACACATTAGTATTTTATGATGATGTCATGGGAATAATGGCCCACATTTTTTCCCTGCTATTTACTTTTTGGATGTTGTATTTTCACACACTTTCTCTATTTTATATACAAGCATATATATATATATATATGAGTTTTGTGGTGGCTACTTGTGTTTTTTTTTTTAAATGATGTGATGTTTTTATTTACATGCCTTATGTTCTGAATTATTATCTATGTGTAATGCACCAATCCAACATATAATTTTCTAAAGAATCTGTAGTTGTATTAAGTTCCCTCGATATATTTATATATTTTAAAATTCAAAATATCTTTCGAGATGATGAACCCTTAGATGGATACATAGGAAAATTGGATTACGAACAACGTATTCATGGTTTATTTGATGGACCATGAGTTGAGAATAAAGGTTGATAATCAATCAAGATATACCTAAAGAAGAAGCTTTGGTTAAAGGTCCAATGACAACATCATATTCTACAACGTTATTGGTTGCAGATCCGAGGAAAATTCCTCATGAACTCACTAACTCGCTAGAGTGGTAGATGACCCAAGTTGTAGATGCGATATTCTGGGTATACCAACTAGTGACATCCGCAAATCCAAAATAGATAGGAAAGGATGATGACATCTACACATTCAAGAACAAAGAAAAGTATAAGAAATTTTGAAGAATGGGGAAAAACTCATGCACGCAAAAGCAAAGACACACCAAACCAAAAACATGTGGTACAATAATGTATAAAACACACATGCGAGATATCCTATGTATAGTACTTCTTCAAGTAAATCCCATTTCAGGGCTCACCGAGAGATAATCCATCATAATCCACTAACTCATAGGTGCCTCTTTGTAGCACACTTTTCACGATGTATGGTCTGTGCCATATAGATTCTAACTTACTACACCAAGTTTGTCATGATCTTGGTCATATACTAGGACCATATCTCCTTCTATGAAATCCCGAGGTTGAACAGACTTACCGTATGGAGTCTTGATGCATTTTTTATATGTATTGTTGATGAAAGTAGAATCACGATGAGTTTCATCCAACTTCATTAGATATAAAAATCATTCTTATTTGACAGAAGTATGGGGTAATATTTCTACAGTGAGTTTCAAGGATGGAATATTGCATTCAATTGGCAACACTAATTCCAACCTGTATACCAACTAGAAGGGTGTAAATATAGTGGCAGTTTTAACTGAAGTCCGATAATCCCAAAGTGAAAAGAAGAGATACAAATGCCAAGAGGTTTTGTTCACCCCCACCATGTGTTGAAGCATGGTTTTCAAGACTTTGTTGATGGATTCAACTTGTCCATTTTCCTGAGGATAGTAAGGGGATGATTTTTCATGATGAAAACTGAACTTGGTGCGCAATTCACCCATCATCTAGTTTTGGAAATGGGATCCATGATCGGTTACAATATCTTGTGGGGCTCTGAAGCGAGAGATGATGTGATTAAACATGAAACATGTTGCAGATCGACCATCATTAAAAAATGTAGGCATAGGCTCAAGCCATTTATTGAAATAATAAACAACAATGATAATATAACCATGCCTCTTAGTTGAGGTAGTCTTACATTTCATGAAATCGATACCTGATTTTTGCAAAAGGGATGATGGTGAAAATTGGATGGAGTGGATCTGGGTGGGTACATGCTTTCTTCTGAAAGATCTGACAGGGTGGGATTTTTTAACGACCTCGATGCCATTCTTTGAATATGGAAAGAGAAAAATAACTGACACATAAGATTTTTTGGGTTGTAGCCATCCTAGAAAGATGACCTCCATAAGCTCCAAGGTGACAGTCATTTAAAAATTTCTCACCCTCTTTATGGGTTAAGAAATGTTTTAGAATAGTTTCAATAACTCGACGATACAAAGTGTAGCCAATGATAAGGTAGTTCCTTGAATGGTGTCTAATGTGACATCGTACATCACTTGAAATTCTTGGCTAGAAGAGTTGGGTCTGAAGATAGACAAGAATGTCTCCATACCATGGATCAGACATGCTAATGAGGAACAATGATTCATCGAGAAGGGAATCATTGGGCTCATTATTCTCATTGGTATGGGGAAGATCACAAATTAATTCTGCAAAAACAAACGATTTCTTATCCTTGGATTTGGAAAACTTGAGATCGAATTCTTAGAGAATGATGATCCATTTGGAATATTTTCCCCCAAGTACTTGACGATTCAAGATGTGATACATGGGTTTCAATTTGATAGTGACCATGGTAGTGTCAAGTTAAATATAGTGGTGAAACCTTTGGATAACAATGACTACTTCCAAAGCCAACTTTTCAACATGTGAATAATGGAGTTTAGGACCTAAAAGGCTCTTACTTAAATAGTATATCACATGTTTGGTGTCATCATCATCCTCTTGTACCAACACCATAGCTATAGTGGAATCAGAGGAAACCAAATAAAGGATGCAATATTTCTCATAGTTGGGGGGATGTAATAGCGATGTATTCATTAAAACATGCTCAAGTTCATCAAATGAGAATTGAGCAGTTGAATCCCAGATAAAAGGGGCATATTTCTACAACAATCTCATGAATCCTTTAGTAATTTTGGTATAATTTAATATAAAATGATGAAGAAAGTTTTCCTTCCCTTGCAAACTTTGTAGTTGGGTAATATTTTTGGGAGGAGGTTAAGCGAGAATAACTTTGAATTTTAAGGGATCCACCCTAATCCCATCCTTGGACACTACAAAGATGAGGAGTGTCCCTGATTTAACAACAAAAATGCATTTATGGGGGTTCAATTGTGTTGGCCCTTGGTTATGTAAATAAGAAAAGATCAAGGAAGAAAAGGAAAAATGTGAACTGCACGGAAGACACAGTGACTGTTACTGGGTCGAAGTGAGAAAAAGAGAAGAAAAGACAGAGTGAAGTAAAAGGAAGAAATATGTTGGATGAGGAGATCGAGGATGATAGATCAACAAGGAAGAAGGATCGTGGACAACTCAGCAAGAGGAAAAAGCCACCATTGGTTTCTTTGGAGCACCGCACGAGAAGGAAGGAAAGACAAGCTGGGGAAGCCCTGAAAACATGGGTCAAGTTGACCTAGGGTTTTAGTATCTAGGGTTTTGACACCTAGGTTTTCAACCTAAGGATGTCGGTGAGTGATTGTAATGTATAAATAGAGGTCAAGAGGACCTGGGATGGGTTTTTGTTCTTGTTGTTACTATTGTTGGTATTGTGACTGTTTTTGAGTGATCAAGTGAGTAACACCGTGGGAGAGAGAAGTGCTGAGTACGAGAGCCTTTTGTATTTTAAGATCTTTAGCTAGGTGTGAAGATCAACCCTGCAGTTGGGTGTGCAGGGAGGGGAGAGATAGAGAGAAGAAGAAAGAAGATATTCTATTTAAGAGCACAGACAATAACTGTATGCTTAATATTAATACATTATAAAGAACATTTTTGTGGACATGGCCCTAGAGAGAGGGTGAACAACGTATATCTTGTCTTGTGCATGTGATTGATGTTATGTTCTTTTGCCTTGATATAATGTTATTTCATTATTGTGGTAGATCTGATAGATGTGTGGAATAGATCGAGATGATAAGTCATATATGCATGTTGTATTGTTCTAGTGTTGGATCCACTTGATAGTTCTGTTGGTTGTAGACATCTCTGTCTTGCAACCCCCCCATAGCTACTTTGGGTGAGACTGCATCTTCTTCACAGGTGTAGCCGAAAGGGCCAGTAGTTAGGGCTTGTTGGTGTGCTCTTAGAGTTGAACCCTGGGGCTGCCCCTGTGCCAACAAATCGTATGTTGTAATACCTACATCTAATAAATATTTCCCTTAGATGAGCAATATGATCTTATCGACGAGCCGAGTGAGATGGAAATTCATCTAGATAGGGTTCACAAATATGTTTGATGTCATGGAAAGAATACAACATATCCCGTTGAAACGTGGCTCTAACATTTTTAAGGACAAAAGATAATTTCCGATAGGGTAAAGTCCCCCAGGAGAAGATGAATTTTGTTTTGTGTTGATCAGTAGGTAAAATATCGATCTAGTTATAGCCAAAACATCCATCCATAAAAGATAAAATGACACTTTCGGTGCAATTATCGATGATTTGGTCGATAAAGGGCATAGGGTAATTGTCCTTTGGACAATACTTATTTATATCCCTATAATTGACACAAACATAAATTTATCCTTGTTTCTTGGTGACTAGAACGATGTTGGAAACCCATTCGGTCATAGGTACAGGATAAATAAAACCAGACTTTAGTAAATTTTCTACTTTTACCTTGATTGTTGTAGTTTTCTTGGGATGAACCGGGCAAAGTTTTTGTTTCACAAGTTTAACTTCAAGGTAAGTTTTCATTTCATACACAACAATCGAAGGATCGATCCCTGGCATTTATTCATAGCTCCAGGCGAAGATGTCACATAATTCTTTAAAAAAGGTGGTGTAAGTTTCAATCTCTTCAGTTGAACAATTGGAACCTAGTTGTATGTTTTCCACAATACCTTCTTTTGTGGATATGTCAACACTGACTGTTTGAGATATATTTCCCGAATTTCCCTCAAAGATTGTATCTTGAGTGAGTATCGAAGATTGGGGATTGTCGACAATATTGGTGGGAAAGATAGATGAAATATCTTTCTCAATTTCATACAGACTGGGATGAAAGGATGAATGATGGTGTTTTTCATCCCATGGTTCCTCCTCAATACCAAGCATTTCTATAATGGATTCATCACATGGAAAACTCCGTAGGATGTAATCAAAAGTGGAGGATAAGGAATATAACCAAGATGGTAACGAATAGGAATTAGATGCCAACAAATGTTGGTCGTTAGGTGAAGGAGAGATGGATTGAATAACATCATACTCGGCCTTTTTGGGACTAAATGGCATAGTGTCACCTAGTGAATCAAATTTTAAGGGACTAGGTACAATCCATGGATCACATGATTTGAGGGACTAATGTACCATAGTCAAAATCATATTAACCATTGCAATATGTTGCATAGTTGGAGGAAGAGGTGTGGGGAAGTGCCCATGAGTAAAAAATATTTTAGTAGACCCACCCTTGCACTTTCATAAGTAATCTTTGAATCCCACAAGAATGGAATATTGTTGGTTGTTTGAGTGTGAGCATCAGAGGTGCAATAATCTAACTGATTGATGGTCACTATTTTTACTTGATAAGGAAATTGGACACATTGAAATACTGATGAAGTGAAAACATTCATAGCATAGAACCAACATATTCCTAGAAACAAGTTATAATCGAGGGGAGCATCGACCACTTCTACATCGACAAAAACAATTCCCCCCCGAGTTGAATGACTAAGGATTATAACAATCCATGAGGTTAGAAACCTCTTCCATAAAATGATTTTAACATGGTGGGAGATTAGTTAAGACTAGGTTATTTAAGGCATTTCTAGCAAGATAAGGACATGACACATGTTGTTGCTCCGTCATCCAAGATTGTGCCATAAATAGGTTTATTATGGAAAATGACATCAATTTGGAAAGAAAGTTGGTGAGAGTGTTTTGATTTAAAATTATCTAAATTGAATGTGATATTATTTTAGGACTCAATATTTATGGCTCTGATGGTTGCCAAGAAAGTTATATATTGGCTAGGGTAGTGTTTTAGAACTTCAAGAGCTGACATGGAACAAGGTGCTTGGGACAAATATTCAATAATGTTGTAGTTTTGGGCGGCACGAGAGTTAGGATTAAAGATTGACTTTATGATTGTACTCTTGGGTTGACGTAAGATTGAGTCAAAATTTGGTTTCTCATTCTGGAGAGGTCCAAATAGAGGGGCAAATGAAGTGGAAGGTGGATCAATCACAATTCCATTAATTAGATTTTCCTTATCAGATTTACCTGGTGGTGTGTCATATGTCATAGTGCAAGTGGTAAAATATATACCCTTAAACATATAAATGTGTACACTTGATGAAACATAATTGTTAGGAGGATGACCTGGGTTTCCTCCTTGTGGAGATGAAGGATTTTTTGCAACCAGTGACTGTTGTTGTGGAAAATGATGCATCAAGACAGGGGGTTGAGAATTTCCTTTAAATAATTTAGAAACTTCTTCCCGGTGGGGACAATCTCGTGTGTAATGATATTCAACACATATGAGACATAGAAATTTTGGTTTGCGTTGTGGTTGCTTTTCAGTAGCAGGTGGTTGTGCTCGTGTTTTTTTATTTTCAGTTTGATTATTATTTTTCTTGGGTTTATTCTTATTTTTATTCCCCCCCCCTGATCGTGGTGGTGAAGCAGAATGGACTGCATTCACTTAGGATACATTAGTAGGGGTGTAGTTTGATGAGAGTGTAGTCTACACTGTAGTCGAGGAAACTATTGAATGATTGATTGTATCAATCGATTGTGAACTAGACTGGGTTCTGATGGAACCGATAACACCATCTGAATGAGCAGTGGAGGATGGTTTTGATGGATTGGTTGATGTGTGGGGAACATTCAAGATCAATTCATACAAAGTACCAGATTGGGAACAAACCAGATCCAAATACTAGGCATGATCAATCACTTCCTCTTCGATGACTACACCACTCATGGATACATTGCGAGAAATAGGAGGTAATAGATATTTTGTTAACCAATCAGCTAAAAATTGGTCAAGAATGGTTTCCTTGATCAATTGTTGTCATCATCTCCATTCATGAATATGATCATAAATATGTACGAAGTTAGTCTGACGAAGGGAGTTCAAGAGTTCGGTGTCTTTTTTGTATTTGATGGTAAATTGGAAATGGGTGAGTAAATCCATAGCAAGTGAATTAAATTCTTGAAAATTTTTGCGTTGTAACTCAATGTAACATTTAGTCGTTGAACCCATAAGTGTACACTGGAAAAGACATAAATGGATAGAGTCATCCATAAGTGAGTTTGATGAACACCACAAATGAAATGGCATGACGTGGTTATTAGGGTCTTCTCCAGGTCTACTATCAAATTTTGGAATGTCAGAAGGTAATTTGGATGGAATGGCTGGCCAAAAAGGGGAGTGTAATATGGGATCGTTTGTTAATATTAACAGATCCAGTAGATATAAATGGGCTAAGAACGATAACTATCGATTGGATTGAGGTTTATATTGTTTTGGCATAGGAACACCAATAGGACCATAAAATGGTTGTGCTGGATAATTATATCCAGCAGGTCCTCCCATATGTTGCTATTTTGTATTTTGACCAGTGAAAGTGGGATTCATTTGTTTAGGAATTTGAATAAAAAGAGAAGGAAAACCCATTTGGCCTTGGAGAGGATAACCAGTGTAACCCAGGGGAGGATAACTAGCTTAACCTTGAGGTGGGTAATTAGGTTTCCCCTGAGGAGGGTAACGAGGTTGAACCTAAGGAGGGTAAGTGATTTGACCCTGGGGAGGAAAGGATGATTGTCCTTGAGGACCTCAAGTGGGATTCAGGACACCTGGGAAGGGTTGTACAGAATATAGTCTAGAAGGATTGGGATTTATTTATCCTCCTTGCAGGTTGGGATTTTAAAATCCTCCCTGATGTGGTTGATTAAAGGGTCCTCTCTTGGGTGGTTCCCAGAAATGTTGTTGGTTTCCGGTAAAATAAGGTTGAAATTGTACCCCTTCCATAAGTTGGGTAACAATTGGGATTTTTCCAGTGAATGGGGGTTTTCCCCAGTCATGATTTTTCCACTCAACGAGGCTTTCCCCCTAGTCGAGATTTGTCCACTGAACGACTTATTTCCCCCTAGTAGGGACTTTTCCTGCATTCGAGTTTTGTTGTATGGCGATGCAGGAGCATCATTGGCAAGCACGCAGAGGTGGGACCACTCAACACATGAGAGTTCTCCCGGAAATTCAACGTGGAAGTTCAACTAATTTCAGGATCTGCCTCCACTCAGCGTTGAAATTCACCTTCGGAGACACACTTGAACCGATGTCGGGTTTTCCCTTTGAAGCAAGTTTTTGAAATTGTAAAACAGAGAAAAAGTTCCACTTCGGCTCTGGAAAGTGACCGATCTAAGATAGCGTAGGATAAGGTTTAGAGTAGGCAAGTAGCCAGCGAAAACCCTAGGGATATTTTGAGTTATGTAAAAGTTTGTAAGCCCAGTTAGAAGGGGGAAGTAAGAAGAGAGAGGTCATTTGTGAGAGAACTACGAGTGAGAAGAAAGATCTTAGTTTTTGAACTACTGAAATTTGTATGTGTTATGTAGCCAATGGGCACTTATGAATAGAATAGAATGGAAAATTGATCCAAATGTGTTGTGCTTGGACTGTGTGTATTTTCCTGATAATTTATGTTTTATAAGCAAGTGAATGGAATGGTGAGTTTTTCCAGTTTCAATTGTTTCTCTTCATTAGGAGCTCTGCAAGGTGTGCATTGAGCTAGAGAGAAACGCTGGGGAATTTTTTTCTGTTCACCGGGTGCTCTGCAAGGTGTGCATCAAGCCAAGGAGAAAACACTGTGAATCTAAGTTATCGACGTCAGAACCAAATAGAGATCAGAAAGGATAACACCTTGGAAGTGTTGTCGAAGTCCAGGAATTCATTCCCTGGAAGAATCGAAGACCGACTCTTCACAGACTTAGAAATCTTCTAAGTCGAAATTGAGTAAAGCTCAGAAGGAAGAACGTCGTCGAGCATCGGATCATGGTGGAAATTACCGCAGACCATTTGATTGAAAAAGAGGAGTGCAAGATTTAACATTGCATAGATCCAGGAGGAGAGTTAGGGGATCTGAACGAAAGGTGGAGAATTCTCGAGGAGGAACACCGAAACCCCATAGGTCATTGGATCAGGTAGAGCTGCGAGGAGGCTAGCGGCAAGAGGTTCTCGATGTTCATTTTTGGGACTTTGGGTACCGGGAGTTGGAAGGACAGAGGTTTTTTCCCCTAGAACCCCGAATCATGAAATAGAAAAATCACGATCCGACGTGAGCCGTCGATCACAGGAATTATTGTGAGCCGTTGATCGGACGTCAAAACATTTCGACGTTTTGGCATTCATCATTTTGGATTTTTGGTGACCGAAGACTCCAAGGAGTAGTGATTCTCCTTGTTTCTTGATCTCACGAAACGTGAAATCCTAAAATCGATAGACACCAGGCATTTCGGCATTTTGGCTTTCGGCATTTCGACTTTTCAATGACTGAAAACTCCAAGGAGTAGGGACACTCCTTGCATCTTGATTTTGCGAAATGCGAAATCTCGAAAAGGAGTAGGCCCCTGGTCATTTCGTATTTTCAGCGACCGGAACCTCCAAGGAGAAGAGACATCCCCTTGCATCTTGATTTCGTGAACCACAAAATCCCGAAAAGGAATAGGCACCGGGTATTTCGACTTTTTGGTGACTGGAGACCCTAAGGAGCAAGGATATCCCTTTCATCCATATTTTGCAAAACGTGAAATCCTGAAGGAGCGAGCGTCGGGTCATTTCTGCATTTCGGCTACCGGGGGTTCGAGAGGCTAGAAGATCAGACACTTGACCCATGAAGTCCTGGTCCCTGATAAATTCCTTTTCAACTTGGCACTTGGTCACATCCCTTGGTCATGCGCTATGGGGAGCTCACACTTGGCACCCGAAAAATCCAACTAAGCATTCGTAAGGGACCTGTGTATCCATCCAAAGGATTCCAGTTCAGAACCAAAAGAGCCATTTCGGCTCCAGAATCAGAAGATCCTGACCAGGAGGTCGTGAAACCGTTAAGAGGAATAGGGGGTCTACATTAGGTGGCATCAGAGCCCATTTTTCGTATGTAGATTTCAGGCAAAGGAGGAAAAAGAAGGAGGTAGAAAACTCGGAGCTATACTCTGTGTGTGACAGATAGTCAACACAATGTCACCAAGAAGATAAGATCCACCTTTAGGAAACCGTGTTGTAGAAAGGGAAGTGTGACAGCTTGGCGCTCGAATGGAGACAATGGAAGAAACACAAAGAATATCACCTAACGTTGGGGATGCCAGTGATGCAGAAAGTGAAGAATTTGAGGTTGAAGAAGCTGCAGGAGAGGATGCTGCAGAAGAATGGTTGTTGAGAGCAGTTGCCAGATTGGGAGGTAGAGCTAAGATAGAGGTTCCCATGTATGAGGGGAATCTAGATGCCGAGGAACTACTGGACTTGATAAGGTCCATGGAAAAACACTTTGACTATGAATATGCCAATGAGGAGAATAAGGTGAAGAATACAATCACCAGGCTAAAAGGGCATGCAACACTATGGTGGGATGAACTGCAGGCTGAGAGGAGAAGTAAAGGAAAATAGAGGATAAAGAATTGGGACAGGATGGTAGCCAAACTAAAGGCTAAGTTCATACACAAGGACTACCAGATCAATCTGTTTAGGAAACTACAAAACTTGAGACAGAAAGGAATGATGGTCAAGGAGTACACCAAGGAGTTCTACACACTGAACATCAGAACTGGACAAAGGGAGAGAGACAAAGAAAAAGTTGCCAGATATGTAAATGGCTTGAGATATGAAGTCCAGGATGAGCTGAGCATGATGTCAGTGAGGACTGTGGAGGATGCTTATCAGTTTGCTCTGAAGGCAGAGAAGAATTTGGCCAGAAAGTAGAACCAACGAGGAAGAGGTAAAATCTCGGTCCCAAGCAAGAGCAAGGGATGTAACCATGACAGGGCACATCAGTCTAAGGACAAGTCTTAGAAACCACACAATCACTCGGAACGAGGAGGAAGTTCATGAGGAATACAGGGTGGTGGAAGAAACTCTTCTAGAGGAAGAGGCAGAGGAGGAGTAAGGTGTTATAACTGTGGAAAGATAGGGCACATGTCTTAGGAATGTCCCGAGAAGAAGAAGGAAGGAGGAGAAGCTCACATTTCAGAATCACAACAAAGTGATGTTGAGGTAGAAGGAGCAAAGGATGGAGCATCCCTGATGTTGAGAAAAGTTCTCTTAAAACCAGAGGTAGAAATTAAAAAGCCAGTGCAGAGAAATAGTCTCTCCAAGACAACTTGCAAGACTAAGGATAAAGTCTGCAAGGTGATCATTGATAGTGGGATTACCGACAATCTAGTGTCCACAGAGATGGTGGAGAAATTGGAGTTGAATACAACTTCACATCCAAGGCCATAAAAAGTTTCATGGCTGCAAAAAGGACACCAGGTAATGATTACTAAACAATGCCTGGTTGAAATTAAAATAGGATGATATAAAGATGAAATCACATGTGATGTAATTCCCATGGATGTATGTCACATTTTGTTGGGTAGGCCATGGCAGTATGACAGAAATGTCATTCACGATGGGAGGAAAAATACATACACATTGGAGAAGAATGGTAGAACGCATGTGTTGCTTCCAATGGAGGAGAAGAGAGCAAAGGAGGAAGACAACACAAGCATACTTCTCATGAGTGGGAAGGAACTTTTGAAAGAAGTCAAGGGAGAACAGGAGATGCAGTTCTCTGTGGTGAGGAAGCCCAAAGTCATCCTCACGAGTACATCAATGGATGATTTACCTGAAGAAGTCCAAGAACTGCTGGATACTTTTGTGGATGTAGTGGTGGATGAGCTGCCAAACTAATTGCCGCCCATCAGGAGTATCAGTCATCATATCGACTTGATACCAGGATCAAGCCTGCCAAATAAGGTAGTGTACAGATTAACACCTCGAGAAAATGAGGAAGTGAGGAACCAAGTCCAAGAGTTGTTGGATAAGGGTTTGGTCAGAGAAAGTTTGAGCCCATGCACAGTACCAACTGTGTTAAGCCCAAAGAAAGATGGACGATGGAGAATGTGCACAGACTCGAGAGCCATCAACAAGATCACCATCAGGTATAGATTTCCTTTACCGAGAATGGATGACTTAATGGATTTCTTAAGTGGAGCAAATTTATTTTATAAGATAGATTTGAAAAGTGGATATCACCAGATTAGGATGAGAGAATGTGATGAATGGAAAACAACCTTTAAGATGAACTAAGTCTTGTATGAGTGGCTAGTTGTGCCATTTGGCTTAATGAATGCCCCAAGCACTTTTATGAGGCTGATGAATGAAATTATGAAAGATTTCATTGGCAAGTTCGTGGTTGTATATCTGGACGATATACTGATTTTTAGCAAGACTAAGGAGGAGCATTTGAGGCACCTAACACTAGTGATGAGGAGGCTACAACAAGAGAATTTGATGATCAATCTGAAGAAGTCCTCTTTTATGAAGACATAGCTCATTTACTTGGGTTTTGTGATATCTTTGAATGAATTGAAGATGGATCCAGAGAAGGTGAAAGCGATCAGAGAATGGTCTCACCAAAGAGCATGTTCGAGGTAAGGAGCTTTCATGGTTTAGCAAGTTTTTATAGAAAGTTGATTAGAGACTTCAGTGGGATTTGTGTGCCCATGATGGATACAGTAAAGAAGCGGCACAAGTATTTTAAATGGACAGAGGAGGCTGAAAGGAGCTTCAATATACTGAAGGAGAAGATAACATAATGACCAATTCTGATCTTGCCGAATTTTGGGAAGACATTTCAGGTGAAATGTGACGCAAGTGTAGTTGCAATAGGAGATGTTCTGAGTCAAGATAACAGGCATGTTGCCTATTTTAGTGAGAAGTTGAATGAGACTAAGAGGAAATACTCCACATATGACAAGGAATTCTATGCCATCATTCAAGCATTGAAGAAATGGAGGCATTATCTTGTCCCAAAAGAGTTTGTCTTGTACAATGATAACCAAGCTTTACAATTCATAACCCGACAAGAAAAATTGAATCAAAGGCATGCAAAATGGGTTGAATTTATGCAAAATTTTATTTTTTTCATAAAACATATTGTTGGGAATGATAACAAGGTTGTTGATGCATTAAGCAGGAGATGTTTAATTCTGCAGGAATTCCAAGTGGAGACCTTGGGGTTTGAACACCTTAAGGATATGTATTGTGAGGATACATATTTCAAGGAGGCCTATGAAGCATGTACAAACCTTGTACTGAGAGATAGAAGTCAGTGGACATAGTATATGGTTCAGGAAGGATTGTTGCTCAAAGGAAACCAATTGTGCATACCAAGATGTTCAATGAGGGACAATCTCTTGAAGGAGAAGCATAGTGGAGGATTGGCTGGACATTTCGTCCATGATAAGACATTTGCACAATTGAGAAGTTCATACTATTGGCCAGGTATGAGAAAAGAGGTGATAAAATTTGTGAACAGATGTAGGATCTGTCAAGGGGAAAAGATAGAACACTAGATTGTATCAACCATTGTCAATACCAGAGAGGCCTTGGGATGCAATACGCATGGATTTCATGTTGGGATTGCCAAGAACACAAAGGGGATTCGATTCCATATTTGTGGTGGTATATAGGTTTTCAAAGATGGCACATTTCATCCCATGCCATAAGACCAGTGATGCAACACATGTTGCAAATCTGTTTTTCAGAGAAGTTGTAAGACTTCATGGTCTACCCAGGAGCATTGTCTCAAACCGAGACACAAATTTTGTTGGTCGATTTTGGAGGACGTTATGGAAGAAGATGGGGATAGATTTTTCCTTCATCTCAACTTATCACCCTCAGACAGATGGGCAGACTGAGGTGGTAAATAGAAGTTTGGGAAATTTATTGAGAAGTCTAGTTATTGAACATCATAACCAGTGGGACTAGATTTTGCCACAATCAGAATTTGCATACAATGACTCACCAAATAGGAGCACTGGAAGGAACCCATTCCAAATACTCTATGGAATGAAACCCAGAGGAGTATTTGAGTTAAGAGACTTGGAACAGGGAGAGATCAGAAGCACTGGAGCAGAGGATTTTGCTGCTGAAATGCAGAAACTCCATAGCCAGATCAAAGAACAATTACAGAGTTCTAACCAGAAATACAAGAATAGAGTTGATCAGCATCGCAGGGAACTTCAATTTGAAGTGGGAGATCAGGTTTTAGCACATCTCAGGAAGGAAAGGTTCCCTAAGGGAACATATAACAAATTGAAGATGAAGAAGATAGGATCATGTAATATCTTGAGGAAGTTCGATGCAAACGCCTATGAGATCGAGCTGCCAGATGGTGTGGGAATTTCACCCATATTCAATGTCTCAGACATGTATCCTTACAGGAAATATGACACAGAAGGATCAAAAGATCAAGGAAAGATCCAGTGGGAGAAGCAGATGCCTGTGGCAGAAAAGCTACAGATGGAGAAGATTCTAGATCAGAGGATTGGCAAGAAGACCAGGAGAAAGACTTATTTTGAGTATCTGGTCAAATGGAAGGGATGCCCAATAGAAGATTCCAATTGGGAAAATGAAGCTATTATCCAGAAGCAGGGGAGGTCAGTCGAGAAGCTCATGGATAGGATTCCATGAATTTTTGTCAAGGGGATTATGATGCAGGAGCATCGTTGGCAAGCGCACAAAGGTGGGACCACTCAACACATGAGAGTTCTCCCAAAACTTCAACGCGGCAGTTCAACTGATTTTAGGATCTGCCTCCACTCAGCGCCAAAATTCACCTTCAGAGACACGCTTGAATTGATGTCGGGTTTTCCCTTTGAAGCAAGTTTTTGAAATTGTAAAACAGACCAGAAGTTCCACTTCGGCTCTGGAAAGTGATCGATCTAAGATAGTGTATGATAAGGTTTAGACTAGGCAAGTAGCCAGGGAAAACCCTAGGGATATTTTGAGTTATGTAAAAGTTTGTAAGACCAGTTAGAAGGGGGAAGTAGGAAGAGAGAAGTCATATGTGAGAGAACTACGAGTGAGCAGAAAGATCTCAGTTTTTGAACTACTGAAATTTGTATGTGTTATGTAGCTAGTGGGCACTTATGAATAGAACATAATGGAAAATTGATCCAAATGTGTTGTTCTTGGACTGTGTGTATTTTCCTGTTAATTTATGTTTTATAAGCAAGTGAATGGAACGGTGAGTTTTTCCAGTTTCAATTGTTTCTCTTCATTAGGAGCTCTGCAAGGTGTGCATTGAGCCAGAGAGAAATGTTGGGGAATTATTTTCTCTTCACCGAGATCTCTGCAAGGTGTGCATCGAGCCAAGGAGAAAACACCATGAATCTGAGTTATCGACGTCTGAACCAGACAGAGCTCAGAAGGGATAACACCTTGGAAGTGTTGTCGAAGTCCATGAATTCATTCCCTGGAAGAATCGAAGACCGTCTCTTCTCAGACTTAGAAATATTCTAAGTCGAAATCGAGTAAAGCTCAGAAGGCAGAACGTCATCGAGCGTCAGATCACGGTGGAAATTCCCGCAGACCTTCTGATTGAAAAAGAGGAGCATAGACTTTAACCCTACATAGATCCAGGAGGAGAGTTCGGGGATCCGAATGGACGGTGGAGAATCCTCCAGGAGGAACACCGAAACCCCACAGGTTGTTGGATCAGGTAGAGCTACGAGGAGGCTAGTGGCGAGAGGTTCTCGATATTCATTTTAGGAATTTGGGTATCGGGAGTTGGAAGGACGGAGGTTTTGTCCTCCAGAACCCTGAATCGCGAAATAGAAAAATCGGGATTCGACGTGAGTCATCAATCACATGAATTATTGTGAGCCATTGATCAGATGTCAAAACATTTCGACATTTTTGCATTCGACATTTTGGATTTTCGGTGACTGGAGACTCCAAGGAGCAGTGATACTCCTTGTATACTGATTTCGCGAAACACAAAATCCCGAAATCGACAGACACCAGGCATTTCGACGTTTCGGATTTTGGCATTTCGGCTTTTCGTTGACCGAAAACTCCAAGGACCATGGACACTCCTTGCATCTTGATTTCATGAAACGCGAAATCCCAAAAAGGAGTAGGCGTCAGGTCATTTCGGTTTTTGGGCGACCGGAACCTCCAAGGAGCAGAGACATCCCCTTGCATCTTGATTTCGTGAACCGCAAAATCCCGAAAAGGAATAGGCACCAGGTATTTCGGCTTTTCAGCGACCGGAGACCCTAAGGAGCGAGGATATCCCTTGCATCCAGATTTCGTGAAACATGAAATCCTGAAGGAAAGAGCGTTGGGCCATTTCTTCATTTCGGCTACCAGGGGTTCGAAAGGCCAGAAGATGGGACAATTGACCCGTGAAGTCCCGGTCCCTGATAAACGCCTTTTCAACTTGGCACTTGGTCACAACCTTGGTCGTGCGTTGTGGGGAGCTCACACTTGGTGCCCGAAAAAGCCAACTGAGCATTCATAAGGAACCTGTGTATCCGTCCGAAGGATTCCAGTTCAGAACCAGAAGAGCCATTTCGGCTCCAGAATCAGAAGATCCTGACCGGGAGTTTGTGCAGTCCTTAGGAGGAATTGGGGGTCTGCATCATATGGCATGGTTTTGCATTCTTTGATGTGAAGGTGTCCCAATAGGATTTTGTGCAATATATGAGGTTGTTGCTTGAATAGGGATAGTAGGTGCAACAGTCACGGTACTTTGAAAACGAATATGTACTACAAACCCTATTTCACTCACTACTTGTCTTGAGGTGGTAGCAGTATTGATTGTCTATCCAGCAGGATGGTCAGTGGGTTGACTTGATGGTATTGCATCTTCACTAGTGGTGGCAGATATATGTGGAGGGTTAAAGAGTGGTCGACTAAAGTTAATTTTTTCATAAAGATCCTGACCGGATGGATTTCTCCATATAGAAGAAATATGAACTTGTTGTGGATAAATCATTTCAGTAGATCAGAAAGGGGTAGTAAATTCTTCACTGAAATGTGGTTGTTTAGGTCCCATGTCACATTCTTCATATGGACTAGACAATAGCCTAGGATAATATTCAACAACAATGTTTCCTGAGGAGTCTACTCGGAGAAGAAGTGGATCATGAGGGTTTCTCAAAGTTGGGTTTGTAGGAGGGGTAGGACCTTCTTGAATTACTACTAAAGCTCCCTCAGTATTTTTGATCAAAGGAGTAGTGACACTCCCTGCATCCGAATAGTTTTTTACCTCTTCATGGTAAGTGTCTTTAGGTGAGTTAGGAGGTATGGGTTTGTAGCCTTCTAGAGGAAACCCTTGCATCCTACGTGATATAAAAAGACATTTATTTGACACAATACCTTAAAACCTTTATTAGCAACAATACCAATTTTAAGGACAACTAAGGTAAACAAACAACATTCACTAAAAATATAGAAAACTAAAAAGAAAAACAATAACTTCTCTCAATGAATGCACTTGTTGGTGATGAAATCCAACATCGCATGAAGAAAGTGAGAAGGGGATAGGATTGAGTGGGTGGATCATTTATGTCAGTAGCCTGCTTAACAAACTTACGCCTTGGTGCAATTCCCCTCATGGTTTTACCCTTGGTTTACCCTCCAAGGAGCCCGAGTGAGTTTGACCAACATCTGATCCAAGTACAGTGAAGAATTCCCTTCACCGTCACCTCATGTAAGGACCCTAAAGATTATGGAAATAAGGATACCAACTCGAAGTCAGCCTTTGGGTGGGTACAATCGACAGTTGGGTATGAATGTATGGGCATGATATCAAGTCCAAAATTCTTCAAGAGAACTTAGGACAAATGGACCGGTAAACTCCAGAGGACCCTGAACGAATTAAAAATTCATGAAGCTCCGAGAAAAAATGAAAAAAGTTGATTCTCAAGGAGAACCCCCAATAAACGATCGTTTTTATATGATTGGTTAAGCCTCGAAGGGATAATCCTTGTTTCTCTCCCACACACAACCTCATGTTTAACCCCTATGTGAGAGGGGGATTCCAAATATGCTTATATGAAGGCTAGATTTCCTCTCCCTATCATAAGATTCAGATTTTGTCTTGAATTCTTTGGAGAGTTATTCTCACAATCTATTCCAAAGCTCTAGTCCTAGTCTAGTTTTGGTGTAAATATCTTAAAAAAAACAGTTTCTAGTTCAATTTTAATTAGAGCTCATTTTCATGGTTGTTTGTTACACAAGGGTGAATGATAGTGAAACTGATGATATTTGAGACTCGACTCTAAAAGAAGGTAAAAATCATAATATGAAAATTTTATTTTCAATGAAATTCTAGTTACGAGAAGGAGAAGAGTTTCTTTTCTTTTCGTCACTAACAAACACTCAAAAAATGAAAAATTTCATGTTATTTTGTTCCCAAACAATAATGCACACAGTTGCCAAATTATCACAAAAACATTTTAATATACAAAACCAATGCATATGAATACTTCTTTGTTTTATTGTGTATGCAAACTATGACATTTGTCTAATGCTTCGTTCTTTCACTAATAATGAAAGAAGTTCACTATGATGATTGAAAAGAGTATGAAGCAAAAGAGCATACAAACAAAAATACTCTCAACAATAAAGGAGAGACCGAAGGAAAAACAATTGTCAAACTATTCACTCAAAGATTAAAAACACTAAGAAATAAAAAATTCATACTTTATAGTCTTAAAGAATTGAGTAAGAGACCAAAGACAAAGAAATCAATAGATCTGTGATCAATAATATTTTTTGTGAATTCCTCTAATCAATCATATAATCGATAAGAGTGGTAAAAAGGAACCAAATCTGAGAGATAAAGGTTGATTTTTCAATCACGGAAGACAACACAAACTCAATAAATACTAAAAAAATGAAGGACAACAAGTTTCTAGTCAAACAGAAGCCAAGATCAAATAGAATAAGCTCTGAGTTAGAGAAGGAGATCCCAAAACTATACCCAACAAGTAAGAAACCTTGAAAATTTTCAAAAATAGGAGATCAACGCTCTAGTAATCAAGACATCAGAGAACTACAATGCTCCCTAGAAGGCTATGGGGGAGTGTTGATCAAGGAACAACATTCTAGATTGAATTGTAGGGGAGTGCTAGTTTTGAGGAAAATTTGAGAAAAGCTCAAAAAACTTAGTAACTCAGGAAATTTCAATAAGAGGCTCTATGAGAAAACTATAAAAGACAAAGGATATGAAAAATTCAGACCAAATAAGCAAGTAGTATTTATCGATATGAAAAAATATGTGACGAAACAAGGGAAGAACAAATGAAATTTCCTTCCCAGTGGAGTCACCAATTTTTGTTACGAAAATATTCCCCTGCGGATGGGTGAAATTTCCCTTGGATTACAGACCCCTCTAGCCAGACAGGAAATTACATTTGGACACTACCATTCCTATAGATTCATTTTATCCATCGCAAAAGAGAGAAGAAGGGGAAGTATGATGTACCTCTTTTACGACATTTGTCCAAGCTACTCTAAATAGTAGCTACAATGGAGAACAAGAAACAAACAATATCTCCTACTCTAATGGATTAGACAAAATCAATCGATCTATGAAGATTAAGACAAGCACAGACAAGCACATGTAAACACATACTTGAAGTAAATAGGCCAAGTATATTAATGAGAACTTCAAAAGGAAATTTGCAATATTCATATGATGATGCAACAACCTCTCCAAGTCCTCCTCATACAACCCTTGCTCGAAAGATCCACAATCAAAATAACAATGCGTTGTTGATTTCTTCTCCTTTTCACCATGGGAATGCCTCCATTTATAGGCTTTGAGAGGCTCAACTACCTTGGGTATATTTGGAATTAGTTGAGGATATGGCTCCAATAGTTGTGATATATTCGTTAGATGCAACTCTGGAGTTATATTCGAGCCAAACTAAACCAATCCATCCATAGTTGTCTTTAAAGGAAAGTGGGATTTCCTCCAATATTCCCTCAACCAACTCAGTGATACCTTAAAATGGACAAAAGAGTGCTATAATTATCCCCCTAAGATGGACAAGGAGCACTGGTGCTCCCTATGTATGAGAAAGGAAGCGTTGATCTTCCAAAAAGTGACCAAAATGAGTAAATCCCTAGTAAAAATACTTGTTATGACTGTCAGATGATGGGGCTTCTTCTTATAACATGTTTTTGGGGTTGTAGCAAGTGTTTTCATGGTGTCGTTCAAGATGCAACACTTCAGAAAAGAGAATGTGACACTTACAAAACTTGCGACAATAAAACTATGATACTTGCGACACTTATGACACTTGCAACAATGAAAGTGTGACACTGTCGAAGTGAGGAATTTTGATGTGTAACAACCCTTTCGAAGCCGCTTTTCTGAAGTATCCAATGGCTAACATATTTCACATTTGATTGTATATATCTTCTCGAAAATTTTCCAAATGATAGATTTTTAACTTAGTTGGACTCACTTCTTTAGAATGAAAAGTTACCCCTAGACTTCCCGAGTGGATCCAACGACTGAGAGTGACACTGATAAATGAATCTCATTTCTTTCATCTTGCTCCATCAGATTTCTCCCTTCAAAATTTAAACTTATTCCCTGCTCCAATATTTCTCTGAAACCAAGGCCTATCAGGAACCCTCTCTTCAGACTTCACAAATGAAATATCGACTATTAATTCTCCATGTCAAAATAATATGGGTTGTTGATCACCAAAATTCTTAGTCGAAATGAAAATATAGAATTCGACGTCCAAATTTGATTTTTCACTCTATAACTTGCAAATTGACACCACAAATTTCTTCTTCAACTATTCCACAACACTTAAACTCAAAATCTACTCATAATTTTGGGATTTCACTATGTTCACCATTTTCCCCTGAATTCATCACATAACAAAATTTGGAACCACGATTTTTCCCAATTTTCACTGGCTCTTAGCCCATGCAAGATCATCGTCAAATATTGAGCTCTGATACCAATATGTAACATTCCCTAGCTTAACAGAGGAACATTAATTGCAAAAAAACACATAAATTCATTTTTTTTTCTAATAAATAATTTCATGTATCTTACCAACTATGAATTACACATAGATTTAACCATTTTTAATTACCCATAACTATATGAAAATACAAGATGATTTAATGACATGAATGTAACAAATAAAGTAATCTACAATAACATATAAATCATTTCCCTCCACAGAGTAAAATGCACAGTAGTTAAACTCATAATTAACTTCAAAAAATAGATAAATACTTATTTTTCTAAAATAGTTGTGAAACTAACTTCTTGGGACACATGTTCCACCCAACCATAGACATGTTGTTCTATATATTAACAACAATTCACCCCCTATATGGGGATATGAATCCATAATAAAAGGGTGTATCTCACTTTCCACTCATATTTCATATATCCCACAACCCACTGGCATTTTCCTAGAGATATCTCAAAATCCACTAGATCTATTCCTCTTGACCTACCCAACCCAAGGAATTTTCCCCTTCACCACTCTCAATCCATCAGGCTACACCATTCATTTATCTGGGTCTCTCTAGCACATGTAAATAGGAATATCACTACTAGGAACTCATTGCTAGGAAAAAATAGCAGGAAAACAAAACAATCACTTGTTGCTACAATGAAAATCACATAGGATTTCACTCTTCAAGCCTGAAAATATGGCTCTTTAGTCTTTACCTTTAAAAATTATCCATAATTCACCCTCCATTGTTTCTCTATCTCTAGTGATTTTTTCCCCTATTCTTTTCTTATTGTTCATGCATAAACATGCCTTTGAAAACTGTCCTCTTTGATCATACAAATTCCCTTTTCCCCCATGTCAGTTGACTACTCACTCTGCCCAATGTTGATTGTACTTCAGCCCCATGCTCCCAATAACTATGGGTTGTGACATTTTACATCCATCCTCTTACCTGATATTAATGATTGGCTTTGGGAACACTCCATTGGACAATTGGATGTCATTGATGTCAACCCTTGGAGATTGATGTCAACTCTTGGAGAAGTCTGGAATCCCTAGAGATGTGGTTGAGATTGATGGTGATTTAGTTTTCATTGATGTCAAAAACAATGGTTGATGTCAGTAGAGGTAATGGGTTCATTTGATGAAGTCTACATAAAAGGTGCATTTGATAAAGTCTGCATGAAACCCCAGAGGTGTGGTTATGGGATCCGAAGTTGGTTGAGGAATATGGACATGAAGGATAATGTAAATGCAGGTAAGACACTTATAGATGGATATCACTCGTCATTCCATTTATGTTGATAGGTGGTACAACACATGGTTCCTCCCGGTTGAGAAGCTATGACCTCATGAAGTTGGAGGCCATGAAGACTGGGCAAGAAACCCCTAAATAGTTACAAGTCTCAGTCAAAAGGTTAAGTGGTTGTAACAAGAAACCCATAAAGTAAGAAAAGAGGTTACTTAAAAAAGTATAAATACACCTCAAGGAGTCTCTCATAAGTACACTTACACACACATTCTATTGAATATCTCTAAGTGAATAAGTGATATGGTTTATCTTTTTATTGGAAAACCTGAGGTCGAATCTGAGGTAGAAAGTTCTAGGTTGAGAAGGAAGGTTGAAGGTGAAAGTCTTGGAGTTGCATAAAATGTGAGTAACCCTAGTTTCTGAGGTATCTTTAGTTTACAGGTCAAGAGGGAGAAAATGTACATAGGCTGTAGTGGAGGAAAGCACGGATATCCACTGGTAATAAAGGAGAAAGTCACAAATCTGTGAAAAGGCTTGTGAAAGGTTGATAAGTGATGCTTGTACTAGGTTTTTGATGCCAAGTTAGTTTAATCATTTATTATCTAATACAGCAAGGTGTCTACGGGATCATAGGTATACTTATGTGCTTGTTTTGAGGCTTATTCTTATGTTGTTATGGTACATGCTTGAGGCATGTCATGGTAGTGATTGTGCATGGTACACCTTGGTGATGATATGATACATTGATTAGAATCACATCTTGATTATATTAGTATCTTGGATTGTGATGATATGGTATATGGTTATAGGCATATGTTGGTGATCTTGGTACATGCTTGAGTACCTTGTTGAGGCACTTCATTGTTGATATCTTATGGTACATGGTGTATGGGATGATTGAGACATATCATGAGTGATATGGTGTATGGGATGATTGAGACATATCATGAGTGATATGGTATATGTTTGAGGAACATCTCATGGTACATGTTCGATGTACATGGTTGATGTGCATGGTTGGGACATTTTATGGTACAGTTGTTGATAATACATGGGTTGATGTACATGGTTGATGCACAATTTGGTACAGTTTTTGGTGCATGGTTGATGCACAGTTTGGTACAAGTGCATGGTTGATATAGGTTGATGTACATGGTTGATGTACATATTTTGGTGATGGTATTCATATGAGAGGATATGGTTTTTTTGAGTATCAAAAGTGGTGATAGTTTGATGATAGTATGTCAGTGACAGTGATAGGTTGGACACAGTGACAGGTTGTCGGGTTACAAGTTGATGTGGCAGTGATAGGTTGGATGACAGTTTGATTATAAGTTGATTATGAGAGGCAATGACAGTATCAATGGTAGTGATAGTTTAGTATACATTTATATTTCATGAGGATGATATGGGGCATGGAAAGGGGGTCATATCCTCCTTCCAGTTGGTGTTGAAGAACACAGAGAGTTGGAGCTTCCTTTGAGTTGGAGCCTAAGAATCAGAGGGTTGTAGCCTCCTTCTGGTTTGAGCTAGAGAATTCAGGGAGTTGTAGCTTCCTTTAGGTTGGAGCCTGTAAATAAGGGTCCGTAGCTTCCTTCCAGTTGTAGTTGGAGAATTGGGAAGTTGGTTCTTCCAATGAATGTATTCTTGACAATATATAATAAATCATTCTATGGTTTTCTGCCATTTGGGTTTCCACATAAAGTTCGGTGTACTGTGTATTTGATGTGATGATGTTGATGTGATGCTACTTATTTTTATATTCTCGTGATATATTGAATGAATTCATAGATGATATATTGCTAATAAGATTGAATTTTATATATTGTGGTTAAAAGTGGTAAAAGTGCACACATTGATTCAACCCCCCCTCTCAGTATTCCAACACACTAAAAATATATATATATGGTTGTCCCCAATGATAATAAAATTCAGGAAAGTGGGTTTGAATTAATACCCATAAATAATTTCCCCCTTGAACCCTTGTTAGACATTTCCTTCTCTTGTGGAAAACTCATCTCCCATATTTATCCATGACCCCAACAATTGGAATCACATTTCATTTATTAATATTCAAAAATTCAATTCGCATATTACATTGCTTGGTCATAGCCACATTTCATATCTGCATTATCCATTAGTTAAATTCATGGTTATAGTGGGGATGTTACAACCACCATCCTCTTGAGAATATTTTTCAAACTCATCATCATAATAAATTGTTTCCTTCTTATTCTTATTCTTATCTTTCTTGTAGTACCTTCTGAAATGTTGTACCTTTTCACAGTTCCAACATTTTTCCTTGGACTTTCCTAAGAGATTTATATCTCCCACATGATTTTGATTTTCCCATTTCTCTCTTCCTACCTTTATCCTTCTATATTCCATGAAAAACCAAGGTCTCGTTGGTGGATTCAAAATATTTTCACCTTACTTCCTATGAGAGTAAAGAAGATACAACCTCATCAAAGACAAATGTCTTTATAGTGCCTCCAATGGCCATTACTAAGTTGTCCCATGAATTTGAAAAAGAACACAAAAGGGTCATACAATGATCCTCCTCATACATATTCACTCCAACTACAATAAACCAGGTCACAATAGTATTAAATGCATTCAGGTACTACAAAATCACCATTTCCCATTCTCAAGGAAAACAACATTTTTTCATAATTTTTTTTTATTAACTAATGATTTATCTTGACAAAAATCCCCCAACTTTTTCCAAAGATTTGTTGTATTGTTTTCTTCATAAACATTCAATAATTGAATCATCCGAACAGATATTCATAAGGATTCTATCCTTTCTCTCCAACACCACCCACTCTTCATATTTCATACTAGGGAGTTTGGTTCTAGATACTTCAACCAATATATCTCGATCTATGAGAAGAACCTCCATCTTGAGATTCCACAACTCAAAGTTAGTGCCATTAAAATTATCCATTTCTAATCTAGGCATGCTTGCCATTTCCCTACAATAATATTTCCTTTTGCACAAGTTGGCACTCAAACAAAGATTAGATAAAAAAAAACATGTCCCTAAAACCTTATATCTAAGTTGATTAGGCTATGATACCAAATGAAAGGAATATGAGGTGTGGAATCTTCCTACACTAATCCATGAGAGAAGAATGCGTAGAAACTTAGAATAGAACAATTGCAAATAAATGAAATAAACAACAAACCATTAACAACACAATTTCTTCGGGAAATCCCTTCTGGGAGAAAAACCCCACACTCTAGAGAACACTTAATGTATTATTTAGAAACTAAATGGTTACAATATAGTGTCTTTGTGTTGTCAACGAGAGTAGTAACATAACGATTTTGAGAAATTTTGATAGCATAAAAATAAGTTAAAGCTTACATTTTTTCCCTCCAACTCTATCATTGAATAAATAAACACAATAAAACCATAAACCATTTATGGTTTTCCAATTCTATATGATAGAAACCACCAACAAGTAATTGGAAAACTAGTATAGCTTATCATTCACTGCTTGTTATTTCTATACATTTATTTCATGCCACTAGTCATCGTGTATTCCCTTCAATTTCTCTGCATTTATTCCCTACCATTTCTTTATCTTTATTCTCTACTACTATTAGGCAATCATTACCTGCTCCACTCCATGAATGCAAGGTGTATGAAATACCTATCCCAACACTTTTTAGAAGTTTTATTTGGAAATGGAAATAAGATTTGTTATAAGTGAAATAGAAATATTACAACATTTTTTAATTATCCTATGCACTTAGAAAAAAAAAACTCTTAATGTTTTGTCTTAGTTTAATGTAGGTTTATTCCGAATCCTTTTCATGGTATTATAGATTTGAGATTTTTTCCATGACATAGAGGCAAAAATACATAGAAAATATTTTTAAATATATTTTCATTATCTATAGTGTTGAATCTCTAACTGGGGGATCTCCTTTAACTCATGTTAGAGACAAAATTGAAAAGGAGTCTTTGTGTTATCATAGTGAAAAACATGCAAAAATTGGCACATGCACTTGACACCTTCTCTCCTAAATAGAAACCTAAAGGAAGTATTGGTGATGCCCTCAATATTGCTACCTCTCATCACTTTCCTACTTATATCCCTTCCTTCCCTTCCCCTATCCCTTTCAATTTCCTAATTAATTTTGAGAAATTTTTGCTACCTCTCATCACTTTCCTACTTATATCCCTTCCTTCCCTTCCCATATCCCTTTCAACTTCCTAATTAATTTTAAGATTTTTTTTTTTTATTACTCTGGTTTTCAAACACAATAATAAATGAACAATGAATAATATTACTAGAATAAATATATTTAAGAGAATATCTATAGAAAGTGTATTGTGCAAAGATGAATCTCTAGCTTCAATTCAAATTCCCCTGATCAACAACTATCAATCCATTGCTGATCCGTAGGATCTTTTCAATGATTATGGTTGAGTTTTAAACTTGCATGAATAATTTAACCATTTGAGAATTTAATGAAAAAATGAGGAAAGAAGAGGATTATGACATTCAAAACACATATGCAGATCTGAAAAGCATCATAAACAGCAAACCATAAGAACGCAGGTTGATAACGGAGTTCGGCACAATGTTTGCCTACGTCTCCGGGCCTTTTTCCTATGGGGGAGGCTTCTTTATTTCTGCTCAAGTGCTCAAAATTACATCTCAGAAATGCCTATTGGCTACAATACTGATCTGGTCTTGTTGTCCCAGATCTCAAGAACCCTGCAAAAGAAACGACATGCAAAACTGATGCTCCAAGCTCCCAGAAACGATCCGACAGCGTTTCCACCTCAAAGGCTTCCCTGCAACAAACTGGCTTTGGCTTGGCTTTCCTTCAGCATAACTCTGCTCTGAATGACTGTCCATTGGCCTCAAACAAGCCTGGTTTATATAGCAAAGGAGTTGGTTTCACATCCCCAACTTCCTCCAAGAATCTGGCCTCCAAAAATGCCCAATATCCCCCAAAAATGGAGAAAATCCATTAAAAATAGGCATGGTTATTAATAAAAACCAATTTGGTTACAATAAAACCCACTTTTATAATGTTTTTGTTGAAATTGGGCGCAGCCCCCTCCGATCGGCGCTCCTGGTCATTTGGGAGGTCCATGTGGCCACGCGCCTATGGCGCTGGCCCCTTCCCCTACGGTGCTAACCCCGGGTCACTTGCATGTTAATAGGACCACGTGCTAACTGTTTTAACCCCCGCGCGTTGGTAGTGATAAACCCCTGGGTCATATGGCGGTTCATAGGCCCACGGGCCATGCATTGACACCTGCCCGCGCTAACAGGGATAAGGCCCTGGTCATACGACATGTGACCGAACCACGGGCCAACCGTTCAACAAAATCGCCGACATTTCCGGGCATAACGTATAACAAAACTACCAACAATGGGGTGCCACGTGGTTGCCCATGACTGGGCCCCGTGGCACCTTTTTCAACCAACCAAAACTTAACACGTGTCATTATTTGATTGGTCCACACGTTTGCCACGTAAACCGCCGTACTGCCAACTATCAATCTGTCGTGCTGCCATGTCATCCGATGACGTCACCTTGTGCCACATGTCACCCTTTTAGTGGTGACACGTGTCACCTCAAGATTGGCCCAACCGTACGTCCAAACGTCCATTTCTACATGCCACGTGGCACTCCCTGATGTTGCCACGTGTCCCCTGTACAGATCTTCCATGTCATGCCACGTGTCTGCCCCGTCAGCGTGCCACGTCAGCTGCTGACATCATCCTGCCACGTGTCACCCTGTCAGTGGTGACACGTGTCACCTCCGTACTGGTCCAAACGTACGCCGAAAAGGTCAAATCAGCATGACACGTGTCGCATCCTGGTGATGCCACGTGTCCTTCGTACGGATCTGCCATGTGTCGCCTCCTGGTTGGCCCACGTCATCTGTACGGACATGCCACGTCAGCTGTACGGACGTGCCATGTGGACTGTACGGACTGTAAAGTCATCCCTCTTTTTTGCTTGTTTGACTTTTCGGACAGAACGCGATATCTTATCCATACGGACTCCGTTTGACGAAGTAAATATACCACCGGAATCAGGAAAACGAGACGGACACAATGGCATAGGTTTCGTCGCATTCCGAGCACTTTCATTTTTGAGCATTTTTCAAGCCCTATCAGGCTTCTGGATCCGTTTTCGGATCAATTGCAACCTGATCTTTTCCTTATGAATCGTTGATGATGTTTTATCGATATGTGTATCGTGCAAAGATGAATATCCCCTTCAATTCAAATTCCCCTCATCTAGTACGGATAGCTCTCGATCCATTGCAACCTGATATTTTCCTTATAGACCGTCCATGATTTTTTGTTATTGCAACTTGATCTTTTCCTTCTAGACCGTCAATGAAGTTTTATCGAGATGTACTTGTTGGATTCATTTTTCCATCCCAATATCCATTAGGTGCAATCTTCGCCTCTCTCTTCACTATCACATGTGACAACACACAAGGTTGAGTTGGAATATGGATGTATGGGGATTGTAGGGTTATCATGGATATGCATATGAAACCTATAGAGAATATATCGTACTTATATAAGAATTTTGACAGTAGTTTTTAAGAGACTATTATTGAGAGCATATTGATTATTGTCTATGTTCGCCCTTTCATTCACCTACTACGTATTTGTTGTGTAAAATTTTCATCTAAGGGTTATAAAATCCTACAAATATAGTGGTTTCACTAGATAACACACAAAAATAGAAAGAAAAAAAAAGAAGATAGAAACCCTAAATTCCATGAATATATTTCACTCTAATGTTTACAAACATTATTCATGAGAAAAGTGAAGAACAACAAGAAAAGAATAACCCATGAACATAAAACAATTGAAGAATGAAATAATTTTACCATTTCTAGTAGAAAGGAAATACACTTACACCTGTGGAGGATTTGTTGGAGAAGATGGACTCCTTGGCCTCCTCCTTGGTAGGGTTCTTGTTGTTTCTTGATCATGTATCTTGACTCCTCTCTTTATGGCTAAAATCGATAGTGGTTGTGGCCAAAAGATATCATGAAACATAATCAATGATATGGATCTAGAGAAATTTTGGAAACACTTCATTACATTCAATGGATGATATGGAAAATGGAAGTGACCTCTTGAATTTATAAGAAAAATTGTGGTTATTCTTGACATGGTCATGGTAATAAAATATTGTTATTTGACCATCAATTTTAACCATTACTTTTATGGTTTTGGTATTTTATTTTATTTTGTTTTGTTTTTTGGTTAATTTCAAGAGGAAAAAGTTATAAGAGTGTTTTATGACTTTAGGAAATAAAAATAACTTTGAGAAAAGTGGTTCCTTAAGTTATAATAGTGGAAAATGATAAATTATATTTATACATATGATACCCATACTGTGAATGGTGTATTTCGTTAAACCTGGCCTTTTGGTTTAGGTGATCAACTTTTGGGTGATAACATATGCTCCCTAATATATAAGGTTAGGAGCACATAATATGAATGAAATACATTATAATTTTGTTTTACCAAGAAATGAGATAGCCAATAAGATAGAAGATTTCCATGGGAAGAATAAACACCCATGGAAGAGGCCAAAGGATACCACCTATTAACAATAAAGTCACAAGGTGGTGAGTTACATGATTTCAATAGGGATGAGGTAGGCATACCCATACTCATTGAGATAACTCATGATAGTGAATACAAAGGTCAATATAAAGGGGCTGAACTTGTGAGACAAAATGAGGCCTCAAATACAATATGGTGTTGAAAAACAAGGGCTAGAGTAGAATACATTGATATAAACAATCACATATACATATGCTTGGATAAAAAGTAATAGTTCTACATCATAATTGTTATCGATCTCGATAAACAAGAACTGATGGCCCCTTTCTTAGGGGAGTGGGGATGGAAACAACATAAGAATCCTTGCTAAATAGAAAATGGGATTTGAAGATATGAAATGAGCTGAGGGAAGGGAAAATCAAACCGAGGGATATGAGAATAGTGGAATTAAGACAAATAAATCTTAGGAATAACATTTAAGGCTAGATCATATATATAAATATGAATATCAATGATTTGATGATGCCCTGAAGTCGAGCGCATGAGATACTACCAACTATAAGAGTAATGAAAAATCTCTTAGCTTAGTCCAAGGTAACCCATCAAGGAGGTGGATATGTACCCAGGTACATAGAACTAACCCCTAGAATAAAGGTGTTGATGTCAATAGGTGGAAGTCCACCAACATCCAAGAATGAAAGGGGGTCCTTAGGCCTTGCATCCAAAGTACAACAAGTGGATCTATATTCATATAATAAAAAGTTGATGATGGAACGTGTGAGGGACTACTTGAAGGGAAACCCACTCATAAGGTATGATTCATCTCACACATGTCCTGGAACCCGGTACAATCACATGTCCTGGAACCCGGTACAATCAACCATATCATTGAACTGTCAAGTGTATGATTGTCAATCATGTGATGATGAGTTGAAGTTGAGCGCATGATAAAAAACAAGTCAAAAATCATTGATGACTCTCCCTTCTTGGTTTGAGACATCCACCAAGGATGAATATGAGGTCAAGGTACATATTCCTTTGAGCCACACCCCTAAAATATAGGTGTTGAATTCAATAGGGGGAGGCTCATGGGAAGCAAGGAAGTGAGGAATCCTTGAATCCAACAATAGGTGAAAAGTAAGGTGCGGCTAACAGAGATTGACACTAAAAGGAAATGGGGAAGGAAATGAGAGGCAAACTCAGGACTTCCCTTTTTTAGAGCTTAAATACAACATTGACTTGGTATCCTTTAAAAGGATTCCACAGAGAATGGTCAAATACCGGGCACACAAATTTTCAAGGATAAATCAATAAATCACTAGGACAAATGGAGGTCAAATATGGGAAACATAGAATGGTTACTACTCATAGAGGTGTTAACAAACTATAAGAGGATATAATTTGGAATTGAACAGACTTGATGGGACATAAAGGTGACTCATATAAGATGCTTTGAACAAAGGAAACACAATGATGCTACCAAAAAATGAACCGAGTACTATAAAAACACAAGGCTCTGTTGGTATATCTAAAAGGGTGTCATGAGGAAAGGAAAGACATGGAGGTCTAAACAGTGTGTCAAAAGACAAAATATCCAATTAGAATCCCATTAGGGATACTAAATGGGGATACATATGGTAAATGAGGAGATATATGCCCCAAAAAAACCAGATGATGGTAATGTTAAAGATGAAAAGTGAGAATGGAAGTGATCAATGGTAGGGAAATTAATGGAAATCTCCTCAGGAGTGGGTGGATAGTGGAATAAAAACAAAAAAATGTCACTATATGGATCAAGCAATGGGATAGTGATACGTGAGAATCCAACAAATCCCAACCATAAATGAGGGAGTCCAAAGGGTAAGGATATCAACATGATGAGAAGAAATGTGTGATGTTTCAACTCTAGTTTCTGGACTAGATGGACTCCCAATACCTAAGTGGATTCAATGGCATGCAAACCAAAATGAAATATGGGTCACTATTCTAGGTAACCCATGTAAGGAAGGTTATATCACTAAGTAGATGGAAAATACAAAAGATGGAGAGGTCGGTCCATCTACCCAAGTGAGGGGGGTCTTAGGCTAATTTCTAGGGAAATTAAGCAATAGAGGAGACCCATATCCATGACTAAAAGAGGTTATCCATGTTTAATTTCTATACTTAAGTCAACAAGGACCAAATCATAAAGGTGCTCGAGAAATTAAGACAAATTTGTGGGTATTATTAAGAAAAAAACATGCTTCGATGCTTTTTGTAAAAATGGTTTCCTAGTGAAGTATCAAACAATGAAATTCCTACAAAGGTTTGGAAATATAATTCCAACAAAGACGATGGTGCATGAATAAAAATCTAGATGAGGGGGTGAAGTACAAGGAGGAGGTCTTAGAATTACCCCTCCTAACAAGCCAATCATGGCGACTTTATGGTAAGTGTGGCAATGGTAATCAATTATTTTTTAATTGAATGGAGTAGAATGTTTCAATATGTGATACCAATCATTGACTATATGCAATGTGTAGATATTTCATCAGTGAGGTAGGAAGAACAAACTACCTAGTAAATGAGAGGACAATTTTCCCAATATGGTCCATAGGGAACTAGGCATTATGTAGATAGTGATCAACTCTAACATTGGGTAGAGGGATCATCATGCCCCCAAGAATGAGATCCACCCCCCCCCATAAAATGAAAATGGAGGGGAATTATCATATATGGGTAGGTGAGCATGATTCCCCCTACTATATGTATATGTACCATATGAGGAATATACCCCAAATGAAAAAAATACATATATGCACTATGGAGGAAATTTGGTAAGGAAAATATGGATTTCCAATATATGATTTACATGTCATTCAAAGGGATTCAACTTCTAGGTTTGAAAGCAAGTGAGAATGTCGCCATACCGAGGATTGTTTGTGGATATGGAAAGCAAATTCTTATCTAGAAAATATTTCGATTCAAGAACGCACTAGTTGGAGGGACTAGGTTGTTAAGGGAAAAAATAGGAATGATGAGGTGGATCATCCCAAGGGTAATCCCAAGTGTTAAGGGACTCTAGAATGTCTTCATCAGAATGAAAAATGGGGGCACTAGAGTCATCACTACTAGATGAGGTGGTGGGAATTGGGGTAGTGAACTTGGTTTCAATTCCATGGGAATGAGAAGTATGTTTCACATTAGCAACATCTACAAAGGTAGATGGAATACTAGTGGATGAAGGCTCCACCAATGTTGAGACTAAATGTACATGAGGCATACCAGGTATGTTTTGATGCATGCTAGTAGAAAATGTAGATAATTTTGATCCCATGGAAGTTAAAAGGTATATAATTTGCATGGAATTCTCATCAATTTTCACTTTGGGGGGGGGATTTTAATGATGGGTTTACTATTATCTTGGAAAAACCTTTCTCGCATGAGGGTGAGGTCCTCTACTACCAGGGTTTGGTGTTCCCAAGAAGAGGAATCCAACTAATGAATGATGTCAAGGCCATCATAGAAGTGGGATATTTTAGGGTAATGATGAGAATAATGGCCATGCGTATTGCACAAAGAACAATGGTGATTCATGTGAAAGGACTTAATACACTTAGAGGATTATTGAGGAAGATTAATTTGCATTACCAGTGTGGAAGGATTGGGTTCAAATAATTTATGTTAAGAAGCCATTTGAGTTTAGGGAGATGAGGATAGTTATTGGTAGCATGGATAGTAATGTCTCATAAAACACATGGAGGTATGGATCTAGGTGTTGGATTCTAGGTGGCCATGGCTTGTCCAGGGTTATCTGTGCCCCCCCTTTTTTGGATTAGTCTCCTCTGTCAATTCCTTTCCTTGTTTAAGTAGTGTTAGGTTTGGAAAATTAAATGTGGCCATGATAGGGGTACTTACCATTCCAAGGGTAGAAATAAGAAATGGATATTACCAAAGGAGTAATGTCGATGAGGATTCCCTACCAATGATTGTATTGAAGATGTAGAATCTAAGGGCCTAGGAGATGACTGCAAAGTTGGACTCGCTAAATTTGAGATGAAGACATGATACATACATTGGATGAACATGGTTGAGTAAATATAAGTGGAGGACCATGATAAATCCCAAGTAATGTCGAGTCTTTGTAGAATCTAGGATCGATGTCAGAAAGAGAGGTGGTTGATTAGTTCCCATCCAAGGAAGAGACAACTTTTCCATGGTTAAGTTGAGTCTTACTATAACGCTACTTTTTCTATTGCCAAGGCTTAATCACTCTGATACCAAATTGTAACGCTACTTTTTCTGTTACCAAGGCTTAATCTCTCTGATACAAAATTGTAACGCTACTTTTTCTGTTACCAAGGCTTAATCGCTCTGATACCAAATTGTAACGCTACTTTTTACATAACTCATACAGGCATTATATAATCCACATGCATTTAAGAAAGAAATACATTTAAGCTCAGAGTAAGCATAAGAATTGTTACTAACATAAATAATCCATGGCAATAACATTAATACAAATGCACAACAGAATACATGATAATTATAATACACAGGGATACAAAAACATAATTAAAGCATCATCTGGTACTTATCTTTGAAACAGTGGCAGTTCCACCAACCAAGTGCAGGCCTTCCATGAACCTCCCAGCCTTAGACCACACTACCCGTCAGCTCAGCAGTGGGTCACCCCTAAGCTGGGACTAAGCTCCACCCCAAGGCAGGGAATCCTAGGCTAGGCTGAGGTTACGGGGAAAACACACAGTCACAAGGAAGGAATTCTCTCCCAGGAACCACTCATACTCACTGCCCACAGACTCTCCTTCCCCACATGCTTGTTCCACCCCAGGAGTATACACCTTCTCTGTCACCTAGATAGTCCGTCGGCTGCTAACCTCCCTTGCCTTGGGTTTCAACAACAGACCAGACAATAAGTCTCAGAGCTCTATGGCAGCTACAAGGTTCCTTCCAAGAGTTCTCTCCCTCCTCTGCGCACTCTCGCACCTGGAGAGAGTCACTCACAGGCCAAGCAACATGTTCTTCCAATTCAATCACCTCTCTCACCTGGAGAGAGTGTTGTTGAAATTGGCCAATAAGCCACACGCAGTCCAGCACTACGTGGCCACAACAACCAATAGGGAAAATAGATACGGGCTTTCCAACAGGCTCAACAATGACAAGATGGTCTCACGGTTATGTCTTGGGGACAGAGATTCCACACAGAGGATCGATCTCTTCAGACAAAGGGTGTCTCGGCCTTCTAGAATCAACACAGGCTATTCCCGAAATCAACACAGACTTTCCCCCCCATGGTTTTAGAATTGCATGAGGTCTCATGCAAAGGTCAGATTGGTTCACGCTCAGACGGTTAGGAGGAATGCAGGAGGAATCCACGCAGCAGTCGACGGGAATGGAAGTCGAACCCCCAACATAGCTCATCTCAGCCCTTTTATTTGCATATGCCTGGGTTGAAACTTATCACCCATGCAACTGAATGCATTCCTTAAGCATGTGTTCCTTCCATTTGGAATTTGCTTGTCTTTCCAAAAAGAACTTAGGATAAAACATAATAATCACATGTTTTTTTGGAATAATATAAAAATATTATTCCCAAGGCTTAAGCCCTTAAGCTTAGCCCCTAGGCTCAACACTTAGCCCCTCTTTCCACCTTCCAACACCTAATCCCTTACCCACTCTGTGGAAGATTAGTCCCCCATCACTCATTCATCATGGCCGGTCTGCACGCGGTGGTGTTTGTATTTTTTTTATTAATGTTCTGCATTGATACATGTACAAAATTAGGCTCTTGGCCTTCAACCCTTAGGTTCTCTGGCCTAACAATCACATAATCCCACCAGCTTATATATACTTGTCTCACCAGCCTATAAAACATATTTACAATTCATTTCACAAGTATGATTTACAACAGGGCTCGGCTTTGGGGACATTACAATCCCCCTCCCTTATTTTTTCACTGTCCTCAGTGCAAATTTCACACTGCATCTGCAAGCTTTTCAAAATTTTCAAAAAGATGTGGGTACTCTACTCGCATAACATCTTCATGCTCCCATGTCACATCCTCAGGACCGTACTAGGTCCACTGGAACTTTACAAGCCCTATAGCTCGATCCCAGAGATGTTTGTTTTTCCTGTCCAATATGCACATAGGATGCACTTGCAGGACACCTTCTGGTTCCACCTGAACCACATTCCATTCAATAACATGATTAACATCAGGTATATATTTCTTAAGAAATAAAACATGAAACACATTATGTACGGTCACAGATGCAGGTAATGCAAGCATGTATGCAACTGGCCCAATCCTTTCCAGGATTTCAAATGGCCCACAAAATCTTGCTGCCAATTTGGCGCAACTTCCTAGCTTCAGAGAACTCCTGTTAGTTTTCACTTTCAGGAAAACATAATCACCCACTTTGAATTCTCTCTGGGTTCTGTTATTATCAATATAACTTTTATGCCTGTCCTGGGCAGCTTTCAAATTCTACTTAATTTTTATCATTTGATCCTCCATCTTCTTGAGAAACTCTGGCCCAACTACTGCTCTATCAGTTGGATTATCCTAGCTCACTGGAGCGTTTCACTTTCTTCCATAAAGTGCTTTAAATGGGCTCATCTTCAACAATGCATGATACCCATTATTGTAGGTGAATTCTACCAAATGCAGGTAGTCTTCCCATCTTGATGGTTTGTCCATCACATACATTCTCAGCATGTCTTCTATTACTTTATTCACCCTCTCTTTCTATCCATCAGACTTAGGATGATACGTTGTACTAAAGTTTAGATTCATTCCAAATCCTTTAAACAATCCTTTCCATAAATTCGAGGTGAATTTCGGGTCCCTATCAGACACAATTGTCTTAGGAATTCCGTGCAAGCGTGCCACTTCTTTTAAGAAGATATCAGCAACATCTGCTGCCTTTTGAGTGGTTTTTAGTGGAATAAAATGGGTAGATTTTGTAAGCTTGTCCACCACAACCATGATCGAATAATGCTACTTGCTTGTTCTGGGCAATCCTGTAATAAAATCCATGGTCACCACTTCCCACTTCCATTCTGGAATGGGTAAAGGCTGCAGCAACCTTGTTGGGTGCCTATGCTCAGCCTTAAATTTCTGTCATTCCATACATCTGGCGATGTATTCAGCGATCTCTCTCTTCATACCCAACCAAAAGTAATGGCTTTTGACTGCTACCATAGTCTTCTGATATCCAGGGTGTCGAGCATACGTCACGTTATGCATTTCTTTTAGAATCGCAAGTTTCAATTCTTGGACATTGGGTATATACACTCTGCTTTTATATAGAAGTAAGCCATCAGTTCCCAAGGTGTAACTTCCTTGGGTCTATGGTCTCTCACGTCGTTTTAGCTTTGCTACCAGACCTCTATACTGCAAATCAGCATTTGCAGCTTCCAAAATTTTGTCCTTAATCTCAGTCTTGTACATGCTAATGGTTGTAGCATGTAATTCGTGCACTTTTCTACTGAGTGCATTAGTCACCTTATTTTCTTTCCCTTTGATATGCTTGATATCAAAGTCATATTCACACAAAAACTCCAACCATCTGGTTTGCCTGGCATTTAAAGTCGGTTGATCAAATAAATACTTCAGACCATTGTGGTCTGTTCTCAATTTGAATATCCTTCCCATGAGGTAATGTCTCCATTTCCTTAATGCGTGGACGATTGTTGCCAACTCTAAATCATGAGTGGCATAATTCCTTTCATTCTCTTTCATCTTTCGGGATTCATAACAGATTACAAATCCCTCTTGGCTGAGAACTCCTCCTAGTCCCTCCTTACACGCATCTGTGCACACCATGAAATCCATATTTGGATCTGCAATCTTCAGGATTGGAGCACTGGTTAATAGCTACTTCAATTGCTGGAATCTTCTCTCACACTCTTCAGTCCACTGAAACTTCTTCTCCTTCCTTTGCAAGGAAGTGATAGGGTGATCTATATTTGAGAATATGTCTATAAACCTTCTGTAGTAGCCTACCATACCCATAAATGATCTAACTTATGCCACATTACTTGGCACTGACCATTCTCAAATGGCCTCTACCTTTTCAGAATCCACAACGATCCCCTCTTCTGAAATAATATGTCCCAAGTAATGGATCTGCCTTTGATAAAATGAGAATTTTCTCAGCTTGGCATACAGCTGGTGTTCTCTCAACACTTGCAGCACCATTCTTAGGTGTTGCTCATGCTCTTCCTATGACTTGGAATACACCAAGATGTCATCCAGGAAGACTATGACAAACTTGTCTAAATAGTCCCTGAATACACCATTCATTAAGCACATGAAAACAATAGGTGTGTTTGACAATCCAAACGGCACCACCGTGAACTCAAAATGGTTGTATCTTGTTCTAAAGGCGGTCTTGCTGATGTCCTCATCATTTATTCTCACTTGGTGATATCTAGATCTAAGATATATTTTTAAAAATATTTTCGCATCCTTCAACTGATCAAAAAGATCATCGATCCTTGGCAGAGGATATTGGTTCTTGACAGTTACCTTATTCAATTGTCAGAAATCAACGCACAGTCTCAACGTCCCATCTTTCTTCTTCACGAATAGGATCGGGGCTCCCCAAGGTGACACACTGGGGTGAATGTACCCCTTATTTAGTAGCTCTTTGAGTTACAATTGCAACTCTTTCAGCTCTGGCGTAGTCATTCTATAAGGAGCTTTCAAAACTAGAGTTGCTCCTGGTATCAAATTTATAGAAAAATCGATGTCCCTCTTCGGAGGTAGTCCAAGTACCTCCTGAAATACATCCTTGAACTCTTTGAGTACCTCATGGTCTTCCAGCTTCGAGACTGCATATCTGGATGCTTCTCCCACACGGGCTGCAAATAATTGACAACCTTTCATGTAACACTTCTTCAGCTGCATGGTTGAGATTTCTCTAACAGCCAGGGCTTTGGGAATTCCTTGGGCTGTTACCTGATTTCCCTCTTCGTCTAGGCATGTAAACCTCTTGTTACGATAGTCCATAAGGGCATGGTGTTGGTCCAACCAGTCCATCCCAATTAAGCAATTGTAAGAGCCTAAAGGCAGAATATTCAATTCATCCTTAGTGCTCAATCCTTTCATGTCCACTGAACAGGACTTAACCAATTCAGTGACCTTCCTTTTGGTTCCTATGGCTAACTGCACTAGCCAAGAATTTTCATGTTTTCTTATTGTTAAACGCAAACTTTCCACCACCCTAGGATCTACATAACTATGGCTAGCCCCTGAATCAATTAAAATAATGAGTGGTCGGTTGTTAATCATACCTTCCACTTCAATCATGTGCGATTGAAATTCTTCTCGCTTGTTGTCCAGGGCTGTGTACATCCTTGTCATTTTGCTGCCCATATCTTCCACTATTTAAGTGTGTTGAACAATATGGGCAGTTCTCGCTTTATCTTTTCTATGGGGGCAGTCTCTGTACCTATGGTTCTCTTTACAACCCCAACACTCCATAGGTGGCGGTCTTGGCATCTACTCACTCCCTTCAACTTTCCTGGGCTCTCTAAAAGATGACTGTCCCCAAGGAATATTCCTAAAAAAGAGGGGCTTGTTGCCCTTCTACCTCTGTTCCTTCTTAAACCTCTTCTGGTCATCCCAAGCCTTCTGAAGGATAGGCCTTTCTCTTTGTTGTTCATACAAGCATTTCTCCCTTATTATTTCTCCCATAGTCTTAGGATCATCATATTGAATCGTGTCACCGATAGAAGGTTGCAGTCCACTCAGATACCTCTGAATTTTGATAGCCTCATCTTTGATGAATGGAACATACTTCAGTAGTTCCAGAAAAATTCGTTCATACTCATCAATGGTCATGTTTCCTAGCTTGAGTTCAAAGAAATCCTTCATCTTTCTATCATAATATCTTTTGGTCAGGTATTTCTTCTCGAAATACCTCTTAAACTCCTTCCAAGTGATATCTTTCTCTCTTATTTGCTGCACTTGCACAAACTGATCCCACCACATGGATGCTTTTCCTTTTAGCTGGTACATCGCAATTCTTCCTTCTGCATGAGCGGAGTAGTTCTGCAGTTGGAAATATTTCTTCATGCCAAGCAACCATGTCTTGGCATCTTCCTCCTTCTTATGTTCTCCATCAAACGTAGGAGGCTTGATCTTGTTCATCTCCCCTTTCAATTTATCCTTTCCATATTTTTGCTATTTTCTGGTAGGGGACGGGCTTGAACTACTGTGTGTTTCCCTACCAAAATGCTTCGGGGAGAGACAGTAATGTCTGCTACCACTCCTCGATCTTATTCTCCTCTTAGGGGTTCTAACACTTCTTGATCTTCTTGTTTCACTCTCTTTTTCCAATTTCTTTTCTATTCTTTCCAGGCTCTTCAACATTTTTAATTTGAATTCACCTTGTCGATCACTGATTTTCATCAGCTTTCGGCTATCAACTCGGCGAGCTTGGGCATCTTTCTGCAATTTTTCAATGAGTTTCATCATACGTCCTTCTTTATCTATCTCTTTTTCATGCCCATTAGAGTTTGTTTCTTCGACTCCCAAGTTGACATCCTTTCCTTCTCTTTCGTCCTCTGAAATGGAGGCATTATGCACCTCTTCCATTTCCTTACTCTGCGTCTATTCTTGGCTGTCCTGGCATTCGTTGAACTCTACACACACAATGTGCAATCAATCTGAAGTTTGTCAGGCCCTTAAACCTTCAAGAAAACTTACAACATTCATAAGCCAACGTGAACAAGAAAAACGTTTTGACTTCACAAAGTTTTCCGAGCTCTGTTTGGCTCTGCAAATTTCGAGACTTTGGGTTTTCGGTACCCGGAAGTTCACTATGCAGTGACTCCTAACTCCTTGTCACTACAATCCTCGAAATCCAAAATTCTGATTTATTTTATTCTCCAGGACCACAACACAACTGTCACCCTTAACCGTAGTGGTGCGTGGAACGTTCCGGAGGATCTACGTCTCCATCGGTGACGTCTTCGGGTCCCACCGATCTCTCCTGTATTTTCAATTCTCTAGCATGTGGTACACATACATGCACCCACATCCATTCCAAGAAAAAATCCAACAGTTAGGTCCCCTCTTAGATCTATGGCACAGATATTTTCGACGTTTTGGGGTTTCAGGCATTGGGAGTCCGTGTATCCCATATCTCGAACTTCCATTTGCTAAAATCCCAAAATTACGGTTTACTCGTCAACTTGATCCGATAGTCAACTCCCTTCCTACGATCTACGGTGTAGATCGTTTCAGGATTTCGGGTTTTGGGTTTCGAAGGTATTCCCCTCCCTCACTTCCCACCTCCTGACTTTGAAAAATCTGAAAGGTTTTCGTGACTAACTCGAGCACGACTCCACCAGATCTAACGGTCGAGCCTTCCTCCTAGATCTACAGTGTAGATCTTCTCAAGTTTTCGGGAGTTCGCGTATCGCGATTCCTACACTCTTGTGCAACTCCAAGGGGTTTTTAAATCCTGTGCACACTTTCTAGATCTGACGGTCATGAGGGTTCACCTTCCCTCTCGAATAGATCCTAAGGCTCCAACACTTCTGGTGTGGAGTCCTCTCTCTCTATGTCCATAGACCACATCGGCTGCGGATTCACAACACCTCTATACCTCCTGAGCTTGTAGGCACAGTCAAGTAACTCCTTGACACTCTGGATCATTCCAGGGTCCGGAATTGGTCCTCCAGACACAATTTCTCCTCACACCCTCGGTCCAAAGACCACTCAACTGGCCCATCTAGGCTCAGTGTCGAAACCTTGTCTTTGATACCAAATTGTAATGCTACTTTTTCTATTACCAAGGCTTAATCTCTCTGATACCAAATTGTAATGCTACTTTTCCTGTTACCAAGGCTTAATCGCTCTGATACCAAATTGTAATGCTACTTTTTCTGTTACCAAGGATTAATCGCTCTGATACCAAATTGTAACGCTACTTTTTACATAACTCATACAGGCATTATATAATCCACATGCATTTAAGCAAGAAATACATTTAAGCTCAAGCATAAGAATTATTACTAACATAAATAATCCATGGCAATAACATTAATACAAATGCACAACATAATACATGATAATTATAATACACAGGGATACAAAAACATAATTAAAGCATCATCTGGTACTTATCTTTGAAACAGTGGCAGTTCCACCAACCAAGTGCAGGCCTTCCATGAACCTCCCAGCCTTAGACCACAATGCTCGTCAGCTCAGCAGTGGGTCACCCCCGAGCTGGGACTAAGCTCCACCCCAAGGCAGGGAATCCTAGGCTAGGCTGAGGTTACAGGGAAAACACACAGTCACAAGGAAGGAATTCTCTCCCAGGAACCACTCATACTTACTGCCCACAGACTCTCCTTCCCCACATGATTGTTCCACCCCAGGAGTATACACTTTCTCTGTCACCTAGATAGTCCTTTAGCTGCTAACCTCCCTTTCCTTGGGTTTCAGCAACAGACCGGATCGAAAGTCTCAAAGCTCTGTGGTAGCTACAGGGTTCCTTCCAGGAGTTCTCTCCCTCCTCTGCGCACTCTCTCACCTGGAGAGAGTCGCTCATAGGCCAAGAAACCTGTTCTTCCAATTCAATCACCTCTCTCACCTGGAGAGAGTGTTCTACAAACTAGCCAACAAGCCACACGCAGTCCATCACTGCGTGGCCACAATAGCCAACGGGGAAAATAGACACGGGCTTTCCAACAGGGTCAACAATGATAGGATGGTCTCACGGTTATGTCTTGGGGACAGAGATTCCACACATAGGCTCGATCTCTTCAGACAGAGGGTGTCTCGGCCTTCTAGAAACAACATAGGCTATCCCCGAAATCAACACAGAATTTTCCCCCTACGGTTTCAGAATTGCACGAGGTCTCATGCAGAGGTCGGATCGGTTCACGCTCAGATGATTAGGTGGAATGCAAGAGGAACCCACACAACAGTCGACGGGAATGGAAGCTGAACCCCCAACACAGCTCATCTTAGCCCTTTTATTTGCATGTGCCTGGGTTGACACTGTCACCCATGCAACTGCATGCATTCCTTTAGCATGCGTTCCTTCCATTTGGAAGTTGCTTGTCTTTCCAAAAAGAACTTAGGATAAAACATAATAATCACATGTCTTTTTGGAATAATATAAAAATATTATTCCCAAGGCTTAAGCCCTTAGGCTTAGTCCCTAGGCTTAACACTTAGCCCCTCTTTCCACCTTCTAGACCCTAATCCCTTGTCCACTCTATGGAAGCTTAGTCCCCCATCACTCATTCATCATGGTCGGTCTGCATGCGACGGTGTTTGTAATTTTTTTTATTAATGTTCTGCATTGATACATGTACAAAATCAGGCTCTTGGCCTTCAACCCTTAGGCTCTCTGGCCTAACAATCACATAATCCCACCAACTTATATATACTTGGCTCACCAACCTATAAAACATATTTACAATTCATTTCACAAGTATGATTTACAATAGGGCTCGGCCTTGGGGACATTACACTTACTATTGTGGTAAGCCAACTAATCAATGGTGAAAGTTTCCCATTGTGGGGAAAATAATCGTATGGAAAATCAAAGAGGAAACTACTTTCATAAAATATATAAAATAACAACCTGAGAGTATGTTATAGTCTAAAGGGGAATCTATAACCTCAATGTCAATTAACACTTTCTTACCTGCTAACTGAATGGGACAATTTTTATATAACCCTTCTAGTTGAGAAGTCTACCATCATATGCATGAAGGGAAATAGTAGATGGAATAATATCTGGTGAACCTAACTACTTATAGACTTGAGTTGACATGACACATGTAGATGTGTTTTCATCAATGATGTAGTGATGAATATTGGCATTATTTATGGACATTGGAATTTAAAAGGCCACTGAAGGGGGTAATTGAAAGGTATCATATTTATTAATTTCAAACATGATTAACTTATCATCCAATGGGTCAAAAATCTCAAACCATATAGTAAAGCATTCTTTCATGAATGAAATGTTTGGAGGACATTGATGGATGACATCATTGAAGGAGACTAATCTAAGTCATATACTATGTTATAGTAATGGGTTGTATTTGCATGAGAGTTGGGGAAATTCTTCCTTAATGGAACCTTAGGTACCTTAGGAAGTAGATCCACACTTGGGTGAGGAATCTGTAAAGGTCCATTATTGGATGGAGGGGGGTCAAAAGAATCAATATGTTGTATTTTAGGAGTCATATCGTACTGACAGGATGAGGTTGTTAGGTTGACATCAACTGAATATAAGTAGAGGATTTGAAAATTCCCATTCCCAGGAGTGTTGGAAGTGGGAGGTGGTCTAGAAGCAATGACCTTTGGAGTAGACAAAAAACATTGTGTTGGAAAAGGGTTTCTCAACACATCTGGTTTCAATGATGAAGGTGGGGTGGATTGATTGTTGGCATGCTTGGCATATTAAACTACTTCCTACATACAATGTATCTTAGGTAACAATGGACACTCATAGTTATAATGGTCATAGACACCACAACTTTCTTAATATTTATTAGTGTGAAAGTTTCAAATTTTCCCCTTCTTAGGATGGGGATTGTTACCTTGGCCTTGGGTTGCAATACTTTAATTTCCCTTAGTGATGGAATTAAGTCACTACTTGGGATTTCCCTAGTTCCTCTAGTTTTGGTTATTTTTCTTTCCCTTCCCCTTGTTAGTAATCTTATTTTGATTGGGGGGTTTGGGGTAATTATGTTGCATGTACACTTATCAATGTGGATGGGGTGTAGGTTGAACACTAGGGGCTTGGGGTACAATTGTTGGAGGAACTGTGAAAACTGGAAGAGGGATAGAGAAAGGATCATGATGAATCTTGAGGAGGAGTAGCATGAAATACCCCTAGGCTGAACCCCAACTGTAAATGTAAATATAAATGTATGTATATTTATATAAGCTAGTGAGTTGTTGGTATGAAGTCTTGGATTCATTTTTGTGTGCACGTCCCATATTTTGGTGTTTGTGCAAGGATTGTGCATAGAATAAATAATGTGAACATTTCATAGTGTAACGCACACCTGTGTAAGTGTGCGAAGATGACACACAAAGGAAGAGTGTGCACATCTCATAGTTTTTCGCACATTGGATTAACCACATGATTTTTAGGCCATAGAGACTTTGTATATATGTTGTGTTTTAATGATGGTGAGATTGGATGCATAAGGGCAGTGCACCTATATTGTAAATGTAATCACCCTCAATATTGTTAATATAATAACATAACTACATGCAGACTCAACTCAAAAAAAAAGAGATGGGGGGCTAATTTCCATGGACAAGGAAAAAGGGGAAGCTTGAGTCAAGGGAATATTTTATTAATATTTTTGAAAAATTTAATTTATGGATATGTATTTATCATAAGTTCCCAAGGGATGGGAATGAATCACCAAGTGGATAAAAGCTAGTCCTGGAGGTGACAAGTGTCTTGTTATGACCATGAAAATATATTATTAAGCCTTAGTGTATTTTTGGGGGTGGGATATGCATTTTTGACTCCATCTTCGCTACCATCTAAGCTGGAACCGATTAACCATATTTGTTTGTGACCTGTATTGATACATTCCTAAGAAAGTCATCACCTATCTGTAAGGGGGTATGCATTTGAGGAAGAGAATTGTGTTGAAGAAGAAGGTTGTCAGGCCTGTAACCATTTCTCTCCAAGTGAGAGATTTGTTGTGTCAAAGAAGTGGGTTGTCAGACCCGTGAGAATTCTCTTTAGGTGAGAGTTTATTGGGAATTGTTCCTTGGTGCACTAGGAGTTAGATACAGGGCTCTGATACTTCTTGTTTGTCCTATTGTTGAAGCCCCAGAAGGGAAGTGGGACAGTTGAAGGACTATTGAGCAGAGAAAGGGAACACTTCCTGGGGTGGGACAGGCATGTGGTGAATGAGAGACTGCAGGATAATTGCAACAATAGGCACCTTAGATCAAGCATTGTACTGAATATCAGACCATATCTTGGCATTAGGAACCCTTTTTCACTTTGGATTTTAGGCACCAACTCGGGGGTGACTGGTTGTTGAAATATTATGAGCGACATAGTCTATGGCTGGGAGGAATGTCTGATTCCTGCATATTGTTGGTGACTTTTTAGAAAAGATAAGTGTCCTTCATAGGCTTGTTTAATTACTATTTTCTCTAATGTTCATATTTTTAAATGGGTTTATCTTCCTGTATGAAATTGCATCTGAACGATGTGGTTAATTCTGTGTAATGTTAATATATATATATATATATATATATATATATATGAGTTCCTTTTCCTGTATGTTGCGACATATGTGGGCATGCCAGTCATAATTGTTTCCTGTTAGCTAAATGTATGGTTAATCTATATAATAATGTTGCACATGAGAAATATGATAGTTATTAAGTATTCTTGTTAAAGTTGAACTCTGGGGTATGGTTAGAAGATACCGAGGAAAGGTGTGAATCATCGAGTACATAATGAAGCCATCAGTGAACACAAAGGTGATAAAATTTGCGTGCAACATCAGATCGATTGAACACACAGTAGTATTATGTGTACAAAATGTTTTCACACACAAGGGAATATATGTGTTTTGAAGGGCTAAGTGCATAGTAGATTGTGACAGTCATAAGTGTTTCATGTTAGCTAAATATATGGTTAATCTGTATAATAATGTTTCACATGAGAAATATGATAGTTATTAAGTATTCTTGTTAAAGTTGAACTTTGGGATATGGTTAGAAGATACCGAGGAAAGGTATGAATCACCGAGTACACAATGAAGCCATCTGTGAACACAAAGGTGATAAAATTTGCATGCAACATCAGATTGATTGCACATGCAGTAGTATTATGTGTACAAAGTGTTTTCACACACAAGGTTATATATGTGTTTTGAAGGGTGAAGCACATAATAGATTGTGACATTTATTTCGTTGTTGTAATTGTATTAAAAGAAGCATACTCATGGAGAAAAACCCAGCTTGGGTCTGGGCATAGTGCCTTAAGGTTGTGCGCATATAATCTAGTCTACTTGTAATAGGGAGCATCATAAGTAGTATCTTCACACTAGTATTTTTTAAGTAGCATGGTCTAGTAGTGAGCTTGGGATTCTACAAATAATATCATAGCGACGAAAGTTGAGGTTTGTTACAGATTGGTATCAGAGCATTTTTTCTAGTGCTAGTAATGGGGAACATTACATTGTGGTATCAGAGAAATTGGTTCAACACTGGACTTGTATGGGCCAGAGATCAACATGAAATAGACGTGTGCGCTAAGTATTGGTGCCTCGCAGTGTAGGGTTTATTGTGCATGAAAAACTATTGGTGTGTGGTATAGATCTATGATGCATGAAAAAATAGCTATGCACAGGTGTGCACACTAGAATTGAGACGTTAAAATCATCCAAGGAAAAATAAAAGAAAGGATTCTGACAAATTGTGCATAACTTTCATAAAATTGTCACATTAATTAGTCTAACAAATCTTGTTGTCTGTACATTTTGCAGAATTAATGGCAATTAGTTCTGGATATGATCAACACATAGATTAAAATCATGTCAGGTGTGCATAGAACCTACAGTAAGGATGAAGATATGGGAAGGTTGTATGCCAGTATGGGTATTGAAGGTATAAAATCCAATGGACATAGGGAAATCTTAGAGGAGAGCATGAACTTGGTAGATACCATAATTGTTTTTCAAAAGGACGTCCAAAGTTATAAAGATGATAATGATAGGCTTATGAAAGCCAAGGACGAGCGATATGACTTCAACATCAAGTTGTTATAAAGCTTGGAAAGAATTGAGAAAATGATGGATAGGGATACCGAGTCAAGCAAATCAGGAAGACACGGGTCTCATGATGAGGGAAGAAAAACAAAATGTGTTGAAAGACATCTCCATCACTCTCCAAGATATTCAGTAGGGAGAGCGCACAGTAGTCCAATCCCATCCCTTGTCAGGAAGCATAAGAGAAGGACTAGGGTATATGAACTATAGGGAGAAATGAATAAGATCTAGCCTCCTACTTTTGATGGTGAGCATAAGAAGGATGAGGATGTAGATACATGGTTGTTGGGTATGAGGAAGTACTTCCAGCTTCATAATTACTCCTCCCAGTCAGAAGGGTGAATTACCATTTATCAGCTCAAGGGGAAAGCATCAATGTGGTGGGATCAGTGTGTGTAAGTGCAACACGTTGATGAGAAGAAGGTTACTTGGAGGTAATTCAAGCGATATTTTGAAAATAAATATTTAACCAAGCGCTACTATGATAGGAAACTGAAGGAGTTCTTTGAACTCAAGCTTGGGAGCATGAACATAGATGAGTATGAAAGGATATTTTTAGAGATGTTGAAATATGTGCCTTTTATCAAGGATGAACAAGTGAAGATTCAAAGGTACCTGAGCAGGCTGCCATCATTTATTAGTGATAAGATAGAATATGACGATCCCAAGACATTGGAAGAAACCATAAGGAGAGCTAAATGTCTCTATGACCAACAAAGGGGAAGAATGACTTTCCAAAAGGATCGGGAAGACAAGATGAAAAGCAAGGTGGAACAGAGGAAGAAGGGGACTAAGACACCATTTTTTAAAATTACTAAGCAAGGAAAAGCAACTTCCAAGGAGCCTAGAATGACTAAGGAAATGGAAACTAGGCCAAGGAAACAGACAATGAGGTGTTGGGGTTGTGACAGAAACCATATGTTTAGAGATTTCCCTCAAAGAGGTGAAAAAGAAAGGACTATACATAATGTACAACAAGTTGCGACAATTGAAGACATGGGTAGAATTGTACCTAGAATTTACATAGCCCCGGACAACAAGCAAGTTGAATTTCAGTTTCATGTGATCGAGGTGGAAGGTAAGATTAATGATCAACCCATTGCTATTTTAATTGACACAAGAGCTATTCATAGTTATCTAGATCCTAAGATGGTGGAAAGATTCCAATTGTCGAGAAGAAATCTTGGAAAACCTTGGTTGGTGTAGTTAGCTACATGGGAAAAAAGGAAAATTAATGAGATGGGTTAGGGAATGTCCAATGGAAATGAATGGAATGCACACAAAAGATGATTTGAATATCATACCTTTGGGCTCGTATGATTGACTCATTGGCATGGATTGGTTGGAACAACATCATGCCATTCTAGACTGTTAAAATAAGGAATTTACTTACTTGGATGAGGTAGGAAACTTAAGAATAGTTCAATGCATTCCAAGAGCTATAACTATCAGGGAAGTTTTAGCCTTGCGATTGAAGAAAAATTATAGGAAAGGATGTCAAGTATTTGTAGTGCACATGGAGGAGGCACCTAAGGATAAAGTGTTGAATGTTGAAGAATCTGCAACACTGAAAGAATTTGAGGATGTCTTTAAATAAATATCGGGGTTTACAATGAAAAGAGACATTGATTTCTCTATAAATTTGATGCCGGGAGCAACTCCTGTATCCAAGACTCCTTACCAGATGAGTACGCCAAAGTTGAAGGAATTACAAATTCAACTTGAAGAGATTTTGAGGAAGAGGTATATATACCCAAGTGTATCACCTTGGGGTGCCCCAATATTAATTGTGAAGAATAAAGATGGCACATTGATACTTTGTATTGACTTCAAGAAGTTGAACAAAGTATTAGTAAAGAACAAGTATCATTTGCCAATGATAGATGACATGTTTTATCAGATGAGAGGCACGCAAATATTTTCAAAGATTGATCTTAGATCTGGCTATCATCAAGTGAGAATAAAAGAGGAATACATCAACAAGACTTCCTTTAGAACAAGGTAAGGCCATTACAAGTTCATATTGGTTCCATTTGGGTTGTCGAATACACTAGTTTTCTTCATGTGTTTAATGAATGGATTTTTCAGAGAATACTTGGATAAGTTCGTCGTCTTATTTTTGAATGACATCCTTATTTACTCTAAATCTGAGGAAGAACATGAGAAGCACTTGAAGATGGTGTTTCATGTATTGAGGGAGAATCAAATTTATGCAAAGCTAAGCAAGTGCTCATTTTACCAGAGGAAGATTCATTATTTGGGTCATATCGTTTCAAAGGAAGGAAGAGTTATGGACCCATCAAAGATCAAATCCATTGAGGAATGGCCAACACCAAGAAATGTCATAGAAGTGATATCTTTCATGGGAATGGAAGGGTACTACAGAAGGTTTATTGAAATATTCTCAAAGATTGTGCATCCAATCACATCCATGTAGAGGAAGGGTGTGCGATTTGAATGGACTATGAATTGTGAAAGGAATTTCCAACACTTGAAAAGTTTGTTGACTAGTGCGTCGATACTAAGAATTATAGATCCAGATGAAGACTTCATGGTGTGCACGGATGCATGTAAAGAAGAGCTTGGGGGAGTCCTTAGTAAAAATGGGCATGTGATAAGTTATGAATCAATAAAATTAAAATATCATGAGAGATTCTATGCAACCCGTGATTCAAAATTGGCAACTATAATGCATGTCTTGAGGTCCTTGAGGATGTGGAGGCACTATCTCATGGGGAAAATATTTGAACTTAGAACATACCATTGTGGTCTAAAATATTTATTTAGTTAGCCAACTTTAAATGCCAAACAAAGAAGATGGTTTGATTTCCTTAATGAGTGCGACTTTGACATAAAGCATATCAAGGTTAAAGAGAACAAGGTGGATGATGCACTCAACAGGAGAGTGCATGAGATGCATGCTATATCCATTAGCATGTACTAGATGGATTTGAGAGACATAATCATAAAAGTTGCAAAGTCAGACCAACGCTATGAGGGATTAAGAGTAAAATTACAACAAGGTATTCTACAACAAAAACTTGAAGAGTATGAGCTTAAAGAGGATGGCATTCTCATGTTTAGGCACAAAGTTTATGTGTTTGAATCACCAGAGTTGAAAAATGTAATATTTAAGGAATTGCATAATGCGCCTTATGTCGAGCACCCTGGATATCAAAGGAAATTAATAGTTGTTAAGAAGCAATACTAATGACATGGCATGAAGAATGAGGTGGTTGAGTATATAGCCAAATTTATGGAGTGTAAAAAGGTCAAGGATGAGCATAGAATCCCAAGTGGTTTACTACAGTCATTTCCCATTACCAGTGGAAGTGGAAAGTTATAAATATGTACTTTATAACTACGCTTCCCATATCATCCCAACAACATGATTCTATCATGGTGGTAGTGGATAAGGTCACTAAAGCTACCCATTTTGTTCTAGTGAAGTCAACTTACAAGGAAACCAATGTTGCTGAAATATGCATGTGAGAAATTGCTAAGATGCATGGAGTACCTAAGACAATTGTGTCTGACAGAGATCCCAATTTCACATTGAATTTTTGGAAAGGGCTATTCAAGGGATTTGAGAAAAATCTGAACTTTAGCACATTGTATCACCTAGAATCAGATGGATAAACAGAGAGGGTAAATCAGGTAATATAAGATATGCTAAATATGTGTTTGATGGATAAACCATCAAAATGGGAAGACTACTTGCATTTGGTAGAGTTTGCTTTCAAGAATGGGTATCAAACATCTTTGAAGATGAGCCCATTTTAGGTACTTTATGGAAGAAAGTGAAAACAACTTGTGATCTGGGACAACCCAACATACCACGCAGTGGTCGGCCATATCTGCTTAGAGAAATGGAAGAGCATATGGTAAAAATAAATAAAAATTTAAAAGCTTCCCAAGATAGACAGAAAAGATGCACAGATAAAGGTCAAAGTTTTAGAGAGTTTAAAGTAGGTGACCATGTGTTCCTAAAAGTAAAAGCAAGATGGAGTTCCCTGAAGTTGGGGAATTTCTCTAAGCTAGTAGCACGTTATTGTGGACCATTTGAAATCCTAGAGAGGATTGGTCTTGTCACATATATGTTGGCTCTACCTGCATCCTTGAATATTCATAATGTATTCCATGTTTCCTTACTCAAAAGTATGTACCTAATGTTAATCATGTCATTGATTGGAATGTGATTCAAGTGGAGAAAGAGGGCGACTTCCGAGTTCAACCAATGTGCATATTGGATCGAAAATTCAAGATGCTCCTAAATCACGCAATATGACTAGTAAAGGTATAGTGGACCTATTACGGTCCTGAGAATGCAAACTAGGAACATGAGGATGTTATGTAGGCAGAGTATCCACATCTCTTTGAAGACTTTTGAAAGTTTTGATTATACATGTGTATGAAATGCACTGAGGACAGTGCATAAATAAGGGGGAGGGGAATGTAATACCCCTAGGCCAAACCCCAATTGTAAATGTAAATATAAATGTAAATATATTTATATAAGCTGGTGTGTTGTTGGTATGAAGTCTTGGATTCAATTTTGTGTGCAAATCCCATAATTTGTTTATTGCACGAGGATTGTGCATAAAAAAAATAACATGAACATTTCATAGTGTATCCCACACCTGTGTAAGTGTGCGAAGATGGTGCACAAAGGAAGAGTGCACACATCTCAAAGTTTTTTGCACACCGGATTAAGCGCACAATTTTGAGGCCAAAGAGCCTTTTTATATATGTTGTGCTTTAAGACTGGTGAGCCCAGTTGCAAAAGGGAAGTGTGCATGTATTGTAAATGTAATCACCCTTAATAATTGTTAATATAATCACATCACTGTGCACAAACTCAACTCAGATGAAAAGAGACGGGGGGATAAAATCCATGGAAAAGGAAAAAGGGGAAGCTTGAGTCAAGGGAATATTTTATTAATATTTTTGAAAGTCTAATTTATAGATGTGTATTTATCCTAAGTTCCAGAGGGATGGGAATGAGTCACCAAGTGGCTAAAATCTAGTCCTGAAGGTGACAAGTGTCCAATTATGACCATGCAAATATATTATTGAGCCTCATATTTTGGGGGGTGGCATATGCATTTTTTACTCCATCTTCGCGCTGGAACTGACTAACCATATTTGTCTTTGACCTATACCAATCTATGCCTGATAATGTCATCACCTATCTATAAGGGGTTATCCATATAAGGAAGAGAATTGTGTCGAAGAAGTGGGTTTTCAGGCCCATGTGTCGAAGAGGTGGGTTATTAGGCCCGTAAGTATTTCTCTCTAGGTGAGAGATTTGGTGTGTCGAAGTAGTGGGTTGTCAGACGTGTGAGCATTCTCTCCTAGTGAGATTTTTTTGGGAATTGTTCCTTAGTGTGCTGGGCATTAGATACAAGGATTTGAAACTTCCTTTTTGACCTGTTCTTGAAGCCCCGAAAGGGAAGTGGGGAAGATGAAGGACTATTGAGAAGAGAATGGGTGCACTTCCTATGGTGGGATAGACATGTGGGGAATGTGAGACTGTAGGATAGTTGTAGAAGTAGGAACCTTGGACCAAGCATTCTGCTAAATATCATACAATGGCCTAGCATCAGGAACCCTTTTTCCTTGTGAAGTTTAGGCCCCAACTCGGGGGTGACATGTTGCTGAAATATTGTGACAAACAAAGTCTATGGATGGGAGGAATGTCTAACTCCTGCATGCAATTGTGACTTTTCATAAAATATAAGTGTCCTTCACATGCTTGTTTAATTAATTTGTGCTCTAATGTTCATATTTTTAAATGGGTTTATCTTCCTGTATGGAATTGCATCTGACCGTTGTGGTTATATATATATATATATATATATATATATGAGTTCCTTTTCCTGTATTCTGCGACATATGTGGGCATGACAGTCATACATGTTTCCTATTAGATAAATGTATGGTTAATCTGTATAATATTGTTTCACATGAGAAGTATGATAGTTATTAAGTATTCTTGTTAAAGTTGAACTTTGTGGTATGGTTATAAGATACCAATGAAAGGTATGAATCGTCGAGTATGCAGTGAATCGATCCACACACACAAAGGTGATAAAATATCGGTGTATCATCTGATTGATTTCACGCGCAATAGTATTATGTGTGTATAGTGTTTTCATGCAAAAAAATATATATGTACTATGAAGGGCTAAGTGAGTAGTAGATTATGACATTTATTATACTATCATAATTGTATTAAAATAAGTATACTCATGGAGCAAAACCCAACTTGGGTTTGGTCATAGTGCCTTAAGGTTGTGCGTAGATACTCTAGTCTACTTGTAACAGGGAGCTTCATAATTAGTATCTATGCACTAGGATTTTTGAAGTAGTATGGTCTAGTAGTGAGATTGGGCTGCTATAAATAATATCATAGTGACAGAAGTTCATGTTTGTAGTGATGTGGCCAACCTGGGAGTCTGGGGACGTTACAGATTGGTATTAGAGCATTTTTTTTAGCGTTGGTAATGGGGAACATTACATAGCATATCCATAAGAGGTGTTAACTCCTCCATAAGGATAACCATATTAACTAGGTCCATGGGGATTAGGGTGTGGATATATATGAGACATAAATCCTATAAGAACATTTCCACATGGGATTCCCTTAGTGTTGGAAAACCACTTGAGTGAGAGAGGGAGACATTGGGAAAATTGGCATATAGATACCTCAATTGGGAATAAATAAGATCATATGTTTGTTCCTTTTACATGGCTTCTTCCTTGTTTCTAGGTATAGTCATGGCTACATCCTTGGAAATGGGAGGAAGGAAGGATCTTGAGAAATATTCCATGAGGAATTGATCATTTATATTGGCTTTTCACTAGCTGCATGTTCTATGCCACTCATGGATGTGATCTGAGATGTGAGTGGTTGTGTTTTGATGGAAATTAGTCAAGTTTTTTATTCCTACGTCATGGAAAATTGGAGGCTAGAAGAAGGAGAGAAAATCCTTTGCTATGGAATCGAAGGCTATATGGGTATTTCCAGGTTGATTTATGTACCATTTGGCACCAACACCCATTAAAGTGTCTTGAAAAAGTATCAACCTAATAAAATCCTCAGTTATGGAGTTGGAATAACACCAAAGGTGGAAGGACATGATATGGTTTGAGGGATACTCAAACTTTGGGATGTTAGAGGGAACCTTATTTGACATATTGGGCCAATTAGTATCATGGTAGATATGATCATTGATTATTTTTTTCAAATTAGGGAGATTTAACCATGTTATAAAAGGCACAAAACGTTGGTTAGTATTAGCTCCAATATTAGTTTCAGCCATGGTGGAACTTGAGTTGGAGGAAAATAGACCAAAAGAGGTATAAATAGATCCAAAATTCGATGTACCAACACCCCTCGATGGGAAGGGGTATCTGAATCAAAAGAGATAGAACCAAAAGGTGGGATAGGGTGAGGAACCCTAAATTGTCGAGTAGGTTAAATAATGTGTCCAGTGAAGAACTCAATTCGAAAGATTTGTAGTCAATGGAAGAGTCTCCTAGGAGGAAAAATATTGACTAGATGCAAGTTTCACCCTAAAGATACAAAAACATAATCAAAAGGATAATAGAACAAAGTAATGAATTCAACAAAGAATAATGATCAAACAATACACACACTATGAGCTCACTTGCTGCAACAACTGGGTATAAGTGCGTCTAAATCAAAATAAAGATAACCTAATTCAAGTAGCTCTGTCCTATAAAGAGAAATGATTCTAGCCTATTAGATAAACTAGATGCACTCAAAAAAATCCCAGTCTATGGATAAGGGCCTTCTATTCAACCTGTTATCTCCCATTACTAGGGATAACTGAGGAGATGATGTCTTAAGGCCCTCAAGTTGTAGAAATGGAGTACCAAGAGACAAATGAGTAGGAAGGGGCCCATATCATACCACACATAACCATCCGATCGATGGCAACAACATTTCATGCGAAGAAGGGGCCACTAGGCTCGAAAGTGCCCTTGCAAAAACATCATGCAATAAAATCTCACCCTAGGATCCCGAGAGCAATGAAACACCTCTCTAAAAAAGTGAGGGACCCATAAAATAATTAATTAATTAATTAATGTTGCTTTCCAAGGTAGATCATTTGTGGGCTATGCATTTCCTTTTTAGTGCCCCTTATTGTATTCAACTTGGAAAAGCATGCAAACCAAGGTAGAGAATATGTGGGCTATGCATTTCCTTTTTAGTGCCCCTTGTTGTCTTCAACTTAGAAACACATGCAAAATAAAGGGCTAATAAACGGCTTGGAAAATATTCTTTAAAAACAAAAAGAGGAAAAGGATGTGGCAAACCCTCAACAAAGGCACCCATAAATTCTACAATACGAGCCCTTGTATTTCATGAAACCCTATAATTAGAAGTATAACCCCATCCAGCTCACATTCATTACATAACCTATAAAGGATTCTCCTTGGGAACATCCCCTACTTGAGGAAATTTTTCACCCAATAGGGCATTATGATACCCTTCCCATATCTAAATTTGGCAAGTTGTATAAGGTCCTTCAGCATTTATTTATTTTGAAAAGGGGGGATTTAATGCACGTGTTTGGGTGGTTATTTTAATGTATATGGATTACTTGGTGTGATACTTGTTACTTTTGGACCCTTGGAGGGTGTACTTGTTTGTCTTTGCAGGTCCTTCATAGGTGAAAGCTTAATCGTGAAGTCACAATGCCACTTAGACCTTCATTGGGGCATGAATCCCATAGGTTGGATGATGCGCTCCCTTTCCTTGGACACATGGGAAGAGGAACGTTTTCTTTGGAGGAACCGGGAAACCATGAGATGACCATTTACCAACTCATTACACCCCAACAATGGCCTTGTAAGGCATAAAACTTCACACCTTATTCCCTAGATGTCACATGGGTTTAGGGTTTTGATGGGGTTTCTCATGGTTGATGGTCATGGTCATGGTTGGATGGAGAGAGAGACACTTGGCACATGCTATAGCACTTGGTGGCATTATTTATGGCCTTTGGAGGTGCAACTATCTTCATCAAAGGCTCAACGTCTCTCCTAGAGGCCCTATGTCACCCTTTAGGGCATGACGCCACCCCTAAAAGGGGATTTTCTTTTTGTAAATTTGAATTTTAAGATGTAAGAGGAAAAATAGGGAGGTCAGCCTCTCTAATTTGATGTTGAATTTTCAAAAAGTGGACAAAAGGGTTTTAGGTGACCTCATATAAATAGAGGTCACCCCTTTGTCATTTGAATATAACAGTGTATGGTTGAAATTTTCTCCCTACTTGGGCATTTTTCTCTATTTCTCTCTTGAACCTCTCTTGTGGATTCTAGTACTTGTCTTTTAGTGGTGGAAATATAGGCGCTATCTCTTGGATGTCTTGTTCTTCCTATTATGGTGGAATATTCTTGGTAAAAGAGGGTTTCTTCATGCTTTTTCTTGGAATTGGTAAGGAATTTCTGCATTAATTATGTCTTTCTCTTCATGTTTCAAGCTAGATTTTTCTATACCCTTGGAGGAGTATAAATGAATACACATTCCACTAATATCTATCGTTATTGTTTTGAATAAGTTACTTTGGAAAGGTTGCTAGGAGGAGTAAAAAGGCTTACACCCTCCTAGATTTACCATGCTAGGTTTTGTTTTCTCTAGGGAGTGAAAAGGCTTACACCCCTAGAGAAGTAACAAACCCTAGATCTTACACAAGAGACTCCATAACCCAATTTATTTGGCACTAGTATAATTTACATTGTATATACAAAATCATTGCATTGATATGCGTGAAATGTTGAGATATTGCAATTGTCTAATTTGGAATTGATCCTATATGTTACAAGCTCTCTTATGCCCTAGGGGCATCTTGATTATCCTAGTAATTCTATTTTCTATATTACAAATTATTTCTACAGAAATTAGGGATACTTCAAAATCATACTTTCCTCACTCATTCCTCTCTAATCTACCGCTGAAATTTACTTGTAAACCTTGGTTATTTTTCTACTTGTTATTGGATAATTGTTGGGTGGTTTACTTGTTGATTTTCTATTGTGGTTAGATATTGTTGTTGTAGAAATTGTTTGTTACAGACACTTGGATGTCATAATAAATTTCTGATAACACTTAATAAACAACCCTAAATATTATCAAATTCTTGGCTAAGTCATTGGAAGTTCATCTATTGATTACTAGCTTTATTTCCAACAACTTGTACTTGACTTTTTTATGCTTAGATTTGAAGTTATCGTTATCATTTGTTGATGATATATATATATATATATATATATATATATATATATATATATATATATATATATATATATATATATATATATATATACTGCTTCAATTTGGGACAAAAAGGCTTTTTATTGGGTTCCCATTGATTTAAGGCTTGTATATCTATCATTTGTCTTATTCCGGGGCAAAGCTAACATTGTTTTGCAGGTATGTAATGCTTGAAAACCATTCTCCATCTACAAGACTCATCCTCAAGCCTTATTACTTCAATATTTACCGATAAGGGTGTTCATTGATCATCATATCACTTTACATCTCAATCCCCCTAGGGTCACCGATATCCCCACCTTGTGGTGATTTCTTCATCACTAAAGCGAGGGGAGTGTCTATCTAAGGTGATAATGGGTAGGTAATCTCATAGTTGTCACACTTCTATGGATTGGGTTGGGATTTCCCAAGCTACAAATTGTGCGATAACACAACCAACAACAAGGGTAGTAAGGTTCTCGTGTCGATGAGTGCAGGTACAAAATAGATAGTTATAACTAGGAGACATTGGGTGATAAAATCCTAATGGTATGGAGAAATATATCTTAGGTTCCCCACCTCTTGTGAGAACACCTACATAAGGATATTGTTGTAGTCCGCAGGAAAGTATGAGAAATTTTCTAGTAGTTCCTTACACAAAGCAACATATGTTACAACATTATATACATACACACATAGACATTCAAGGAAGCATATGAAAATAGTGGGAGAACCAACAATATGCACTTTATTATATGTATAAATAACCTTAGCCTTTCTCTGTTACACACACACACATGTAATTGCAGTTACCGATCAGTTACAACTTATTAACTTCTTGGTCAATAGACTCTAACTATCTATTCGACTTATTTGGTCAACTGGTGGGTCTAGTCAGTAGGGTCGACTAGCCCCTACAACATACACCTAATAGAATAGTCACTAAGATACCTTTTCATAGACACATGTAATAGGTTTGATTTCATTCAAGCTAAAATCTAATAGTTTGGGGATCTTTAGTAATAAAAGACAAAGGACTATGAATCATACATCTGATTCAAACCTTGGCATTATAAAATGTGAAGAGTGTGCATGTTACCAAATGGGATGGACTGTGTCCATTATAAGGATTTTGAAATTTCCCTAATAGTCAACCTCTATGTTTCAATGTGAAATGACTAAGGGAAATTATTTGAATGCCTATCCCCAAAATCCTAATCTAACTAAACATTGTTTTTTTTTGCCAAAATAAACTTATATATTTTACCCATCTCTTAGTTTTTTAGTTGAGGATATAAATTTTACCCATTACTCGTTTTTTACTTTATTTTATATTTCAATTAATTTTAATTTTAAGAAAAAAAAGTCATAAAAATGTTTTACTATAAGAAATGAAAATAACTTTTAAAAAAGTAATTCCTTAATTAGTTAGGTTATATAATAGTGTAAAATGACATTAAAAATGGATTTAAACATATGATTCTCATTGTGGTTCTTTAAATTACAATAATGGAAAACATATAATAAGCATATTATGAATACAATAATTTTTTGTTCTAGGTTAATAACTTTTTGTTCTAGGTTATCAACTTAGGGATGTTGGATTCCTTTTATGCTTAAAGGATGAAGAGACCACGGATTTGTGAAGTTACTCACTTTATTTGGAAGGAGTTGTGTGCATAATTGAAATTCAATGGTTATTGAAATTTATTGTTTTTAATAATAATTTGTTGTCTTGGTTTCTAGATTTCCCAAGGCATAGGATGGTTCTTTTGTTTGTTCTTCGTTCTTCAGGACATTTGAAGATATAAGAATAAGATTTTGTTTGAGAATTCTCTAAGGATTGATTATGGTCTCTACTCTAGGATTGTGATGGCTATTAAAGAAATACCATGTTTTGTAGAGGGCGATAAATTTGATTTTCTTATGAACCTGATGAACTTTAGGCTTTTTTGATGGAGTTGTTGTTGGTGGAGATTGTGGTATTTGAATTGTTCTTAAGATGAGTGATGATTATTTCTTTAAATACCATGTTTTGTAGAGGGCGATAAATTTGATTTTCTTATGAACCTGATGAACTTTAGGCTTTTTTGATGGAGTTGTTGTTGGTGGAGATTGTGGTATTTGAATTGTTCTTAAGATGAGTGATGATTATTTCTTTAGGATCCATCTTGCTATTGAAACTAAATCAAATGTTAAGCAGAGTTACTTGGTTTGTGGGGTCTCCTGAGTTTTGCTTTGAGAGTTCATATTTATGAATTAATGGTAGTGGGAGACTCCAAGGTTATTCTTGACTAATTTGTTGGAAAATCTGGTTTGAATGTTTTAAATTTGTAGTCTTAGATGAAAAAGATAAATTTGCAGTTTTGGATGAAGAAGATCATGAATCTCAAGCACTTGTTCAATTGGTTACAGTGTTTTCATGTCCATATACACTACAATTCTTTGACTCAAAGCTTGTTCATGGGAAATAGATTGGTTCACTGAGTTTTGAAGAAGTCTTAGAAGACCCTGTAATCAATCTTGGATCTTACTTCATTTTCTAAACTTTATCTTCAAATGGGATCTTGTTACCTATTTTTGTGAAGAGTTTGATTTTTAAGTCTTTGAATATAGTTTTGTGATTAGATTGTGATAATTAATGATAAAAACACATATTTTTAAATAGATTTGTGGAAGATAGAAATATTTTGGAAGAGATATTGTATTCCAGATAATCATAACTTATGACTATATGTAATACTATAATTTTTTTTTATTATTATTTTGATTCTTACTGAATAGCATTGAAACTGCTTTTCCCGTTGGAAAAAAAAATATACTGATTGAAATCATTTTATTTTTCGGCCAAATCTCCCTATCTCCCTGGGCTGCAAACCCGGCCTCCATCTTCACTGACGGCAAACAAGGTTGACTTGGAAGATGGATGCATGTGGATGGTAGCGATGGTGAACGGTCATTATGGATATGCACATGCAACCTACAGAGCATCTATCGTAGTTATATAAGTCTTTTGAGAGACTCTTGCTCAGTGCATATTCATTGTCGTCTCTGTCCGCCATTTCATTCACCTACTACTTTCAGTGCATATTCATTGTCGTCTCTGTCCGCCCTTTCATTCACCTACCACCTACTGTTATTATCATTCGCTTTTTTTTCTGGGTGGAGTCGGCTCGGATAGGGACGAGACGGTTTCTTTTCTGGATGGAGTAGGGATTTTACGCAATTCTGTCTTTTCTCTGGATGGAGTAGGCTCGGAAAGGGAAGACACGGAATAATTACGCGATCCTGAATTTGGGACATTCAATGGGTGCACAGCAAAGCTGATTTTGTCCAATTCCATTTTGGGCATGGATAGGGAAGAGAATAACGCCTTTGGCTTACTCACACCATCTCGATTGTGAATTCGGACATTCAACTGACACCATCTTTGTACTTCTGTCAGCAAGACCAGTGAACCATCTCCCGCACACAGGAAATAACCGACTCCTCCAGACGACGTGAGAAGACTTAAAATTAATCCTCAGACAAGCGTAAAACTGCCTGGTCACACTTCATATTTGTTGTTGCCGGTGTAAATCTCATCCATTTGGACGAAGTGCAGAAAGCTCACCTCTGGCTGACAACCATAGGCGTGTTAAATCTGTTGTCACAATAATTCATGTCGACAAGGATGGGCCAGCCATGACAATCATGTGTGCAAATCACAACAACTAAAGCAGGACAGACTACCTTGATTTCTCGATAGGCCGTGCGCTTTTCAAATTGCCTTTAATGCTCCTGGTGCGTGAAACGTTTGAACACTTGCTCACCAATGGCGTGAGACGTTTGAACACTTACTCACCAATCGTTTTCTCGATACGTTCTGGTTTATATATACATTATTTTTCTTCCAGACGTTTTGTGCCTGGGAGAAGACGTCAATGACAGTCATTGAAAAGGATCAAATTTGAAGAGGAGAATTATATTTTAAATTAAAGGGTTAATTTTATTGTAATTTTTCAAGTTAATCAGTTAAAATAAATTATTTTTTTAATATGAAAATAAATAAAAAATTGTCAGTTCTTCTCAACTTAACCTGTTAAGGTGTGGGTTTAGTTTGTTAGGTGATCCAAGTTTAACATCCTTATACTTTGTTTAGTCTGGAGAAGACACTCAAAAATCTAACCATGTTAAAGGTTGGTGTTAACTAAGGGTGATTTTGAATGTGGTTTCTTAGCCAACTATTGAAATACAATATGTGTGGACCTAATGGTTAAGAACCCCTTATCCCACAAACAAAAGGGGTCTCATACACCAATTTAGTGTTTGTCTTACCCATAACCTTAAAATTAGATTATTATTATTATTAATTTAAAATTTCACCCATAAAAAATATTATTTAATAACTCATTTGTTGTAAAAAAGATTTATTTTTCAAACATAATTTCTTAATTATCAAATTAAATTCAAATAATTTAACAGAAGTTCATGTATATAATGATAATATTTTTATCCATTGACATAAATTTAATTTAAAATGAAAATGATTTTTTATTTCAATGTATAATTTATTTTTTTATTAAGTTTTATTTAATAGAAAAAGTATGATATAATTTATATAATTTTTTTTATACCATCATAAAAAACTCATAATGAAATGAATGTATTTCTCCAATAAATTAATAATTGTAGGTTTTAATTCTCCAAATTACTAATTTAATTTGTGTTAATAATTATATGAATATATTTAACATAATATGAATCTTTAATATCCATAAAGATTTGATTAGAAAATAAGAAACATAATACATATTATAAAATTTTAACATCTTGTTTTTATTGGAAAAAGATAAATAGTATTACTCATCTAATATGAAAATACAATAAAAATCAATGATATAATTGGTTGATATCAATCGTGGAACAAATATTTACCAAACCAGATTACAAATTTGAACAAACAGAATAGACAAAAAAATTATTTCAAATTAAACAACTAATTTTTAATTTTCATTTTCATTTTCATTTGTGAAGTTATAACTTTTTAAGAAATGTATTCACAAACAATGAAAACTTCAATTTTGATGCATATAGAAGGTCAAGGTCAATAGGCTTTGTAGCATTAAAATTTATCATTCACTTACTATCCCATGGACGTTGCCTTAGTATGTTTCCACTGTTAGCACGAAGTATTAGTATAAAAGTTCCAAGTTTTTGGTTGGTATGTTTTTAGACAAGTTGTGCCTAATAGAAAATAAGGATGTAGGTACTAAGTTATTAAGTTTTTTGGCATGTTTTTCTACCTCGTTTTGTCCAAAAACAGATTAAAAATTTAGAAAGATAGTTGAAATGGTAGATAGTGATTGAGATTTTGTTGAGATTACCAAAAATTCTTTAAAGTCTCGAATCGATTTATAAATTCAAAAACATAATTTAAATAAATATAAAACTGTGATTTAGTCAATAATTGCATTATCGAATTCTGATCATAAACCTGTATATTATGAACATGTGGTATAGATCATAGAACCTGAGTGTATTATGAACAGAAGTAAGGCTGCGAGATATTCAAAGGTACCTCAACCATTAAGCAAGAGAATCTCTTCATCCGAAACCAGAGATACCAAGAATCGAAGGAAGTTAGTATCGAACTTAGGTACTCACGATGATAAAAATTTCCCATTTCACGCTCTCATATTCAAACCAATTAAATAAAGCCACAACAATAGTAAATAAATATAAGGATGGTCGAGAAAACCAAATTTGCATATTCTTACCGCCAACAATTTGAATATTAGCGTTCAAGCGGAACCGGAACTACATGCATATGATCTGAATCTTAGCGTTCCGGTGACCAAAGATCCAACTTTTACAAAATGCACGCCTGCTCGTGATATTCTACTTTCATCAATAACATTGTATTCAAGAAACGAATAAAATCACAGCAGGATGACTTATATGACCGTGACGCTTTATAGTCTTGATGCCATCGTTTCATAACTGTCTGCTCGTTGAAAGTGATTCAATTGGTGGAATAACGATTCAC